>CM024542.1:18440156-18562441 GCA_014182365.1 Eucalyptus tenuipes
AAATGTACGGATAACTTTTAAAAACCATTTCCCTCGATCGAAATCTCGGCCGGCAAGTCGTCAAATAAAAATAAAAACAAAAAAAAGGGGTGCAACACGAGGACTTCCCGGAGGTCACCCATCCTAGTACTACTCTCGCCCAAGCACGCTTAACCGGAGTTCGATGGGATCCGGTGCATTAGTGCTTTGGTATGATCGCACCCGTCATGTTACGCATTCCAAACTTATTTGAAGGAAAAGCCATTTCTCGTCTTGAAAATGTCCGAGAGAGTTCTACTTTTTGGCATTCGAGGAGCCGTTGCACTGTCGCCGGATAATTAATGATATATTAACTTAGAAACAACGAAAAATGTACGGATAACTTTTAAAAACCATTTCCCTCGATCGAAATCTCGACCCGGCAAATCGTCAAATAAAAATAAAAACAAAAAAAGGGGTGCAACACGAGGACTTCCCAGGAGGTCACCCATCCTAGTACTACTCTCGCCCAAGCACGCTTAACCGGAGTTACGATGGGATCCGGTGCATTAGTCTTTGGTATGATCGCACCCGTCATGTTACGCATTCCAAACTTATTTGAAGGAAAAGCCATTTCTCGTCTTGAAAATGTCCAGAGAGTTCTACTTTTTGGCATTCGAGCCGTTGCACAATCGCCGGATAATTAATGATATATTAACTTAGAAACAACGAAAAATGTACGGATAACTTTTAAAAACCATTTCCCTCGATCGAAATCTCGACCCGGCAAATCGTCAAATAAAAATAAAAACAAAAAAAAAGGGTGCAACACGAGGACTTCCCAGGAGGTCACCCATCCTAGTACTACTCTCGCCCAAGCACGCTTAACCGGAGTTACGATGGGATCCGGTGCATTAGTCTTTGGTATGATCGCACCCGTCATGTTACGCATTCCAAACTTATTTGAAGGAAAAGCCATTTCTCGTCTTCGAGAAATGTCCGAGAGTTCTACTTTTTGGCATTCGAGGAGCCGTTGCACAATCGCCGGATAATTAATGATATATTAACTTAGAAACAACGAAAAATGTACGGATAACTTTTAAAAACCATTTCCCTCGATCGAAATCTCGACCCGGCAAATCGTCAAATAAAAATAAAAACAAAAAAAAGGGGTGCAACACGAGGACTTCCCGGGAGGTCACCCATCCTAGTACTACTCTCGCCCAAGCACGCTTAACCGGAGTTCGATGGGATCCGGTGCATTAGTCTTTGGTATGATCGCACCCGTCATGTTACGCATTCCAAACTTATTTGAAGGAAAAGCCATTTCTCGTCTTCGAGAAATGTCCAGAGAGTTCTACTTTTTGGCATTCGAGGAGCCGTTGCACAATCGCCGGATAATTAATGATATATTAACTTAGAAACAACGAAAAATGTACGGATAACTTTTAAAAACCATTTCCCTCGATCGAAATCTCGACCCGGCAAATCGTCAAATAAAAATAAAAACAAAAAAAAAGGGTGCAACACGAGGACTTCCCAGGAGGTCACCCATCCTAGTACTACTCTCGCCCCCAGCACGCTTAACCCGGAGTTACGATGGGATCCGGTGCATTAGTCTTTGGTATGATGATCGCACCCGTCATGTTACGCATTCCAAACTTATTTGAAGGAAAAGCCATTTCTCGTCTTCAGAAATGTCCAGAGAGTTCTACTTTTTGGCATTCGAGCCGTTGCACAATCGCCGGATAATTAATGATATATTAACTTAGAAACAACGAAAAATGTACGGATAACTTTTAAAAACCATTTCCCTCGATCGAAATCTCGACCCGGCAAATCGTCAAATAAAAATAAAAACAAAAAAAAGGGGTGCAACACGAGGACTTCCCGGGAGGTCACCCATCCTAGTACTACTCTCGCCCAAGCACGCTTAACCGGAGTTACGATGGGATCCGGTGCATTAGTCTTTGGTATGATCGCACCCGTCATGTTACGCATTCCAAACTTATTTGAAGGAAAAGCCATTTCTCGTCTTCGAAATGTCCGAGAGTTCTACTTTTTGGCATTCGAGGAGCCGTTGCACAATCGCCGGATAATTAATGATATATTAACTTAGAAACAACGAAAAATGTACGGATAACTTTTAAAAACCATTTCCCTCGATCGAAATCTCGACCCGGCAAATCGTCAAATAAAAATAAAAACAAAAAAAAAAGGGGTGCAACACGAGGACTTCCCGGGAGGTCACCCATCCTAGTACTACTCTCGCCCAAGCACGCTTAACCGGAGTTACGATGGGATCCGGTGCATTAGTCTTTGGTATGATCGCACCCGTCATCATTTACGCATTCCAAACTTATTTGAAGGAAAAGCCATTTCTCGTCTTGAAATGTCAGAGAGTTCTACTTTTTGGCATTCGAGGAGCCGTTGCACAATCGCCGGATAATTAATGATATATTAACTTAGAAACAACGAAAAATGTACGGATAACTTTTAAAAACCATTTCCCTCGATCGAAATCTCGACCCGGCAAATCGTCAAATAAAAATAAAAACAAAAAAAAAAGGGGTGCAACACGAGGACTTCCCGGAGGTCACCCATCCTAGTACTACTCTCGCCCCGCTTAACCGGAGTTCGATGGGATCCGGTGCATTAGTCTTTGGTATGATCGCACCCGTCATGTTACGCATTCCAAACTTATTTGAAGGAAAAGCCATTTCTCGTCTTCGAAATGTCCGAGAGAGTTCTACTTTTGGGCATTCGAGGAGCCGTTGCACTGTCGCCGGATAATTAATGATATATTAACTTAGAAACAACGAAAAATGTACGGATAACTTTTAAAAACCATTTCCCTCGATCGAAATCTCGACCCGGCAAATCGTCAAATAAAAATAAAAACAAAAAAAAGGGGTGCAACACGAGGACTTCCCGAGGAGGTCACCCATCCTAGTACTACTCTCCCAAGCACGCTTAACCGGAGTTACGATGGGATCCGGTGCATTAGTCTTTGTATGATCGCACCCGTCATGTTACGCATTCCAAACTTATTTGAAGGAAAAGCCATTTCTCGTCTTCAGAAATGTCCAGAGAGTTCTACTTTTTGGCATTCGAGGAGCGTTGCACAATCGCCGGATAATTAATGATATATTAACTTAGAAACAACGAAAAATGTACGGATAACTTTTAAAAACCATTTCCCTCGATCGAAATCTCGACCCGGCAAATCGTCAAATAAAAATAAAAACAAAAAAAAAAAGGGGTGCAACACGAGGACTTCCCGGGGAGGTCACCCATCCTAGTACTACTCTCGCCCAAGCACGCTTAACCGGAGTTCGATGGGATCCGGTGCATTAGTCTTTGGTATGATCGCACCCGTCATGTTACGCATTCCAAACTTATTTGAAGGAAAAGCCATTTCTCGTCTTCGAAATGTCCGAGAGAGTTCTACTTTTTGGCATTCGAGGAGTTGCACAATCGCCGGATAATTAATGATATATTAACTTAGAAACAACGAAAAATGTACGGATAACTTTTAAAAACCATTTCCCTCGATCGAAATCTCGACCCGGCAAATCGTCAAATAAAAATAAAAACAAAAAAAAGGGGTGCAACACGAGGACTTCCCGGGAGGTCACCCATCCTAGTACTACTCTCGCCCAAGCACGCTTAACCGGAGTTCGATGGGATCCGGTGCATTAGTCTTTGGTATGATCGCACCCGTCATGTTACGCATTCCAAACTTATTTGAAGGAAAAGCCATTTCTCGTCTTCAAAATGTCCGAGAGAGTTCTACTTTTGGCATTCGAGGAGCCGTTGCTGTCCAATCGGATAATTAATGATATATTAACTTAGAAACAACGAAAAATGTACGGATAACTTTTAAAAACCATTTCCCTCGATCGAAATCTCGACCCGGCAAATCGTCAAATAAAAATAAAAACAAAAAAAAGGGGTGCAACACGAGGACTTCCCGGGGAGGTCACCCATCCTAGTACTACTCTCGCCCAAGCACGCTTAACCGGAGTTACGATGGGATCCGGTGCATTAGTCTTTGGTATGATCGCACCCGTCATGTTACGCATTCCAAACTTATTTGAAGGAAAAGCCATTTCTCGTCTTGAAATGTCCGAGAGAGTTCTACTTTTGGCATTCGAGCCGTTGCACTGTCGCGGATAATTAATGATATATTAACTTAGAAACAACGAAAAATGTACGGATAACTTTTAAAAACCATTTCCCTCGATCGAAATCTCGACCCGGCAAATCGTCAAATAAAAATAAAAACAAAAAAAAGGGGTGCAACACGAGGACTTCCCGGGAGGTCACCCATCCTAGTACTACTCTCGCCCAAGCACGCTTAACCGGAGTTACGATGGGATCCGGTGCATTAGTCTTTGTATGATCGCACCCGTCATGTTACGCATTCCAAACTTATTTGAAGGAAAAGCCATTTCTCGTCTTGAAAAATGTCCGAGAGTTCTACTTAGGCATTCGAGGAGCCGTTGCACAATCGCCGGATAATTAATGATATATTAACTTAGAAACAACGAAAAATGTACGGATAACTTTTAAAAACCATTTCCCTCGATCGAAATCTCGACCCGGCAAATCGTCAAATAAAAATAAAAACAAAAAAAAAAGGGGTGCAACACGAGGACTTCCCGGGAGGTCACCCATCCTAGTACTACTCTCGCCCAAGCACGCTTAACCGGAGTTACGATGGGATCCGGTGCATTAGTCTTGGTATGATCGCACCCGTCATGTTACGCATTCCAAACTTATTTGAAGGAAAAGCCATTTCTCGTCTTCGAAATGTCCGAGAGTTCTACTTTTTGGCATTCGAGGAGCCGTTGCACAATCGCCGGATAATTAATGATATATTAACTTAGAAACAACGAAAAATGTACGGATAACTTTTAAAAACCATTTCCCTCGATCGAAATCTCGACCCGGCAAATCGTCAAATAAAAATAAAAACAAAAAAAAAAGGGGTGCAACACGAGGACTTCCCGGGAGGTCACCCATCCTAGTACTACTCTCGCCCAAGCACGCTTAACCGGAGTTACGATGGGATCCGGTGCATTAGTCTTTGGTATGATCGCACCCCCGTCATGTTACGCATTCCAAACTTATTTGAAGGAAAAGCCATTTCTCGTCTTGAAATGTCCGAGAGTTCTACTTTTTGCATTCGAGGAGCCGTTGCACAATCGCCGATAATTAATGATATATTAACTTAGAAACAACGAAAAATGTACGGATAACTTTTAAAAACCATTTCCCTCGATCGAAATCTCGACCCGGCAAATCGTCAAATAAAAATAAAAACAAAAAAAAAAGGGGTGCAACACGAGGACTTCCCGGGAGGTCACCCATCCTAGTACTACTCTCGCCCAAGCACGCTTAACCGGAGTTACGATGGGATCCGGTGCATTAGTCTGGTATGATCGCACCCGTCATGTTACGCATTCCAAACTTATTTGAAGGAAAAGCCATTTCTCGTCTTCGAAATGTCCGAGAGAGTTCTACTTTTTGGCATTCGAGGAGCCGTTGCACAATCGCCGGATAATTAATGATATATTAACTTAGAAACAACGAAAAATGTACGGATAACTTTTAAAAACCATTTCCCTCGATCGAAATCTCGACCCGGCAAATCGTCAAATAAAAATAAAAACAAAAAAAAAAGGGTGCAACACGAGGACTTCCCGGGAGGTCACCCATCCTAGTACTACTCTCGCCCAAGCACGCTTAACCGGAGTTACGATGGGATCCGGTGCATTAGTCTTTGGTATGATCGCACCCGTCATGTTACGCATTCCAAACTTATTTGAAGGAAAAGCCATTTCGTCTTGAAATGTCCGAGAGTTCTACTTTTTGGCATTCGAGGAGCGTTGCACAATCGCCGGATAATTAATGATATATTAACTTAGAAACAACGAAAAATGTACGGATAACTTTTAAAAACCATTTCCCTCGATCGAAATCTCGACCCGGCAAATCGTCAAATAAAAATAAAAACAAAAAAAAAAGGGTGCAACACGAGGACTTCCCGGGAGGTCACCCATCCTAGTACTACTCTCGCCCAAGCACGCTTAACCGGAGTTCGATGGGATCCGGTGCATTAGTCTTTGGTATGATCGCACCCGTCATGTTACGCATTCCAAACTTATTTGAAGGAAAAGCCATTTCTCGTCTTCGAAAATGTCCGAGAGAGTTCTACTTTTTGGCATTCGAGGAGCCGTTGCACAATCGCCGGATAATTAATGATATATTAACTTAGAAACAACGAAAAATGTACGGATAACTTTTAAAAACCATTTCCCTCGATCGAAATCTCGACCCGGCAAATCGTCAAATAAAAATAAAAACAAAAAAAAAAAAGGGTGCAACACGAGGACTTCCCGGGAGGTCACCCATCCTAGTACTACTCTCGCCCAAGCACGCTTAACCGGAGTTACGATGGGATCCGGTGCATTAGTCTTGGTATGATCGCACCCGTCATGTTACGCATTCCAAACTTATTTGAAGGAAAAGCCATTTCTCGTCTTCGAAATGTCCGAGAGTTCTACTTTTTGGCATTCGAGGAGCCGTTGCACTGTCGCCGGATAATTAATGATATATTAACTTAGAAACAACGAAAAATGTACGGATAACTTTTAAAAACCATTTCCCTCGATCGAAATCTCGACCCGGCAAATCGTCAAATAAAAATAAAAACAAAAAAAAAAGGGTGCAACACGAGGACTTCCCGGAGGTCACCCATCCTAGTACTACTCTCGCCCAAGCACGCTTAACCGGAGTTACGATGGGATCCGGTGCATTAGTCTTTGTATGATCGCACCCGTCATGTTACGCATTCCAAACTTATTTGAAGGAAAAGCCATTTCTCGTCTTCGAAATGTCCGAGAGTTCTACTTTTTGGCATTCGAGGAGCCGTTGCACAATCGCCGGATAATTAATGATATATTAACTTAGAAACAACGAAAAATGTACGGATAACTTTTAAAAACCATTTCCCTCGATCGAAATCTCGACCCGGCAAATCGTCAAATAAAAATAAAAACAAAAAAAAAAGGGGTGCAACACGAGGACTTCCCGGGGAGGTCACCCATCCTAGTACTACTCTCGCCCAAGCACGCTTAACCGGAGTTACGATGGGATCCGGTGCATTAGTCTTTGGTATGATCGCACCCGTCATGTTACGCATTCCAAACTTATTTGAAGGAAAAGCCATTTCTCGTCTTGAAATGTCCGAGAGTTCTACTTTTGGGCATTCGAGGAGCCGTTGCACAATCGCCGGATAATTAATGATATATTAACTTAGAAACAACGAAAAATGTACGGATAACTTTTAAAAACCATTTCCCTCGATCGAAATCTCGACCCGGCAAATCGTCAAATAAAAATAAAAACAAAAAAAAAAGGGGTGCAACACGAGGACTTCCCGGGAGGTCACCCATCCTAGTACTACTCTCGCCCAAGCACGCTTAACCGGAGTTACGATGGGATCCGGTGCATTAGTCTTTGTATGATCGCACCCGTCATGTTACGCATTCCAAACTTATTTGAAGGAAAAGCCATTTCTCGTCTTCGAAATGTCCGAGAGAGTTCTACTTTTTGGCATTCGAGGAGCCGTTGCACAATCGCCGGATAATTAATGATATATTAACTTAGAAACAACGAAAAATGTACGGATAACTTTTAAAAACATTTTCCCTCGATCGAAATCTCGACCCGGCAAATCGTCAAATAAAAATAAAAACAAAAAAAAGGGGTGCAACACGAGGACTTCCCGGGGAGGTCACCCATCCTAGTACTACTCTCGCCCAAGCACGCTTAACCGGAGTTACGATGGGATCCGGTGCATTAGTCTTGGTATGATCGCACCCGTCATGTTACGCATTCCAAACTTATTTGAAGGAAAAGCCATTTCTCGTCTTGAAATGTCCGAGAGTTCTACTTTTTGGCATTCGAGGAGCCGTTGCACAATCGCCGGATAATTAATGATATATTAACTTAGAAACAACGAAAAATGTACGGATAACTTTTAAAAACCATTTCCCTCGATCGAAATCTCGACCCGGCAAATCGTCAAATAAAAATAAAAACAAAAAAAAAAGGGGTGCAACACGAGGACTTCCCGGGAGGTCACCCATCCTAGTACTACTCTCGCCCAAGCACGCTTAACCGGAGTTACGATGGATCCGTGCATTAGTCTTTGGTATGATCGCACCCGTCATGTTACGCATTCCAAACTTATTTGAAGGAAAAGCCATTTCTCTTTGAAAAATGTCCGAGAGTTCTACTTTTTGGCATTCGAGCCGTTGCACAATCGCCGGATAATTAATGATATATTAACTTAGAAACAACGAAAAATGTACGGATAACTTTTAAAAACCATTTCCCTCGATCGAAATCTCGACCCGGCAAATCGTCAAATAAAAATAAAAACAAAAAAAAAAGGGGTGCAACACGAGGACTTCCCGGGAGGTCACCCATCCTAGTACTACTCTCGCCCAAGCACGCTTAACCGGAGTTACGATGGGATCCGGTGCATTAGTCTTTGGTATGATCGCACCCGTCATGTTACGCATTCCAAACTTATTTGAAGGAAAAGCCATTTCTCGTCTTGAAATGTCCGAGAGTTCTACTTTTTGGCATTCGAGGAGCCGTTGCACAATCGCCGGATAATTAATGATATATTAACTTAGAAACAACGAAAAATGTACGGATAACTTTTAAAAACCATTTCCCTCGATCGAAATCTCGACCCGGCAAATCGTCAAATAAAAATAAAAACAAAAAAAAGGGGTGCAACACGAGGACTTCCCGGGAGGTCACCCATCCTAGTACTACTCTCGCCCAAGCACGCTTAACCGGAGTTACGATGGGATCCGGTGCATTAGTCTTTGGTATGATCGCACCCGTCATGTTACGCATTCCAAACTTATTTGAAGGAAAAGCCATTTCTCGTCTTCGAAATGTCCGAGAGAGTTCTACTTTTTGGCATTCGAGCCGTTGCACAATCGCCGGATAATTAATGATATATTAACTTAGAAACAACGAAAAATGTACGGATAACTTTTAAAAACCATTTCCCTCGATCGAAATCTCGACCCGGCAAATCGTCAAATAAAAATAAAAACAAAAAAAAAAGGGGTGCAACACGAGGACTTCCCGGGAGGTCACCCATCCTAGTACTACTCTCGCCCACACGCTTAACCGGAGTTACGATGGGATCCGGTGCATTAGTCTTTGGTATGATCGCACCCGTCATGTTACGCATTCCAAACTTATTTGAAGGAAAAGCCATTTCGTCTTCTTCGAAATGTCCGAGAGAGTTCTACTTTTTGGCATTCGAGGAGCCGTTGCACAATCGCCGGATAATTAATGATATATTAACTTAGAAACAACGAAAAATGTACGGATAACTTTTAAAAACCATTTCCCTCGATCGAAATCTCGACCCGGCAAATCGTCAAATAAAAATAAAAACAAAAAAAAAAAAGGGGTGCAACACGAGGACTTCCCGGGAGGTCACCCATCCTAGTACTACTCTCGCCCAAGCACGCTTAACCGGAGTTACGATGGGATCCGGTGCATTAGTCTTTGGTATGATCGCACCCGTCATGTTACGCATTCCAAACTTATTTGAAGGAAAAGCCATTTCTCGTCTTCGAAATGTCCGAGAGTTCTACTTTTTGGCATTCGAGGAGCCGTTGCACAATCGCCGGATAATTAATGATATATTAACTTAGAAACAACGAAAAATGTACGGATAACTTTTAAAAACCATTTCCCTCGATCGAAATCTCGACCCGGCAAATCGTCAAATAAAAATAAAAACAAAAAAAAAAGGGGTGCAACACGAGGACTTCCCGGGAGGTCACCCATCCTAGTACTACTCTCGCCCAAGCACGCTTAACCGGAGTTACGATGGGATCCGGTGCATTAGTCTTTGGTATGATCGCACCCGTCATGTTACGCATTCCAAACTTATTTGAAGGAAAAGCCATTTCTCGTCTTGAAAATGTCCGAGAGAGTTCTACTTTTGGCATTCGAGGAGCCGTTGCACAATCGCCGGATAATTAATGATATATTAACTTAGAAACAACGAAAAATGTACGGATAACTTTTAAAAACCATTTCCCTCGATCGAAATCTCGACCCGGCAAATCGTCAAATAAAAATAAAAACAAAAAAAAGGGGTGCAACACGAGGACTTCCCGGGAGGTCACCCATCCTAGTACTACTCTCGCCCAAGCACGCTTAACCGGAGTTACGATGGGATCCGGTGCATTAGTCTTTGGTATGATCGCACCCGTCATGTTACGCATTCCAAACTTATTTGAAGGAAAAGCCATTTCTCGTCTTGAAATGTCCGAGTTCTACTTTTGGCATTCGAGCCGTTGCACAATCGCCGGATAATTATTGATATATTAACTTAGAAACAACGAAAAATGTACGGATAACTTTTAAAAACCATTTCCCTCGATCGAAATCTCGACCCGGCAAATCGTCAAATAAAAATAAAAACAAAAAAAAAAAAAGTGCAACACGAGGACTTCCCGGGGAGGTCACCCATCCTAGTACTACTCTCGCCCAAGCACGCTTAACCGGAGTTCGATGGGATCCGTGCATTAGTCTTTGGTATGATCGCACCCGTCATGTTACGCATTCCAAACTTATTTGAAGGAAAAGCCATTTCTCGTCTTGAAAATGTCCGAGAGTTCTACTTTTTGGCATTCGAGGAGCGTTGCACAATCGCCGGATAATTAATGATATATTAACTTAGAAACAACGAAAAATGTACGGATAACTTTTAAAAACCATTTCCCTCGATCGAAATCTCGACCCGGCAAATCGTCAAATAAAAATAAAAACAAAAAAAAAAGGGGTGCAACACGAGGACTTCCCGGGAGGTCACCCATCCTAGTACTACTCTCGCCCAAGCACGCTTAACCGGAGTTACGATGGGATCCGGTGCATTAGTCTTTGGTATGATCGCACCCGTCATGTTACGCATTCCAAACTTATTTGAAGGAAAAGCCATTTCGTCTTGAAATGTCCAGAGAGTTCTACTTTTTGGCATTCGAGCCGTTGCACAATCGCCGGATAATTATTGATATATTAACTTAGAAACAACGAAAAATGTACGGATAACTTTTAAAAACCATTTCCCTCGATCGAAATCTCGACCCGGCAAATCGTCAAATAAAAATAAAAACAAAAAAAAAGGGGTGCAACACGAGGACTTCCCAGGAGGTCACCCATCCTAGTACTACTCTCGCCCAAGCACGCTTAACCGGAGTTACGATGGGATCCGGTGCATTAGTCTTTGGTATGATCGCACCCGTCATGTTACGCATTCCAAACTTATTTGAAGGAAAAGCCATTTCTCGTCTTGAAATGTCCGAGAGAGTTCTACTTTTTGCATTCGAGGAGCCGTTGCACAATCGCCGGATAATTAATGATATATTAACTTAGAAACAACGAAAAATGTACGGATAACTTTTAAAAACCATTTCCCTCGATCGAAATCTCGACCCGGCAAATCGTCAAATAAAAATAAAAACAAAAAAAAGGGGTGCAACACGAGGACTTCCCGGGAGGTCACCCATCCTAGTACTACTCTCGCCCAAGCACGCTTAACCGGAGTTACGATGGGATCCGGTGCATTAGTCTTTGGTATGATCGCACCCGTCATGTTACGCATTCCAAACTTATTTGAAGGAAAAGCCATTTCTCGTCTTCGAAAATGTCCGAGAGAGTTCTACTTTTGGCATTCGAGGAGCCGTTGCACAATCGCCGGATAATTAATGATATATTAACTTAGAAACAACGAAAAATGTACGGATAACTTTTAAAAACCATTTCCCTCGATCGAAATCTCGACCCGGCAAATCGTCAAATAAAAATAAAAACAAAAAAAAAAGGGGTGCAACACGAGGACTTCCCGGGAGGTCACCCATCCTAGTACTACTCTCGCCCAAGCACGCTTAACCGGAGTTACGATGGGATCCGGTGCATTAGTCTTTGGTATGATCGCACCCGTCATGTTACGCATTCCAAACTTATTTGAAGGAAAAGCCATTTCTCGTCTTCGAAAATGTCCGAGAGAGTTCTACTTTTTGGCATTCGAGCCGTTGCACAATCGCCGGATAATTAATGATATATTAACTTAGAAACAACGAAAAATGTACGGATAACTTTTAAAAACCATTTCCCTCGATCGAAATCTCGACCCGGCAAATCGTCAAATAAAAATAAAAACAAAAAAAAAAGGGGTGCAACACGAGGACTTCCCGGGAGGTCACCCATCCTAGTACTACTCTCGCCCAAGCACGCTTAACCGGAGTTACGATGGGATCCGGTGCATTAGTCTTTGGTATGATCGCACCCGTCATGTTACGCATTCCAAACTTATTTGAAGGAAAAGCCATTTCTCGTCTTCGAAATGTCCGAGAGTTCTACTTTTTGGCATTCGAGCCGTTGCACAATCGCCGGATAATTAATGATATATTAACTTAGAAACAACGAAAAATGTACGGATAACTTTTAAAAACCATTTCCCTCGATCGAAATCTCGACCCGGCAAATCGTCAAATAAAAATAAAAACAAAAAAAAAAGGGGTGCAACACGAGGACTTCCCGGGGAGGTCACCCATCCTAGTACTACTCTCGCCCAAGCACGCTTAACCGGAGTTACGATGGGATCCGGTGCATTAGTCTTTGTATGATCGCACCCGTCATGTTACGCATTCCAAACTTATTTGAAGGAAAAGCCATTTCTCGTCTTGAAATGTCCGAGAGAGTTCTACTTTTGGGCATTCGAGGAGCCGTTGCACAATCGCCGGATAATTAATGATATATTAACTTAGAAACAACGAAAAATGTACGGATAACTTTTAAAAACCATTTCCCTCGATCGAAATCTCGACCCGGCAAATCGTCAAATAAAAATAAAAACAAAAAAAAAAGGGTGCAACACGAGGACTTCCCGGGAGGTCACCCATCCTAGTACTACTCTCGCCCAAGCACGCTTAACCGGAGTTACGATGGGATCCGGTGCATTAGTCTTTGGTATGATCGCACCCGTCATGTTACGCATTCCAAACTTATTTGAAGGAAAAGCCATTTCTCGTCTTGAGAAATGTCCGAGAGAGTTCTACTTTTGGCATTCGAGGAGCCGTTGCACAATCGCCGGATAATTAATGATATATTAACTTAGAAACAACGAAAAATGTACGGATAACTTTTAAAAACCATTTCCCTCGATCGAAATCTCGACCCGGCAAATCGTCAAATAAAAATAAAAACAAAAAAAAAAGGTGCAACACGAGGACTTCCCGGGGAGGTCACCCATCCTAGTACTACTCTCGCCCAAGCACGCTTAACCGGAGTTACGATGGGATCCGGTGCATTAGTCTTTGGTATGATCGCACCCGTCATGTTACGCATTCCAAACTTATTTGAAGGAAAAGCCATTTCTCGTCTTCGAAATGTCCGAGAGAGTTCTACTTTTTGGCATTCGAGGAGCCGTTGCACAATCGCCGGATAATTAATGATATATTAACTTAGAAACAACGAAAAATGTACGGATAACTTTTAAAAACCATTTCCCTCGATCGAAATCTCGACCCGGCAAATCGTCAAATAAAAATAAAAACAAAAAAAAAAGGGGTGCAACACGAGGACTTCCCGGGAGGTCACCCATCCTAGTACTACTCTCGCCCAAGCACGCTTAACCGGAGTTACGATGGGATCCGGTGCATTAGTCTTTGGTATGATCGCACCCGTCATGTTACGCATTCCAAACTTATTTGAAGGAAAAGCCATTTCTCGTCTTCGAAATGTCCGAGAGTTCTACTTTTGGCATTCGAGCCGTTGCACAATCGCCGGATAATTAATGATATATTAACTTAGAAACAACGAAAAATGTACGGATAACTTTTAAAAACCATTTCCCTCGATCGAAATCTCGACCCGGCAAATCGTCAAATAAAAATAAAAACAAAAAAAAAAGGGGTGCAACACGAGGACTTCCCGGGAGGTCACCCATCCTAGTACTACTCTCGCCCAAGCACGCTTAACCGGAGTTACGATGGGATCCGGTGCATTAGTCTTTGGTATGATCGCACCCGTCATGTTACGCATTCCAAACTTATTTGAAGGAAAAGCCATTTCTCGTCTTGAAATGTCCGAGAGAGTTCTACTTTTGGCATTCGAGGAGCCGTTGCACTGTCGCCGGATAATTAATGATATATTAACTTAGAAACAACGAAAAATGTACGGATAACTTTTAAAAACCATTTCCCTCGATCGAAATCTCGACCCGGCAAATCGTCAAATAAAAATAAAAACAAAAAAAAAAGGGGTGCAACACGAGGACTTCCCGGGAGGTCACCCATCCTAGTACTACTCTCGCCCAAGCACGCTTAACCGGAGTTACGATGGGATCCGGTGCATTAGTCTTGGTATGATCGCACCCGTCATGTTACGCATTCCAAACTTATTTGAAGGAAAAGCCATTTCTCGTCTTGAAATGTCCGAGAGTTCTACTTTTTGGCATTCGAGGAGCCGTTGCACAATCGCCGGATAATTAATGATATATTAACTTAGAAACAACGAAAAATGTACGGATAACTTTTAAAAACCATTTCCCTCGATCGAAATCTCGACCCGGCAAATCGTCAAATAAAAATAAAAACAAAAAAAAGGGGTGCAACACGAGGACTTCCCGGGGGTCACCCATCCTAGTACTACTCTCGCCCAAGCACGCTTAACCGGAGTTACGATGGGATCCGGTGCATTAGTCTTTGGTATGATCGCACCCGTCATGTTACGCATTCCAAACTTATTTGAAGGAAAAGCCATTTCTCGTCTTGAAATGTCCGAGAGAGTTCTACTTTTGGCATTCGAGGAGCCGTTGCACAATCGCCGGATAATTAATGATATATTAACTTAGAAACAACGAAAAATGTACGGATAACTTTTAAAAACCATTTCCCTCGATCGAAATCTCGACCCGGCAAATCGTCAAATAAAAATAAAAACAAAAAAAAGGGGTGCAACACGAGGACTTCCCGGGGAGGTCACCCATCCTAGTACTACTCTCGCCCAAGCACGCTTAACCGGAGTTACGATGGGATCCGGTGCATTAGTCTTTGGTATGATCGCACCCGTCATGTTACGCATTCCAAACTTATTTGAAGGAAAAGCCATTTCTCGTCTTGAAAAATGTCCGAGAGTTCTACTTTTTGGCATTCGAGGAGCCGTTGCTGTCGCCGGATAATTAATGATATATTAACTTAGAAACAACGAAAAATGTACGGATAACTTTTAAAAACCATTTCCCTCGATCGAAATCTCGACCCGGCAAATCGTCAAATAAAAATAAAAACAAAAAAAAGGGGTGCAACACGAGGACTTCCCGGGAGGTCACCCATCCTAGTACTACTCTCGCCCAAGCACGCTTAACCGGAGTTCGATGGGATCCGGTGCATTAGTCTTTGGTATGATCGCACCCGTCATGTTACGCATTCCAAACTTATTTGAAGGAAAAGCCATTTCTCGTCTTCAGAAATGTCCAGAGAGTTCTACTTTTGGGCATTCGAGGAGCCGTTGCACAATCGCCGGATAATTAATGATATATTAACTTAGAAACAACGAAAAATGTACGGATAACTTTTAAAAACCATTTCCCTCGATCGAAATCTCGACCCGGCAAATCGTCAAATAAAAATAAAAACAAAAAAAAAAAGGTGCAACACGAGGACTTCCCGGAGGTCACCCATCCTATCCTAGTACTACTCTCGCCCAAGCACGCTTAACCGGAGTTACGATGGGATCCGGTGCATTAGTCTTTGGTATGATCGCACCCGTCATGTTACGCATTCCAAACTTATTTGAAGGAAAAGCCATTTCTCGTCTTGAAATGTCCGAGAGTTCTACTTTTTGGCATTCGAGGAGCCGTTGCACAATCGCCGGATAATTAATGATATATTAACTTAGAAACAACGAAAAATGTACGGATAACTTTTAAAAACCATTTCCCTAGATCGAAATCTCGACCCAAAAATCGTCAAATAAAAATAAAAACAAAAAAAAAAAGGGGTGCAACACGAGGACTTCCCGGGAGGTCACCCATCCTAGTACTACTCTCGCCCAAGCACGCTTAACCGGAGTTACGATGGGATCCGGTGCATTAGTCTTTGTATGATCGCACCCGTCATGTTACGCATTCCAAACTTATTTGAAGGAAAAGCCATTTCTCGTCTTGAAATGTCCGAGAGTTCTACTTTTGGCATTCGAGCCGTTGCACAATCGCCGGATAATTAATGATATATTAACTTAGAAACAACGAAAAATGTACGGATAACTTTTAAAAACCATTTCCCTCGATCGAAATCTCGACCCGGCAAATCGTCAAATAAAAATAAAAACAAAAAAAAAAAAAAGGGGCAACACGAGGACTTCCCGGGAGGTCACCCATCCTAGTACTACTCTCGCCCAAGCACGCTTAACCGGAGTTACGATGGGATCCGGTGCATTAGTCTTTGTATGATCGCACCCGTCATGTTACGCATTCCAAACTTATTTGAAGGAAAAGCCATTTCTCGTCTTCGAAATGTCCGAGAGTTCTACTTTTGGCATTCGAGCCGTTGCAATCGCCGGATAATTAATGATATATTAACTTAGAAACAACGAAAAATGTACGGATAACTTTTAAAAACCATTTCCCTCGATCGAAATCTCGACCCGGCAAATCGTCAAATAAAAATAAAAACAAAAAAAAAAAAGGTGCAACACGAGGACTTCCCGGGAGGTCACCCATCCTAGTACTACTCTCGCCCAAGCACGCTTAACCGGAGTTACGATGGGATCCGGTGCATTAGTCTTTGGTATGATCGCACCCGTCATGTTACGCATTCCAAACTTATTTGAAGGAAAAGCCATTTCTCGTCTTCGAAATGTCCGAGTTCTACTTTTTGGCATTCGAGGAGCCGTTGCACAATCGCCGGATAATTAATGATATATTAACTTAGAAACAACGAAAAATGTACGGATAACTTTTAAAAACCATTTCCCTCGATCGAAATCTCGACCCGGCAAATCGTCAAATAAAAATAAAAACAAAAAAAAAAGGGGTGCAACACGAGGACTTCCCGGGAGGTCACCCATCCTAGTACTACTCTCGCCCAAGCACGCTTAACCCGGAGTTACGATGGGATCCGGTGCATTAGTCTTTGGTATGATCGCACCCGTCATGTTACGCATTCCAAACTTATTTGAAGGAAAAGCCATTTCTCGTCTTGAAAAATGTCCGAGAGTTCTACTTTTTGGCATTCGAGCCGTTGCACAATCGCCGGATAATTAATGATATATTAACTTAGAAACAACGAAAAATGTACGGATAACTTTTAAAAACCATTTCCCTCGATCGAAATCTCGACCCGGCAAATCGTCAAATAAAAATAAAAACAAAAAAAAGGGGTGCAACACGAGGACTTCCCGGGAGGTCACCCATCCTAGTACTACTCTCGCCCAAGCACGCTTAACCGGAGTTACGATGGGATCCGGTGCATTAGTCTTTGGTATGATCGCACCCGTCATGTTACGCATTCCAAACTTATTTGAAGGAAAAGCCATTTCTCGTCTTGAAAATGTCCGAGAGTTCTACTTTTTGGCATTCGAGCCGTTGCACAATCGCCGGATAATTAATGATATATTAACTTAGAAACAACGAAAAATGTACGGATAACTTTTAAAAACCATTTCCCTCGATCGAAATCTCGACCCGGCAAAATCGTCAAATAAAAATAAAAAAAAAAAAAAAGGGTGCAACACGAGGACTTCCCAGGAGGTCACCCATCCTAGTACTACTCTCGCCCAAGCACGCTTAACCGGAGTTACGATGGGATCCGGTGCATTAGTCTTTGGTATGATCGCACCCGTCATGTTACGCATTCCAAACTTATTTGAAGGAAAAGCCATTTCTCGTCTTGAAAATGTCCGAGAGTTCTACTTTTTGGCATTCGAGCCGTTGCACAATCGCCGGATAATTAATGATATATTAACTTAGAAACAACGAAAAATGTACGGATAACTTTTAAAAACCATTTCCCTCGATCGAAATCTCGACCCGGCAAATCGTCAAATAAAAATAAAAACAAAAAAAAAAAAGGGTGCAACACGAGGACTTCCCGGGAGGTCACCCATCCTAGTACTACTCTCGCCCAAGCACGCTTAACCGGAGTTACGATGGGATCCGGTGCATTAGTCTTTGGTATGATCGCACCCGTCATGTTACGCATTCCAAACTTATTTGAAGGAAAAGCCATTTCTCGTCTTCGAAAAATGTCCGAGAGAGTTCTACTTTTTGGCATTCGAGCCGTTGCACAATCGCCGGATAATTAATGATATATTAACTTAGAAACAACGAAAAATGTACGGATAACTTTTAAAAACCATTTCCCTCGATCGAAATCTCGACCCGGCAAATCGTCAAATAAAAATAAAAACAAAAAAAAAAAGGGGTGCAACACGAGGACTTCCCGGGAGGTCACCCATCCTAGTACTACTCTCGCCCAAGCACGCTTAACCGGAGTTCGATGGGATCCGGTGCATTAGTCTTTGGTATGATCGCACCCGTCATGTTACGCATTCCAAACTTATTTGAAGGAAAAGCCATTTCTCGTCTTGAAAATGTCCGAGAGTTCTACTTTTGGCATTCGAGCCGTTGCACAATCGCCGGATAATTAATGATATATTAACTTAGAAACAACGAAAAATGTACGGATAACTTTTAAAAACCATTTCCCTCGATCGAAATCTCGACCCGTGCAAATCGTCAAATAAAAATAAAAACAAAAAAAAAAGGGGTGCAACACGAGGACTTCCCGGGAGGTCACCCATCCTAGTACTACTCTCGCCCAAGCACGCTTAACCGGAGTTACGATGGGATCCGGTGCATTAGTCTTTGGTATGATCGCACCCCGTCATGTTACGCATTCCAAACTTATTTGAAGGAAAAGCCATTTCTCGTCTTGAAAATGTCCGAGAGTTCTACTTTTTGGCATTCGAGGAGCGTTGCACAATCGCCGGATAATTATTGATATATTAACTTAGAAACAACGAAAAATGTACGGATAACTTTTAAAAACCATTTCCCTCGATCGAAATCTCGACCCGGCAAATCGTCAAATAAAAATAAAAACAAAAAAAAAAGGGGTGCAACACGAGGACTTCCCGGGAGGTCACCCATCCTAGTACTACTCTCGCCCAAGCACGCTTAACCGGAGTTCGATGGGATCCGGTGCATTAGTCTTGGTATGATCGCACCCGTCATGTTACGCATTCCAAACTTATTTGAAGGAAAAGCCATTTCTCGTCTTCGAAAATGTCCGAGAGTTCTACTTTTTGGCATTCGAGGAGCCGTTGCACAATCGCCGGATAATTAATGATATATTAACTTAGAAACAACGAAAAATGTACGGATAACTTTTAAAAACCATTTCCCTCGATCGAAATCTCGACCCGGCAAATCGTCAAATAAAAATAAAAACAAAAAAAAAAAGGGGTGCAACACGAGGACTTCCCGGAGGTCACCCATCCTAGTACTACTCTCGCCCAAGCACGCTTAACCGGAGTTCGATGGGATCCGGTGCATTAGTCTTTGGTATGATCGCACCCGTCATGTTACGCATTCCAAACTTATTTGAAGGAAAAGCCATTTCTCGTCTTGAAATGTCCGAGAGAGTTCTACTTTTTGGCATTCGAGGAGCCGTTGCACAATCGCCGGATAATTAATGATATATTAACTTAGAAACAACGAAAAATGTACGGATAACTTTTAAAAAACCATTTCCCTCGATCGAAATCTCGACCCGGCAAATCGTCAAATAAAAATAAAAACAAAAAAAAGGGGTGCAACACGAGGACTTCCCAGGAGGTCACCCATCCTAGTACTACTCTCGCCCAAGCACGCTTAACCGGAGTTACGATGGGATCCGGTGCATTAGTCTTTGTATGATCGCACCCGTCATGTTACGCATTCCAAACTTATTTGAAGGAAAAGCCATTTCTCGTCTTCGAAATGTCCGAGAGTTCTACTTTTGGCATTCGAGCCGTTGCACAATCGCCGGATAATTAATGATATATTAACTTAGAAACAACGAAAAATGTACGGATAACTTTTAAAAACCATTTCCCTCGATCGAAATCTCGACCCGGCAAATCGTCAAATAAAAATAAAAACAAAAAAAAAAAAAGGGTGCAACACGAGGACTTCCCGGGGAGTCACCCATCCTAGTACTACTCTCGCCCAAGCACGCTTAACCGGAGTTACGATGGGACCGGTGCATTAGTCTTGGTATGATCGCACCCGTCATGTTACGCATTCCAAACTTATTTGAAGGAAAAGCCATTTCTCGTCTTGAAAATGTCCGAGAGAGTTCTACTTTTTGGCATTCGAGCCGTTGCACAATCGCCGGATAATTAATGATATATTAACTTAGAAACAACGAAAAATGTACGGATAACTTTTAAAAACCATTTCCCTCGATCGAAATCTCGACCCGGCAAATCGTCAAATAAAAATAAAAACAAAAAAAAAAGGGGTGCAACACGAGGACTTCCCGGGAGGTCACCCATCCTAGTACTACTCTCGCCCAAGCACGCTTAACCGGAGTTACGATGGGATCCGGTGCATTAGTCTTTGTATGATCGCACCCGTCATGTTACGCATTCCAAACTTATTTGAAGGAAAAGCCATTTCTCGTCTTGAAATGTCCGAGAGAGTTCTACTTTTTGGCATTCGAGGAGCCGTTGCACAATCGCCGGATAATTAATGATATATTAACTAGAAAACAACGAAAAATGTACGGATAACTTTTAAAAACCATTTCCCTCGATCGAAATCTCGACCCGGCAAATCGTCAAATAAAAATAAAAACAAAAAAAAAAGGGTGCAACACGAGGACTTCCCGGAGGTCACCCATCCTAGTACTACTCTCGCCCAAGCACGCTTAACCGGAGTTACGATGGGATCCGGTGCATTAGTCTTGGTATGATCGCACCCGTCATGTTACGCATTCCAAACTTATTTGAAGGAAAAGCCATTTCTCGTCTTGAAATGTCCGAGAGAGTTCTACTTTTTGGCATTCGAGGAGCCGTTGCACTGTCGCCGGATAATTAATGATATATTAACTTAGAAACAACGAAAAATGTACGGATAACTTTTAAAAACCATTTCCCTCGATCGAAATCTCGACCCGGCAAATCGTCAAATAAAAATAAAAACAAAAAAAAGGGTGCAACACGAGGACTTCCCAGGAGGTCACCCATCCTAGTACTACTCTCGCCCAAGCACGCTTAACCGGAGTTACGATGGGATCCGGTGCATTAGTCTTTGGTATGATCGCACCCGTCATGTTACGCATTCCAAACTTATTTGAAGGAAAAGCCATTTCTCGTCTTGAAAATGTCCGAGAGTTCTACTTTTGGCATTCGAGCCGTTGCACAATCGCCGGATAATTATTGATATATTAACTTAGAAACAACGAAAAATGTACGGATAACTTTTAAAAACCATTTCCCTCGATCGAAATCTCGACCCGGCAAATCGTCAAATAAAAATAAAAACAAAAAAAAGGGGTGCAACACGAGGACTTCCCGGGAGGTCACCCATCCTAGTACTACTCTCGCCCAAGCACGCTTAACCGGAGTTACGATGGGATCCGGTGCATTAGTCTTTGGTATGATCGCACCCGTCATGTTACGCATTCCAAACTTATTTGAAGGAAAAGCCATTTCTCGTCTTCGAAATGTCCGAGAGAGTTCTACTTTTTGGCATTCGAGGAGCCGTTGCACAATCGCCGGATAATTAATGATATATTAACTTAGAAACAACGAAAAATGTACGGATAACTTTTAAAAACCATTTCCCTCGATCGAAATCTCGACCCGGCAAATCGTCAAATAAAAATAAAAACAAAAAAAAAAGGGGTGCAACACGAGGACTTCCCGGGGAGGTCACCCATCCTAGTACTACTCTCGCCCAAGCACGCTTAACCGGAGTTACGATGGGATCCGGTGCATTAGTCTTTGTATGATCGCACCCGTCATGTTACGCATTCCAAACTTATTTGAAGGAAAAGCCATTTCGTCTTGAAATGTCCGAGAGTTCTACTTTTTGGCATTCGAGGAGCCGTTGCACAATCGCCGGATAATTAATGATATATTAACTTAGAAACAACGAAAAATGTACGGATAACTTTTAAAAACCATTTCCCTCGATCGAAATCTCGACCCGGCAAATCGTCAAATAAAAATAAAAACAAAAAAAAAAAAAAGGGTGCAACACGAGGACTTCCCGGGAGGTCACCCATCCTAGTACTACTCTCGCCCAAGCACGCTTAACCGGAGTTCGATGGGATCCGGTGCATTAGTCTTTGGTATGATCGCACCCGTCATGTTACGCATTCCAAACTTATTTGAAGGAAAAGCCATTTCTCGTCTTCGAAATGTCCGAGAGAGTTCTACTTTTTGGCATTCGAGGAGCCGTTGCACAATCGCCGGATAATTAATGATATATTAACTTAGAAACAACGAAAAATGTACGGATAACTTTTAAAAACCATTTCCCTCGATCGAAATCTCGACCCGGCAAATCGTCAAATAAAAATAAAAACAAAAAAAAAAGGGGTGCAACACGAGGACTTCCCGGGAGGTCACCCATCCTAGTACTACTCTCGCCCAAGCACGCTTAACCGGAGTTCGATGGGATCCGGTGCATTAGTCTTGGTATGATCGCACCCGTCATGTTACGCATTCCAAACTTATTTGAAGGAAAAGCCATTTCTCGTCTTGAAAATGTCCGAGAGTTCTACTTTTTGGCATTCGAGGAGCCGTTGCACAATGTCGCCGGATAATTAATGATATATTAACTTAGAAACAACGAAAAATGTACGGATAACTTTTAAAAACCATTTCCCTCGATCGAAATCTCGACCCGGCAAATCGTCAAATAAAAATAAAAACAAAAAAAAAAAAAGTGCAACACGAGGACTTCCCGGGAGGTCACCCATCCTAGTACTACTCTCGCCCAAGCACGCTTAACCGGAGTTACGATGGGATCCGGTGCATTAGTCTTGGTATGATCGCACCCGTCATGTTACGCATTCCAAACTTATTTGAAGGAAAAGCCATTTCTCGTCTTGAAAATGTCCGAGAGTTCTACTTTTGGCATTCGAGCCGTTGCACAATCGCCGGATAATTAATGATATATTAACTTAGAAACAACGAAAAATGTACGGATAACTTTTAAAAACCATTTCCCTCGATCGAAATCTCGACCCGGCAAATCGTCAAATAAAAATAAAAACAAAAAAAAAAGGGGTGCAACACGAGGACTTCCCGGGAGGTCACCCATCCTAGTACTACTCTCGCCCAAGCACGCTTAACCGGAGTTACGATGGGATCCGGTGCATTAGTCTTTGGTATGATCGCACCCGTCATGTTACGCATTCCAAACTTATTTGAAGGAAAAGCCATTTCTCGTCTTGAAATGTCCGAGAGTTCTACTTTTTGGCATTCGAGGAGTTGCTGTCGCCGGATAATTAATGATATATTAACTTAGAAACAACGAAAAATGTACGGATAACTTTTAAAAACCATTTCCCTCGATCGAAATCTCGACCCGGCAAATCGTCAAATAAAAATAAAAACAAAAAAAAGGGGTGCAACACGAGGACTTCCCGGGAGGTCACCCATCCTAGTACTACTCTCGCCCAAGCACGCTTAACCGGAGTTCGATGGGATCCGGTGCATTAGTCTTTGGTATGATCGCACCCGTCATGTTACGCATTCCAAACTTATTTGAAGAAGGAAAAGCCATTTCTCGTCTTGAAATGTCCGAGAGTTCTACTTTTTGGCATTCGAGCCGTTGCACAATGTCGCCGGATAATTAATGATATATTAACTTAGAAACAACGAAAAATGTACGGATAACTTTTAAAAACCATTTCCCTCGATCGAAATCTCGACCCGGCAAATCGTCAAATAAAAATAAAAACAAAAAAAAAAGGGGTGCAACACGAGGACTTCCCGGGAGGTCACCCATCCTAGTACTACTCTCGCCCAAGCACGCTTAACCGGAGTTACGATGGGATCCGGTGCATTAGTGCTTTGGTATGATCGCACCCGTCATGTTACGCATTCCAAACTTATTTGAAGGAAAAGCCATTTCTCGTCTTCGAAATGTCCGAGAGTTCTACTTTTTGCATTCGAGGAGCCGTTGCACAATCGCCGGATAATTAATGATATATTAACTTAGAAACAACGAAAAATGTACGGATAACTTTTAAAAACCATTTCCCTCGATCGAAATCTCGACCCGGCAAATCGTCAAATAAAAATAAAAACAAAAAAAAAAAGGGGTGCAACACGAGGACTTCCCGGGAGGTCACCCATCCTAGTACTACTCTCGCCCAAGCACGCTTAACCGGAGTTACGATGGGATCCGGTGCATTAGTGCTTTGGTATGATCGCACCCGTCATGTTACGCATTCCAAACTTATTTGAAGGAAAAGCCATTTCTCGTCTTCGAAATGTCCGAGAGTTCTACTTTTTGGCATTCGAGCCGTTGCACAATCGCCGGATAATTAATGATATATTAACTTAGAAACAACGAAAAATGTACGGATAACTTTTAAAAACCATTTCCCTCGATCGAAATCTCGACCCGGCAAATCGTCAAATAAAAATAAAAACAAAAAAAAAAAAAAGGGTGCAACACGAGGACTTCCCGGGAGGTCACCCATCCTAGTACTACTCTCGCCCAAGCACGCTTAACCGGAGTTCGATGGGATCCGGTGCATTAGTCTTTGGTATGATCGCGCCCCCCGCATGTTACGCATTCCAAACTTATTTGAAGGAAAAGCCATTTCTCGTCTTGAAAATGTCCGAGAGAGTTCTACTTTTTGGCATTCGAGGAGCCGTTGCACAATCGCCGGATAATTAATGATATATTAACTTAGAAACAACGAAAAATGTACGGATAACTTTTAAAAACCATTTCCCTCGATCGAAATCTCGACCCGGCAAATCGTCAAATAAAAATAAAAACAAAAAAAAAAGGGGTGCAACACGAGGACTTCCCGGGAGGTCACCCATCCTAGTACTACTCTCGCCCAAGCACGCTTAACCGGAGTTACGATGGGATCCGGTGCATTAGTCTTTGGTATGATCGCACCCGTCATGTTACGCATTCCAAACTTATTTGAAGGAAAAGCCATTTCTCGTCTTGAAATGTCCGAGAGAGTTCTACTTTTTGCATTCGAGGAGCCGTTGCACAATCGCCGGATAATTAATGATATATTAACTTAGAAACAACGAAAAATGTACGGATAACTTTTAAAAACCATTTCCCTCGATCGAAATCTCGACCCGGCAAATCGTCAAATAAAAATAAAAACAAAAAAAAAAGGGTGCAACACGAGGACTTCCCGGGAGGTCACCCATCCTAGTACTACTCTCGCCCAAGCACGCTTAACCGGAGTTACGATGGGATCCGGTGCATTAGTCTTGGTATGATCGCACCCGTCATGTTACGCATTCCAAACTTATTTGAAGGAAAAGCCATTTCTCGTCTTGAAAATGTCCGAGAGAGTTCTACTTTTTGGCATTCGAGGAGCCGTTGCACAATCGCCGGATAATTAATGATATATTAACTTAGAAACAACGAAAAATGTACGGATAACTTTTAAAAACCATTTCCCTCGATCGAAATCTCGACCCGGCAAATCGTCAAATAAAAATAAAAACAAAAAAAAGGGGTGCAACACGAGGACTTCCCGGGAGGTCACCCATCCTAGTACTACTCTCGCCCAAGCACGCTTAACCGGAGTTACGATGGGATCCGGTGCATTAGTCTTTGGTATGATCGCACCCGTCATGTTACGCATTCCAAACTTATTTGAAGGAAAAGCCATTTCTCGTCTTGAAATGTCCGAGAGAGTTCTACTTTTTGGCATTCGAGGAGCCGTTGCACAATCGCCGGATAATTAATGATATATTAACTTAGAAACAACGAAAAATGTACGGATAACTTTTAAAAACCATTTCCCTCGATCGAAATCTCGACCCGGCAAATCGTCAAATAAAAATAAAAACAAAAAAAAGGGGTGCAACACGAGGACTTCCCGGGAGGTCACCCATCCTAGTACTACTCTCGCCCAAGCACGCTTAACCGGAGTTCGATGGGATCCGGTGCATTAGTCTTTGTATGATCGCACCCGTCATGTTACGCATTCCAAACTTATTTGAAGGAAAAGCCATTTCTCGTCTTGAGAAATGTCCGAGAGTTCTACTTTTTGGCATTCGAGCATTCGAGCCGTTGCACAATCGCCGGATAATTAATGATATATTAACTTAGAAACAACGAAAAATGTACGGATAACTTTTAAAAACCATTTCCCTCGATCGAAATCTCGACCCGGCAAATCGTCAAATAAAAATAAAAACAAAAAAAAGGGGTGCAACACGAGGACTTCCCGGGAGGTCACCCATCCTAGTACTACTCTCGCCCAAGCACGCTTAACCGGAGTTACGATGGGATCCGGTGCATTAGTCTTTGGTATGATCGCACCCGTCATGTTACGCATTCCAAACTTATTTGAAGGAAAAGCCATTTCTCGTCTTCGAAATGTCCGAGAGAGTTCTACTTTTTGGCATTCGAGGAGCCGTTGCACAATCGCCGGATAATTAATGATATATTAACTTAGAAACAACGAAAAATGTACGGATAACTTTTAAAAACCATTTCCCTCGATCGAAATCTCGACCCGGCAAATCGTCAAATAAAAATAAAAACAAAAAAAAAAGGGGTGCAACACGAGGACTTCCCGGGAGGTCACCCATCCTAGTACTACTCTCGCCCAAGCACGCTTAACCGGAGTTATGGGATCCGGTGCATTAGTCTTTGGTATGATCGCACCCGTCATGTTACGCATTCCAAACTTATTTGAAGGAAAAGCCATTTCGTCTTGAAATGTCCGAGAGTTCTACTTTTTGGCATTCGAGGAGCCGTTGCACAATCGCCGGATAATTAATGATATATTAACTTAGAAACAACGAAAAATGTACGGATAACTTTTAAAAACCATTTCCCTCGATCGAAATCTCGACCCGGCAAATCGTCAAATAAAAATAAAAACAAAAAAAAAAGGGGTGCAACACGAGGACTTCCCGGGAGGTCACCCATCCTAGTACTACTCTCGCCCAAGCACGCTTAACCGGAGTTACGATGGGATCCGGTGCATTAGTCTTTGGTATGATCGCACCCGTCATGTTACGCATTCCAAACTTATTTGAAGGAAAAGCCATTTCTCGTCTTGAGAAATGTCCGAGAGTTCTACTTTTTGGCATTCGAGGAGCGTTGCACAATCGCCGGATAATTATTGATATATTAACTTAGAAACAACGAAAAATGTACGGATAACTTTTAAAAACCATTTCCCTCGATCGAAATCTCGACCCGGCAAATCGTCAAATAAAAATAAAAACAAAAAAAGGGGTGCAACACGAGGACTTCCCAGGAGGTCACCCATCCTAGTACTACTCTCGCCCAAGCACGCTTAACCGGAGTTACGATGGGATCCGGTGCATTAGTCTTTGGTATGATCGCACCCGTCATGTTACGCATTCCAAACTTATTTGAAGGAAAAGCCATTTCTCGTCTTGAAATGTCCGAGAGAGTTCTACTTTTTGGCATTCGAGCCGTTGCACAATCGCCGGATAATTAATGATATATTAACTTAGAAACAACGAAAAATGTACGGATAACTTTTAAAAACCATTTCCCTCGATCGAAATCTCGACCCGGCAAATCGTCAAATAAAAATAAAAACAAAAAAAAGGGGTGCAACACGAGGACTTCCCGGGAGGTCACCCATCCTAGTACTACTCTCGCCCAAGCACGCTTAACCGGAGTTACGATGGGATCCGGTGCATTAGTCTTTGGTATGATCGCACCCGTCATGTTACGCATTCCAAACTTATTTGAAGGAAAAGCCATTTCTCGTCTTGAAAATGTCCGAGTTCTACTTTTGGCATTCGAGGAGCCGTTGCACAATCGCCGGATAATTATTGATATATTAACTTAGAAACAACGAAAAATGTACGGATAACTTTTAAAAACCATTTCCCTCGATCGAAATCTCGACCCGGCAAATCGTCAAATAAAAATAAAAACAAAAAAAAAAGGGGTGCAACACGAGGACTTCCCGGGGAGGTCACCCATCCTAGTACTACTCTCGCCCAAGCACGCTTAACCGGAGTTACGATGGGATCCGGTGCATTAGTCTTTGGTATGATCGCACCCGTCATGTTACGCATTCCAAACTTATTTGAAGGAAAAGCCATTTCTCGTCTTGAAATGTCCGAGAGTTCTACTTTTTGGCATTCGAGCCGTTGTTGCACAATCGCCGGATAATTAATGATATATTAACTTAGAAACAACGAAAAATGTACGGATAACTTTTAAAAACCATTTCCCTCGATCGAAATCTCGACCCGGCAAATCGTCAAATAAAAATAAAAACAAAAAAAAAAAAGGGGTGCAACACGAGGACTTCCCGGGAGGTCACCCATCCTAGTACTACTCTCGCCCAAGCACGCTTAACCGGAGTTACGATGGGATCCGGTGCATTAGTCTTTGGTATGATCGCACCCGTCATGTTACGCATTCCAAACTTATTTGAAGGAAAAGCCATTTCTCGTCTTGAAATGTCCGAGAGAGTTCTACTTTTTGGCATTCGAGGAGCCGTTGCACAATCGCCGGATAATTAATGATATATTAACTTAGAAACAACGAAAAATGTACGGATAACTTTTAAAAACCATTTCCCTCGATCGAAATCTCGACCCGGCAAATCGTCAAATAAAAATAAAAACAAAAAAAAAAGGGGTGCAACACGAGGACTTCCCGGGAGGTCACCCATCCTAGTACTACTCTCGCCCAAGCACGCTTAACCGGAGTTACGATGGGATCCGGTGCATTAGTGCTTTGGTATGATCGCACCCGTCATGTTACGCATTCCAAACTTATTTGAAGGAAAAGCCATTTCTCGTCTTCGAAATGTCCGAGAGAGTTCTACTTTTGGCATTCGAGGAGCCGTTGCACAATCGCCGGATAATTAATGATATATTAACTTAGAAACAACGAAAAATGTACGGATAACTTTTAAAAACCATTTCCCTCGATCGAAATCTCGACCCGGCAAATCGTCAAATAAAAATAAAAACAAAAAAAAGGGGGTGCAACACGAGGACTTCCCGGGGAGGTCACCCATCCTAGTACTACTCTCGCCCAAGCACGCTTAACCGGAGTTACGATGGGATCCGGTGCATTAGTCTTTGGTATGATCGCACCCGTCATGTTACGCATTCCAAACTTATTTGAAGGAAAAGCCATTTCTCGTCTTGAAAATGTCCGAGAGAGTTCTACTTTTTGGCATTCGAGGAGCCGTTGCACTGTCGCCGGATAATTAATGATATATTAACTTAGAAACAACGAAAAATGTACGGATAACTTTTAAAAACCATTTCCCTCGATCGAAATCTCGACCCGGCAAATCGTCAAATAAAAATAAAAACAAAAAAAAAAGGGTGCAACACGAGGACTTCCCGGGAGGTCACCCATCCTAGTACTACTCTCGCCCAAGCACGCTTAACCGGAGTTACGATGGGATCCGGTGCATTAGTCTTTGGTATGATCGCACCCGTCATGTTACGCATTCCAAACTTATTTGAAGGAAAAGCCATTTCTCGTCTTGAGAAATGTCCGAGAGAGTTCTACTTTTTGGCATTCGAGGAGCCGTTGCACAATCGCCGGATAATTAATGATATATTAACTTAGAAACAACGAAAAATGTACGGATAACTTTTAAAAACCATTTCCTCGATCGAAATCTCGACCCGGCAAATCGTCAAATAAAAATAAAAACAAAAAAAAAAGGGGTGCAACACGAGGACTTCCCGGGAGGTCACCCATCCTAGTACTACTCTCGCCCAAGCACGCTTAACCGGAGTTACGATGGGATCCGGTGCATTAGTCTTTGGTATGATCGCACCCGTCATGTTACGCATTCCAAACTTATTTGAAGGAAAAGCCATTTCTCGTCTTCGAAATGTCCGAGAGTTCTACTTTTTGGCATTCGAGGAGCCGTTGCACAATCGCCGGATAATTAATGATATATTAACTTAGAAACAACGAAAAATGTACGGATAACTTTTAAAAACCATTTCCCTCGATCGAAATCTCGACCCGGCAAATCGTCAAATAAAAATAAAAACAAAAAAAAAAGGGTGCAACACGAGGACTTCCCGGGGAGGTCACCCATCCTAGTACTACTCTCGCCCAAGCACGCTTAACCGGAGTTACGATGGGATCCGGTGCATTAGTCTTTGGTATGATCGCACCCGTCATGTTACGCATTCCAAACTTATTTGAAGGAAAAGCCATTTCTCGTCTTGAAATGTCCGAGAGTTCTACTTTTTGGCATTCGAGGAGCCGTTGCACAATCGCCGGATAATTAATGATATATTAACTTAGAAACAACGAAAAATGTACGGATAACTTTTAAAAACCATTTCCCTCGATCGAAATCTCGACCCGGCAAATCGTCAAATAAAAATAAAAACAAAAAAAAAAGGGGTGCAACACGAGGACTTCCCGGGAGGTCACCCATCCTAGTACTACTCTCGCCCAAGCACGCTTAACCGGAGTTACGATGGGATCCGGTGCATTAGTCTTTGGTATGATCGCACCCGTCATGTTACGCATTCCAAACTTATTTGAAGGAAAAGCCATTTCTCGTCTTGAAAATGTCCGAGAGTTCTACTTTTTGGCATTCGAGGAGCCGTTGCACAATCGCCGGATAATTAATGATATATTAACTTAGAAACAACGAAAAATGTACGGATAACTTTTAAAAACCATTTCCCTCGATCGAAATCTCGACCCGGCAAATCGTCAAATAAAAATAAAAACAAAAAAAAAAGGGGTGCAACACGAGGACTTCCCGGGAGGTCACCCATCCTAGTACTACTCTCGCCCAAGCACGCTTAACCGGAGTTACGATGGGATCCGGTGCATTAGTCTTTGGTATGATCGCACCCGTCATGTTACGCATTCCAAACTTATTTGAAGGAAAAGCCATTTCTCGTCTTGAAATGTCCGAGAGAGTTCTACTTTTTGGCATTCGAGCCGTTGCACAATCGCCGGATAATTAATGATATATTAACTTAGAAACAACGAAAAATGTACGGATAACTTTTAAAAACCATTTCCCTCGATCGAAATCTCGACCCGGCAAATCGTCAAATAAAAATAAAAACAAAAAAAAAAAAGGGGTGCAACACGAGGACTTCCCGGGAGGTCACCCATCCTAGTACTACTCTCGCCCAAGCACGCTTAACCGGAGTTACGATGGGATCCGGTGCATTAGTCTTTGGTATGATCGCACCCGTCATGTTACGCATTCCAAACTTATTTGAAGGAAAAGCCATTTCTCGTCTTCGAAAATGTCCGAGAGTTCTACTTTTTGGCATTCGAGCCGTTGCACAATCGCCGGATAATTAATGATATATTAACTTAGAAACAACGAAAAATGTACGGATAACTTTTAAAAACCATTTCCCTCGATCGAAATCTCGACCCGGCAAATCGTCAAATAAAAATAAAAACAAAAAAAAGGGGTGCAACACGAGGACTTCCCGGGAGGTCACCCATCCTAGTACTACTCTCGCCCAAGCACGCTTAACCGGAGTTACGATGGGATCCGGTGCATTAGTCTTTGGTATGATCGCACCCGTCATGTTACGCATTCCAAACTTATTTGAAGGAAAAGCCATTTCTCGTCTTGAAAATGTCCGAGAGAGTTCTACTTTTGGCATTCGAGGAGCCGTTGCACAATCGCCGGATAATTAATGATATATTAACTTAGAAACAACGAAAAATGTACGGATAACTTTTAAAAACCATTTCCCTCGATCGAAATCTCGACCCGGCAAATCGTCAAATAAAAATAAAAACAAAAAAAAGGGGTGCAACACGAGGACTTCCCGGGAGGTCACCCATCCTAGTACTACTCTCGCCCAAGCACGCTTAACCGGAGTTACGATGGGATCCGGTGCATTAGTCTTTGGTATGATCGCACCCGTCATGTTACGCATTCCAAACTTATTTGAAGGAAAAGCCATTTCTCGTCTTGAAATGTCCGAGAGAGTTCTACTTTTTGGCATTCGAGCCGTTGCACAATCGCCGGATAATTAATGATATATTAACTTAGAAACAACGAAAAATGTACGGATAACTTTTAAAAACCATTTCCCTCGATCGAAATCTCGACCCGGCAAATCGTCAAATAAAAATAAAAACAAAAAAAAAAGGGTGCAACACGAGGACTTCCGGGAGGTCACCCATCCTAGTACTACTCTCGCCCAAGCACGCTTAACCGGAGTTCGATGGGATCCGGTGCATTAGTCTTTGGTATGATCGCACCCGTCATGTTACGCATTCCAAACTTATTTGAAGGAAAAGCCATTTCTCGTCTTGAAATGTCCGAGAGTTCTACTTTTTGGCATTCGAGGAGCCGTTGCACAATCGCCGGATAATTAATGATATATTAACTTAGAAACAACGAAAAATGTACGGATAACTTTTAAAAACCATTTCCCTCGATCGAAATCTCGACCCGGCAAATCGTCAAATAAAAATAAAAACAAAAAAAAAAGGGGGTGCAACACGAGGACTTCCCGGGAGGTCACCCATCCTAGTACTACTCTCGCCCAAGCACGCTTAACCGGAGTTACGATGGGATCCGGTGCATTAGTCTTTGGTATGATCGCACCCGTCATGTTACGCATTCCAAACTTATTTGAAGGAAAAGCCATTTCTCGTCTTGAAATGTCCGAGAGTTCTACTTTTTGGCATTCGAGCCGTTGCACAATCGCCGGATAATTAATGATATATTAACTTAGAAACAACGAAAAATGTACGGATAACTTTTAAAAACCATTTCCCTCGATCGAAATCTCGACCCGGCAAATCGTCAAATAAAAATAAAAACAAAAAAAAAAGGGTGCAACACGAGGACTTCCCGGGAGGTCACCCATCCTAGTACTACTCTCGCCCAAGCACGCTTAACCGGAGTTACGATGGGATCCGGTGCATTAGTCTTGGTATGATCGCACCCGTCATGTTACGCATTCCAAACTTATTTGAAGGAAAAGCCATTTCTCGTCTTGAAAATGTCCGAGAGTTCTACTTTTTGGCATTCGAGGAGCCGTTGCACAATCGCCGGATAATTAATGATATATTAACTTAGAAACAACGAAAAATGTACGGATAACTTTTAAAAACCATTTCCCTCGATCGAAATCTCGACCCGGCAAATCGTCAAATAAAAATAAAAAAAAAAAAAAAAGGGGTGCAACACGAGGACTTCCCGGGGAGGTCACCCATCCTAGTACTACTCTCGCCCCAAGCACGCTTAACCGGAGTTCGATGGGATCCGGTGCATTAGTGCTTTGGTATGATCGCACCCGTCATGTTACGCATTCCAAACTTATTTGAAGGAAAAGCCATTTCTCGTCTTGAAAATGTCCGAGAGAGTTCTACTTTTTGGCATTCGAGGAGCCGTTGCACAATCGCCGGATAATTAATGATATATTAACTTAGAAACAACGAAAAATGTACGGATAACTTTTAAAAACCATTTCCCTCGATCGAAATCTCGACCCGGCAAATCGTCAAATAAAAATAAAAACAAAAAAAAAAAAGGGGTGCAACACGAGGACTTCCCGGGAGGTCACCCATCCTAGTACTACTCTCGCCCAAGCACGCTTAACCGGAGTTACGATGGGATCCGGTGCATTAGTCTTTGGTATGATCGCACCCGTCATGTTACGCATTCCAAACTTATTTGAAGGAAAAGCCATTTCTCGTCTTGAAATGTCCGAGAGAGTTCTACTTTTGGCATTCGAGGAGCCGTTGCACAATCGCCGGATAATTAATGATATATTAACTTAGAAACAACGAAAAATGTACGGATAACTTTTAAAAACCATTTCCCTCGATCGAAATCTCGACCCGGCAAATCGTCAAATAAAAATAAAAACAAAAAAAAAAAAGGGTGCAACACGAGGACTTCCCGGGAGGTCACCCATCCTAGTACTACTCTCGCCCAAGCACGCTTAACCGGAGTTACGATGGGATCCGGTGCATTAGTCTTTGGTATGATCGCACCCGTCATGTTACGCATTCCAAACTTATTTGAAGGAAAAGCCATTTCTCGTCTTGAAATGTCCGAGAGAGTTCTACTTTTTGGCATTCGAGGAGCCGTTGCACAATCGCCGGATAATTAATGATATATTAACTTAGAAACAACGAAAAATGTACGGATAACTTTTAAAAACCATTTCCCTCGATCGAAATCTCGACCCGGCAAATCGTCAAATAAAAATAAAAACAAAAAAAAAAGGGGTGCAACACGAGGACTTCCCGGGAGGTCACCCATCCTAGTACTACTCTCGCCCAAGCACGCTTAACCGGAGTTACGATGGGATCCGGTGCATTAGTCTTTGGTATGATCGCACCCGTCATGTTACGCATTCCAAACTTATTTGAAGGAAAAGCCATTTCTCGTCTTCGAAATGTCCGAGAGTTCTACTTTTTGGCATTCGAGGAGCGTTGCACAATCGCCGGATAATTAATGATATATTAACTTAGAAACAACGAAAAATGTACGGATAACTTTTAAAAACCATTTCCCTCGATCGAAATCTCGACCCGGCAAATCGTCAAATAAAAATAAAAACAAAAAAAAAAGGGTGCAACACGAGGACTTCCCGGGGAGGTCACCCATCCTAGTACTACTCTCGCCCAAGCACGCTTAACCGGAGTTACGATGGGATCCGGTGCATTAGTCTTTGGTATGATCGCACCCGTCATGTTACGCATTCCAAACTTATTTGAAGGAAAAGCCATTTCTCGTCTTGAAATGTCCGAGAGAGTTCTACTTTTTGGCATTCGAGGAGCCGTTGCACAATCGCCGGATAATTAATGATATATTAACTTAGAAACAACGAAAAATGTACGGATAACTTTTAAAAACCATTTCCCTCGATCGAAATCTCGACCCGGCAAATCGTCAAATAAAAATAAAAACAAAAAAAAAAGGGGTGCAACACGAGGACTTCCCGGGAGGTCACCCATCCTAGTACTACTCTCGCCCAAGCACGCTTAACCGGAGTTACGATGGGATCCGGTGCATTAGTGCTTTGGTATGATCGCACCCGTCATGTTACGCATTCCAAACTTATTTGAAGGAAAAGCCATTTCTCGTCTTGAAATGTCCGAGAGAGTTCTACTTTTTGGCATTCGAGCCGTTGCACAATCGCCGGATAATTAATGATATATTAACTTAGAAACAACGAAAAATGTACGGATAACTTTTAAAAACCATTTCCCTCGATCGAAATCTCGACCCGGCAAATCGTCAAATAAAAATAAAAACAAAAAAAAGGGGTGCAACACGAGGACTTCCCGGGAGGTCACCCATCCTAGTACTACTCTCGCCCAAGCACGCTTAACCGGAGTTACGATGGGATCCGGTGCATTAGTGCTTTGGTATGATCGCACCCGTCATGTTACGCATTCCAAACTTATTTGAAGGAAAAGCCATTTCTCGTCTTGAAAAATGTCCGAGAGAGTTCTACTTTTTGGCATTCGAGGAGCCGTTGCACAATCGCCGGATAATTAATGATATATTAACTTAGAAACAACGAAAAATGTACGGATAACTTTTAAAAACCATTTCCCTCGATCGAAATCTCGACCCGGCAAATCGTCAAATAAAAATAAAAACAAAAAAAAGGGTGCAACACGAGGACTTCCCAGGAGGTCACCCATCCTAGTACTACTCTCGCCCAAGCACGCTTAACCGGAGTTACGATGGGATCCGGTGCATTAGTCTTTGGTATGATCGCACCCGTCATGTTACGCATTCCAAACTTATTTGAAGGAAAAGCCATTTCTCGTCTTGAAATGTCCGAGAGAGTTCTACTTTTTGGCATTCGAGGAGCCGTTGCACAATCGCCGGATAATTAATGATATATTAACTTAGAAACAACGAAAAATGTACGGATAACTTTTAAAAACCATTTCCCTCGATCGAAATCTCGACCCGGCAAATCGTCAAATAAAAATAAAAACAAAAAAAAAAGGGGTGCAACACGAGGACTTCCCGGGGAGGTCACCCATCCTAGTACTACTCTCGCCCAAGCACGCTTAACCGGAGTTACGATGGGATCCGGTGCATTAGTCTTTGGTATGATCGCACCCGTCATGTTACGCATTCCAAACTTATTTGAAGGAAAAGCCATTTCTCGTCTTGAAAATGTCCGAGAGTTCTACTTTTTGGCATTCGAGGAGGTTGCACAATCGCCGGATAATTAATGATATATTAACTTAGAAACAACGAAAAATGTACGGATAACTTTTAAAAACCATTTCCCTCGATCGAAATCTCGACCCGGCAAATCGTCAAATAAAAATAAAAACAAAAAAAAGGGGTGCAACACGAGGACTTCCCGGGAGGTCACCCATCCTAGTACTACTCTCGCCCAAGCACGCTTAACCGGAGTTACGATGGGATCCGGTGCATTAGTCTTTGGTATGATCGCACCCGTCATGTTACGCATTCCAAACTTATTTGAAGGAAAAGCCATTTCTCGTCTTCGAAATGTCCGAGAGAGTTCTACTTTTTGGCATTCGAGGAGCCGTTGCACAATCGCCGGATAATTAATGATATATTAACTTAGAAACAACGAAAAATGTACGGATAACTTTTAAAAACCATTTCCCTCGATCGAAATCTCGACCCGGCAAATCGTCAAATAAAAATAAAAACAAAAAAAAGGGGTGCAACACGAGGACTTCCCGGGAGGTCACCCATCCTAGTACTACTCTCGCCCAAGCACGCTTAACCGGAGTTACGATGGGATCCGGTGCATTAGTCTTTGGTATGATCGCACCCGTCATGTTACGCATTCCAAACTTATTTGAAGGAAAAGCCATTTCTCGTCTTCGAAATGTCCGAGAGAGTTCTACTTTTTGGCATTCGAGGAGCCGTTGCACAATCGGGATAATTAATGATATATTAACTTAGAAACAACGAAAAATGTACGGATAACTTTTAAAAACCATTTCCCTCGATCGAAATCTCGACCCGGCAAATCGTCAAATAAAAATAAAAACAAAAAAAAAAAGGGGTGCAACACGAGGACTTCCCGGGAGGTCACCCATCCTAGTACTACTCTCGCCCAAGCACGCTTAACCGGAGTTCGATGGGATCCGGTGCATTAGTCTTTGGTATGATCGCACCCGTCATGTTACGCATTCCAAACTTATTTGAAGGAAAAGCCATTTCTCGTCTTGAAAATGTCCGAGAGTTCTACTTTTTGGCATTCGAGGAGCCGTTGCACAATCGCCGGATAATTAATGATATATTAACTTAGAAACAACGAAAAATGTACGGATAACTTTTAAAAACCATTTCCCTCGATCGAAATCTCGACCCGGCAAATCGTCAAATAAAAATAAAAACAAAAAAAAGGGGTGCAACACGAGGACTTCCCGGGAGGTCACCCATCCTAGTACTACTCTCGCCCAAGCACGCTTAACCGGAGTTACGATGGGATCCGGTGCATTAGTCTTTGTATGATCGCACCCGTCATGTTACGCATTCCAAACTTATTTGAAGGAAAAGCCATTTCTCGTCTTGAAATGTCCGAGAGTTCTACTTTTTGGCATTCGAGCCGTTGCACAATCGCCGGATAATTAATGATATATTAACTTAGAAACAACGAAAAATGTACGGATAACTTTTAAAAACCATTTCCCTCGATCGAAATCTCGACCCGGCAAATCGTCAAATAAAAATAAAAACAAAAAAAAAAAGGGGTGCAACACGAGGACTTCCCGGGAGGTCACCCATCCTAGTACTACTCTCGCCCAAGCACGCTTAACCGGAGTTCGATGGGATCCGGTGCATTAGTCTTTGGTATGATCGCACCCGTCATGTTACGCATTCCAAACTTATTTGAAGGAAAAGCCATTTCTCGTCTTGAAATGTCCGAGAGAGTTCTACTTTTTGGCATTCGAGCCGTTGCACAATCGCCGGATAATTATTGATATATTAACTTAGAAACAACGAAAAATGTACGGATAACTTTTAAAAACCATTTCCCTCGATCGAAATCTCGACCCGGCAAATCGTCAAATAAAAATAAAAACAAAAAAAAGGGGTGCAACACGAGGACTTCCCGGGAGGTCACCCATCCTAGTACTACTCTCGCCCAAGCACGCTTAACCGGAGTTACGATGGGATCCGGTGCATTAGTCTTTGGTATGATCGCACCCGTCATGTTACGCATTCCAAACTTATTTGAAGGAAAAGCCATTTCTCGTCTTGAAATGTCCGAGAGAGTTCTACTTTTTGGCATTCGAGGAGCCGTTGCACAATCGCCGGATAATTAATGATATATTAACTTAGAAACAACGAAAAATGTACGGATAACTTTTAAAAACCATTTCCCTCGATCGAAATCTCGACCCGGCAAATCGTCAAATAAAAATAAAAACAAAAAAAAAAGGGGTGCAACACGAGGACTTCCCGGGAGGTCACCCATCCTAGTACTACTCTCGCCCAAGCACGCTTAACCGGAGTTACGATGGGATCCGGTGCATTAGTGCTTTGGTATGATCGCACCCGTCATGTTACGCATTCCAAACTTATTTGAAGGAAAAGCCATTTCTCGTCTTGAAATGTCCGAGAGTTCTACTTTTGGCATTCGAGGAGCCGTTGCACAATCGCCGGATAATTATTGATATATTAACTTAGAAACAACGAAAAATGTACGGATAACTTTTAAAAACCATTTCCCTCGATCGAAATCTCGACCCGGCAAATCGTCAAATAAAAATAAAAACAAAAAAAAAAGGGGTGCAACACGAGGACTTCCCGGGAGGTCACCCATCCTAGTACTACTCTCGCCCAAGCACGCTTAACCGGAGTTCGATGGGATCCGGTGCATTAGTCTTTGGTATGATCGCACCCGTCATGTTACGCATTCCAAACTTATTTGAAGGAAAAGCCATTTCTCTTCTTCAGAAATGTCCGAGAGAGTTCTACTTTTTGGCATTCGAGGAGCCGTTGCACAATCGCCGGATAATTAATGATATATTAACTTAGAAACAACGAAAAATGTACGGATAACTTTTAAAAACCATTTCCCTCGATCGAAATCTCGACCCGGCAAATCGTCAAATAAAAATAAAAACAAAAAAAAGGGGTGCAACACGAGGACTTCCCGGGAGGTCACCCATCCTAGTACTACTCTCGCCCAAGCACGCTTAACCGGAGTTACGATGGGATCCGGTGCATTAGTCTTTGGTATGATCGCACCCGTCATGTTACGCATTCCAAACTTATTTGAAGGAAAAGCCATTTCTCGTCTTCGAAAAATGTCCGAGAGAGTTCTACTTTTTGGCATTCGAGCCGTTGCACAATCGCCGGATAATTAATGATATATTAACTTAGAAACAACGAAAAATGTACGGATAACTTTTAAAAACCATTTCCCTCGATCGAAATCTCGACCCGGCAAATCGTCAAATAAAAATAAAAACAAAAAAAAAAGGGGTGCAACACGAGGACTTCCCGGGAGGTCACCCATCCTAGTACTACTCTCGCCCAAGCACGCTTAACCGGAGTTACGATGGGATCCGGTGCATTAGTCTTGGTATGATCGCACCCGTCATGTTACGCATTCCAAACTTATTTGAAGGAAAAGCCATTTCTCGTCTTGAAATGTCCGAGAGTTTCTACTTTTTGGCATTCGAGCCGTTGCACAATCGCCGGATAATTATTGATATATTAACTTAGAAACAACGAAAAATGTACGGATAACTTTTAAAAACCATTTCCCTCGATCGAAATCTCGACCCGGCAAATCGTCAAATAAAAATAAAAACAAAAAAAAGGGGTGCAACACGAGGACTTCCCGGGAGGTCACCCATCCTAGTACTACTCTCGCCCAAGCACGCTTAACCGGAGTTCGATGGGATCCGGTGCATTAGTCTTTGGTATGATCGCACCCGTCATGTTACGCATTCCAAACTTATTTGAAGGAAAAGCCATTTCTCGTCTTGAAAATGTCCGAGAGTTCTACTTTTTGGCATTCGAGGAGCCGTTGCACAATCGCCGGATAATTATTGATATATTAACTTAGAAACAACGAAAAATGTACGGATAACTTTTAAAAACCATTTCCCTCGATCGAAATCTCGACCCGGCAAATCGTCAAATAAAAATAAAAACAAAAAAAAGGGGTGCAACACGAGGACTTCCCGGGAGGTCACCCATCCTAGTACTACTCTCGCCCAAGCACGCTTAACCGGAGTTCGATGGGATCCGGTGCATTAGTCTTTGGTATGATCGCACCCGTCATGTTACGCATTCCAAACTTATTTGAAGGAAAAGCCATTTCTCGTCTTCGAAATGTCCGAGAGAGTTCTACTTTTTGGCATTCGAGGAGCCGTTGCACAATCGCCGGATAATTAATGATATATTAACTTAGAAACAACGAAAAATGTACGGATAACTTTTAAAAACCATTTCCCTCGATCGAAATCTCGACCCGGCAAATCGTCAAATAAAAATAAAAACAAAAAAAAGGGTGCAACACGAGGACTTCCCAGGAGGTCACCCATCCTAGTACTACTCTCGCCCAAGCACGCTTAACCGGAGTTACGATGGGATCCGGTGCATTAGTCTTTGGTATGATCGCACCCGTCATGTTACGCATTCCAAACTTATTTGAAGGAAAAGCCATTTCTCGTCTTCGAAATGTCCGAGAGTTCTACTTTTTGGCATTCGAGCCGTTGCCAAATCGCCGGATAATTAATGATATATTAACTTAGAAACAACGAAAAATGTACGGATAACTTTTAAAAACCATTTCCCTCGATCGAAATCTCGACCCGGCAAATCGTCAAATAAAAATAAAAACAAAAAAAAGGGGTGCAACACGAGGACTTCCCGGGAGGTCACCCATCCTAGTACTACTCTCGCCCAAGCACGCTTAACCGGAGTTACGATGGGATCCGGTGCATTAGTCTTTGGTATGATCGCACCCGTCATGTTACGCATTCCAAACTTATTTGAAGGAAAAGCCATTTCTCGTCTTGAAATGTCCGAGAGTTCTACTTTTTGGCATTCGAGGAGCCGTTGCACAATCGCCGGATAATTATTGATATATTAACTTAGAAACAACGAAAAATGTACGGATAACTTTTAAAAACCATTTCCCTCGATCGAAATCTCGACCCGGCAAATCGTCAAATAAAAATAAAAACAAAAAAAAAAGGGGTGCAACACGAGGACTTCCCGGGAGGTCACCCATCCTAGTACTACTCTCGCCCAAGCACGCTTAACCGGAGTTACGATGGGATCCGGTGCATTAGTCTTTGGTATGATCGCACCCGTCATGTTACGCATTCCAAACTTATTTGAAGGAAAAGCCATTTCTCGTCTTGAAATGTCCGAGAGTTCTACTTTTGGCATTCGAGGAGCCGTTGCACAATCGCCGGATAATTAATGATATATTAACTTAGAAACAACGAAAAATGTACGGATAACTTTTAAAAACCATTTCCCTCGATCGAAATCTCGACCCGGCAAATCGTCAAATAAAAATAAAAACAAAAAAAAAAAAGGGTGCAACACGAGGACTTCCCGGGAGGTCACCCATCCTAGTACTACTCTCGCCCAAGCACGCTTAACCGGAGTTACGATGGGATCCGGTGCATTAGTCTTTGGTATGATCGCACCCGTCATGTTACGCATTCCAAACTTATTTGAAGGAAAAGCCATTTCTCGTCTTCGAAATGTCCGAGAGAGTTCTACTTTTTGGCATTCGAGGAGCCGTTGCACAATCGCCGGATAATTAATGATATATTAACTTAGAAACAACGAAAAATGTACGGATAACTTTTAAAAACCATTTCCCTCGATCGAAATCTCGACCCGGCAAATCGTCAAATAAAAATAAAAACAAAAAAAAGGGGTGCAACACGAGGACTTCCCGGGAGGTCACCCATCCTAGTACTACTCTCGCCCAAGCACGCTTAACCGGAGTTACGATGGGATCCGGTGCATTAGTCTTTGTATGATCGCACCCGTCATGTTACGCATTCCAAACTTATTTGAAGGAAAAGCCATTTCTCGTCTTGAAAATGTCCGAGAGTTCTACTTTTGGCATTCGAGGAGCCGTTGCACAATCGCCGGATAATTATTGATATATTAACTTAGAAACAACGAAAAATGTACGGATAACTTTTAAAAACCATTTCCCTCGATCGAAATCTCGACCCGGCAAATCGTCAAATAAAAATAAAAACAAAAAAAAGGGGTGCAACACGAGGACTTCCCGGGGAGGTCACCCATCCTAGTACTACTCTCGCCCAAGCACGCTTAACCGGAGTTACGATGGGATCCGGTGCATTAGTCTTGGTATGATCGCACCCGTCATGTTACGCATTCCAAACTTATTTGAAGGAAAAGCCATTTCTCGTCTTCGAAATGTCCGAGAGAGTTCTACTTTTTGGCATTCGAGCCGTTGCACAATCGCCGGATAATTAATGATATATTAACTTAGAAACAACGAAAAATGTACGGATAACTTTTAAAAACCATTTCCCTCGATCGAAATCTCGACCCGGCAAATCGTCAAATAAAAATAAAAACAAAAAAAAAAGGGGTGCAACACGAGGACTTCCCGGGGGTCACCCATCCTAGTACTACTCTCGCCCAAGCACGCTTAACCGGAGTTACGATGGGATCCGGTGCATTAGTCTTTGTATGATCGCACCCGTCATGTTACGCATTCCAAACTTATTTGAAGGAAAAGCCATTTCTCGTCTTCGAAATGTCAGAGAGTTCTACTTTTTGGCATTCGAGCCGTTGCACAATCGCCGGATAATTAATGATATATTAACTTAGAAACAACGAAAAATGTACGGATAACTTTTAAAAACCATTTCCCTCGATCGAAATCTCGACCCGGCAAATCGTCAAATAAAAATAAAAACAAAAAAAAAAGGGTGCAACACGAGGACTTCCCGGAGGTCACCCATCCTAGTACTACTCTCGCCCAAGCACGCTTAACCGGAGTTACGATGGGATCCGGTGCATTAGTCTTTGGTATGATCGCACCCGTCATGTTACGCATTCCAAACTTATTTGAAGGAAAAGCCATTTCTCGTCTTGAAATGTCCGAGAGTTCTACTTTTTGGCATTCGAGGAGCCGTTGCACAATCGCCGGATAATTAATGATATATTAACTTAGAAACAACGAAAAATGTACGGATAACTTTTAAAAACCATTTCCCTCGATCGAAATCTCGACCCGGCAAATCGTCAAATAAAAATAAAAACAAAAAAAAGGGGTGCAACACGAGGACTTCCCGGGAGGTCACCCATCCTAGTACTACTCTCGCCCAAGCACGCTTAACCGGAGTTCGTGGGATCCGGTGCATTAGTGCTTTGGTATGATCGCACCCGTCATGTTACGCATTCCAAACTTATTTGAAGGAAAAGCCATTTCTCGTCTTCGAAATGTCCGAGAGTTCTACTTTTGGCATTCGAGGAGCCGTTGCACAATCGCCGGATAATTAATGATATATTAACTTAGAAACAACGAAAAATGTACGGATAACTTTTAAAAACCATTTCCCTCGATCGAAATCTCGACCCGGCAAATCGTCAAATAAAAATAAAAACAAAAAAAAGGGGTGCAACACGAGGACTTCCCGGGGAGGTCACCCATCCTAGTACTACTCTCGCCCAAGCACGCTTAACCGGAGTTACGATGGGATCCGGTGCATTAGTCTATGGTATGATCGCACCCGTCATGTTACGCATTCCAAACTTATTTGAAGGAAAAGCCATTTCTCGTCTTCGAAAATGTCCGAGAGAGTTCTACTTTTGGCATTCGAGGAGCCGTTGCACAATCGCCGGATAATTAATGATATATTAACTTAGAAACAACGAAAAATGTACGGATAACTTTTAAAAACCATTTCCCTCGATCGAAATCTCGACCCGGCAAATCGTCAAATAAAAATAAAAACAAAAAAAAGGGTGCAACACGAGGACTTCCCAGGAGGTCACCCATCCTAGTACTACTCTCGCCCAAGCACGCTTAACCGGAGTTACGATGGGATCCGGTGCATTAGTCTTTGGTATGATCGCACCCGTCATGTTACGCATTCCAAACTTATTTGAAGGAAAAGCCATTTCTCGTCTTGAAAATGTCCGAGAGTTCTACTTTTTGGCATTCGAGGAGCCGTTGCACAATCGCCGGATAATTATTGATATATTAACTTAGAAACAACGAAAAATGTACGGATAACTTTTAAAAACCATTTCCCTCGATCGAAATCTCGACCCGGCAAATCGTCAAATAAAAATAAAAACAAAAAAAAGGGGTGCAACACGAGGACTTCCCGGGAGGTCACCCATCCTAGTACTACTCTCGCCCAAGCACGCTTAACCGGAGTTACGATGGGATCCGGTGCATTAGTCTTTGGTATGATCGCACCCGTCATGTTACGCATTCCAAACTTATTTGAAGGAAAAGCCATTTCTCGTCTTGAAAATGTCCGAGAGAGTTCTACTTTTTGGCATTCGAGCCGTTGCACAATCGCCGGATAATTATTGATATATTAACTTAGAAACAACGAAAAATGTACGGATAACTTTTAAAAACCATTTCCCTCGATCGAAATCTCGACCCGGCAAATCGTCAAATAAAAATAAAAAAAAAAAAAAAAAGGGGTGCAACACGAGGACTTCCCAGGAGGTCACCCATCCTAGTACTACTCTCGCCCAAGCACGCTTAACCGGAGTTACGATGGGATCCGGTGCATTAGTGCTTTGGTATGATCGCACCCGTCATGTTACGCATTCCAAACTTATTTGAAGGAAAAGCCATTTCTCGTCTTGAAAAATGTCCGAGAGAGTTCTACTTTTTGGCATTCGAGGAGCCGTTGCACAATCGCCGGATAATTAATGATATATTAACTTAGAAACAACGAAAAATGTACGGATAACTTTTAAAAACCATTTCCCTCGATCGAAATCTCGACCCGGCAAATCGTCAAATAAAAATAAAAACAAAAAAAAAAAAAAAGGGTGCAACACGAGGACTTCCCAGGAGGTCACCCATCCTAGTACTACTCTCGCCCAAGCACGCTTAACCGGAGTTACGATGGGATCCGGTGCATTAGTCTTTGGTATGATCGCACCCGTCATGTTACGCATTCCAAACTTATTTGAAGGAAAAGCCATTTCTCGTCTTCGAAAATGTCCGAGAGAGTTCTACTTTTTGGCATTCGAGGAGCCGTTGCACAATCGCCGGATAATTAATGATATATTAACTTAGAAACAACGAAAAATGTACGGATAACTTTTAAAAACCATTTCCCTCGATCGAAATCTCGACCCGGCAAATCGTCAAATAAAAATAAAAACAAAAAAAAAAGGGGTGCAACACGAGGACTTCCCGGGAGGTCACCCATCCTAGTACTACTCTCGCCCAAGCACGCTTAACCGGAGTTACGATGGGATCCGGTGCATTAGTGCTTTGGTATGATCGCACCCGTCATGTTACGCATTCCAAACTTATTTGAAGGAAAAGCCATTTCTCGTCTTCGAAATGTCCGAGAGAGTTCTACTTTTGGCATTCGAGCCGTTGCACAATCGCCGGATAATTATTGATATATTAACTTAGAAACAACGAAAAATGTACGGATAACTTTTAAAAACCATTTCCCTCGATCGAAATCTCGACCCGGCAAATCGTCAAATAAAAATAAAAACAAAAAAAAGGGGTGCAACACGAGGACTTCCCGGGAGGTCACCCATCCTAGTACTACTCTCGCCCAAGCACGCTTAACCGGAGTTCGATGGGATCCGGTGCATTAGTCTTTGGTATGATCGCACCCGTCATGTTACGCATTCCAAACTTATTTGAAGGAAAAGCCATTTCTCGTCTTCGAAATGTCCGAGAGTTCTACTTTTTGGCATTCGAGGAGCCGTTGCACAATCGCCGGATAATTATTGATATATTAACTTAGAAACAACGAAAAATGTACGGATAACTTTTAAAAACCATTTCCCTCGATCGAAATCTCGACCCGGCAAATCGTCAAATAAAAATAAAAACAAAAAAAAGGGGTGCAACACGAGGACTTCCCGGGAGGTCACCCATCCTAGTACTACTCTCGCCCAAGCACGCTTAACCGGAGTTACGATGGGATCCGGTGCATTAGTCTTTGGTATGATCGCACCCGTCATGTTACGCATTCCAAACTTATTTGAAGGAAAAGCCATTTCTCGTCTTCGAAATGTCCGAGAGAGTTCTACTTTTTGCATTCGAGGAGCCGTTGCACAATCGCCGGATAATTAATGATATATTAACTTAGAAACAACGAAAAATGTACGGATAACTTTTAAAAACCATTTCCCTCGATCGAAATCTCGACCCGGCAAATCGTCAAATAAAAATAAAAACAAAAAAAAAAAAGGGGTGCAACACGAGGACTTCCCGGGAGGTCACCCATCCTAGTACTACTCTCGCCCAAGCACGCTTAACCGGAGTTACGATGGGATCCGGTGCATTAGTCTTTGGTATGATCGCACCCGTCATGTTACGCATTCCAAACTTATTTGAAGGAAAAGCCATTTCTCGTCTTGAAATGTCCGAGAGAGTTCTACTTTTGGCATTCGAGGAGCCGTTGCACAATCGCCGGATAATTAATGATATATTAACTTAGAAACAACGAAAAATGTACGGATAACTTTTAAAAACCATTTCCCTCGATCGAAATCTCGACCCGGCAAATCGTCAAATAAAAATAAAAACAAAAAAAAGGGGTGCAACACGAGGACTTCCCGGGAGGTCACCCATCCTAGTACTACTCTCGCCCAAGCACGCTTAACCGGAGTTCGATGGGATCCGGTGCATTAGTCTTTGTATGATCGCACCCCGTCATGTTACGCATTCCAAACTTATTTGAAGGAAAAGCCATTTCTCGTCTTCGAAATGTCCGAGAGTTCTACTTTTGGCATTCGAGCCGTTGCACTGTCGCCGGATAATTAATGATATATTAACTTAGAAACAACGAAAAATGTACGGATAACTTTTAAAAACCATTTCCCTCGATCGAAATCTCGACCCGGCAAATCGTCAAATAAAAATAAAAACAAAAAAAAAAAAAGGGTGCAACACGAGGACTTCCCGGGAGGTCACCCATCCTAGTACTACTCTCGCCCAAGCACGCTTAACCGGAGTTACGATGGGATCCGGTGCATTAGTCTTTGGTATGATCGCACCCGTCATGTTACGCATTCCAAACTTATTTGAAGGAAAAGCCATTTCTCGTCTTGAAAATGTCCAGAGAGTTCTACTTTTTGGCATTCGAGCCGTTGCACAATCGCCGGATAATTAATGATATATTAACTTAGAAACAACGAAAAATGTACGGATAACTTTTAAAAACCATTTCCCTCGATCGAAATCTCGACCCGGCAAATCGTCAAATAAAAATAAAAACAAAAAAAAAAAGGGGTGCAACACGAGGACTTCCCGGGAGGTCACCCATCCTAGTACTACTCTCGCCCAAGCACGCTTAACCGGAGTTACGATGGGATCCGGTGCATTAGTCTTTGGTATGATCGCACCCGTCATGTTACGCATTCCAAACTTATTTGAAGGAAAAGCCATTTCTCGTCTTGAAAATGTCCGAGAGAGTTCTACTTTTTGGCATTCGAGCCGTTGCACAATCGCCGGATAATTATTGATATATTAACTTAGAAACAACGAAAAATGTACGGATAACTTTTAAAAACCATTTCCCTCGATCGAAATCTCGACCCGGCAAATCGTCAAATAAAAATAAAAACAAAAAAAAAAGGGTGCAACACGAGGACTTCCCGGGAGGTCACCCATCCTAGTACTACTCTCGCCCAAGCACGCTTAACCGGAGTTACGATGGGATCCGGTGCATTAGTCTTTGGTATGATCGCACCCCCGTCATGTTACGCATTCCAAACTTATTTGAAGGAAAAGCCATTTCTCGTCTTCGAAATGTCCGAGAGTTCTACTTTTTGGCATTCGAGGAGCCGTTGCACAATCGCCGGATAATTAATGATATATTAACTTAGAAACAACGAAAAATGTACGGATAACTTTTAAAAACCATTTCCCTCGATCGAAATCTCGACCCGGCAAATCGTCAAATAAAAATAAAAACAAAAAAAAGGGGTGCAACACGAGGACTTCCCGGGAGGTCACCCATCCTAGTACTACTCTCGCCCAAGCACGCTTAACCGGAGTTCGATGGGATCCGGTGCATTAGTCTTTGGTATGATCGCACCCGTCATGTTACGCATTCCAAACTTATTTGAAGGAAAAGCCATTTCTCGTCTTGAAATGTCCGAGAGAGTTCTACTTTTGGCATTCGAGGAGCCGTTGCACAATCGCCGGATAATTATTGATATATTAACTTAGAAACAACGAAAAATGTACGGATAACTTTTAAAAACCATTTCCCTCGATCGAAATCTCGACCCGGCAAATCGTCAAATAAAAATAAAAACAAAAAAAAGGGGTGCAACACGAGGACTTCCCGGGAGGTCACCCATCCTAGTACTACTCTCGCCCAAGCACGCTTAACCGGAGTTACGATGGGATCCGGTGCATTAGTCTTTGGTATGATCGCACCCGTCATGTTACGCATTCCAAACTTATTTGAAGGAAAAGCCATTTCTCGTCTTGAAATGTCCGAGAGAGTTCTACTTTTTGGCATTCGAGCCGTTGCACAATCGCCGGATAATTAATGATATATTAACTTAGAAACAACGAAAAATGTACGGATAACTTTTAAAAACCATTTCCCTCGATCGAAATCTCGACCCGGCAAATCGTCAAATAAAAATAAAAACAAAAAAAAAAGGGTGCAACACGAGGACTTCCCGGGAGGTCACCCATCCTAGTACTACTCTCGCCCAAGCACGCTTAACCGGAGTTACGATGGGATCCGGTGCATTAGTCTTTGGTATGATCGCACCCGTCATGTTACGCATTCCAAACTTATTTGAAGGAAAAGCCATTTCTCGTCTTGAAATGTCCGAGAGTTCTACTTTTTGGCATTCGAGGAGCCGTTGCACAATCGCCGGATAATTATTGATATATTAACTTAGAAACAACGAAAAATGTACGGATAACTTTTAAAAACCATTTCCCTCGATCGAAATCTCGACCCGGCAAATCGTCAAATAAAAATAAAAACAAAAAAAAGGGGTGCAACACGAGGACTTCCCAGGAGGTCACCCATCCTAGTACTACTCTCGCCAAAGCACGCTTAACTTCGGAGTTCTGATGGGATCCGGTGCATTAGTCTTTGTATGATCGCACCCGTCATGTTACGCATTCCAAACTTATTTGAAGGAAAAGCCATTTCTCGTCTTCGAAATGTCCGAGAGAGTTCTACTTTTTGGCATTCGAGCCGTTGCACAATCGCCGGATAATTAATGATATATTAACTTAGAAACAACGAAAAATGTACGGATAACTTTTAAAAACCATTTCCCTCGATCGAAATCTCGACCCGGCAAATCGTCAAATAAAAATAAAAACAAAAAAAAGGGGTGCAACACGAGGACTTCCCGGGAGGTCACCCATCCTAGTACTACTCTCGCCCAAGCACGCTTAACCGGAGTTCGATGGGATCCGGTGCATTAGTCTTTGGTATGATCGCACCCGTCATGTTACGCATTCCAAACTTATTTGAAGGAAAAGCCATTTCTCGTCTTCGAAATGTCCGAGAGAGTTCTACTTTTTGGCATTCGAGGAGCCGTTGCACAATCGCCGGATAATTAATGATATATTAACTTAGAAACAACGAAAAATGTACGGATAACTTTTAAAAACCATTTCCCTCGATCGAAATCTCGACCCGGCAAATCGTCAAATAAAAATAAAAACAAAAAAAAAAGGGGTGCAACACGAGGACTTCCCGGGAGGTCACCCATCCTAGTACTACTCTCGCCCAAGCACGCTTAACCGGAGTTACGATGGGATCCGGTGCATTAGTCTTTGGTATGATCGCACCCGTCATGTTACGCATTCCAAACTTATTTGAAGGAAAAGCCATTTCTCGTCTTCGAAATGTCCGAGAGTTCTACTTTTGGCATTCGAGGAGCGTTGCACAATCGCCGGATAATTAATGATATATTAACTTAGAAACAACGAAAAATGTACGGATAACTTTTAAAAACCATTTCCCTCGATCGAAATCTCGACCCGGCAAATCGTCAAATAAAAATAAAAACAAAAAAAAGGGGTGCAACACGAGGACTTCCCGGGAGGTCACCCATCCTAGTACTACTCTCGCCCAAGCACGCTTAACCGGAGTTACGATGGGATCCGGTGCATTAGTGCTTTGGTATGATCGCACCCGTCATGTTACGCATTCCAAACTTATTTGAAGGAAAAGCCATTTCTCGTCTTCGAAATGTCCGAGTTCTTCTACTTTTGGCATTCGAGCCGTTGCACAATCGCCGGATAATTATTGATATATTAACTTAGAAACAACGAAAAATGTACGGATAACTTTTAAAAACCATTTCCCTCGATCGAAATCTCGACCCGGCAAATCGTCAAATAAAAATAAAAACAAAAAAAAGGGGTGCAACACGAGGACTTCCCGGGAGGTCACCCATCCTAGTACTACTCTCGCCCAAGCACGCTTAACCGGAGTTACGATGGGATCCGGTGCATTAGTCTTTGGTATGATCGCACCCGTCATGTTACGCATTCCAAACTTATTTGAAGGAAAAGCCATTTCTCGTCTTGAGAAATGTCCCGAGAGAGTTCTACTTTTTGGCATTCGAGGAGCCGTTGCACAATCGCCGGATAATTAATGATATATTAACTTAGAAACAACGAAAAATGTACGGATAACTTTTAAAAACCATTTCCCTCGATCGAAATCTCGACCCGGCAAATCGTCAAATAAAAATAAAAACAAAAAAAAGGGGTGCAACACGAGGACTTCCCTGGAGGTCACCCATCCTAGTACTACTCTCGCCCAAGCACGCTTAACCGGAGTTACGATGGGATCCGGTGCATTAGTCTTTGGTATGATCGCACCCGTCATGTTACGCATTCCAAACTTATTTGAAGGAAAAGCCATTTCTCGTCTTGAAATGTCCGAGAGAGTTCTACTTTTTGGCATTCGAGCCGTTGCACAATCGCCGGATAATTAATGATATATTAACTTAGAAACAACGAAAAATGTACGGATAACTTTTAAAAACCATTTCCCTCGATCGAAATCTCGACCCGGCAAATCGTCAAATAAAAATAAAAACAAAAAAAAGGGGTGCAACACGAGGACTTCCCGGGAGGTCACCCATCCTAGTACTACTCTCGCCCAAGCACGCTTAACCGGAGTTCGATGGGATCCGGTGCATTAGTCTTTGGTATGATCGCACCCGTCATGTTACGCATTCCAAACTTATTTGAAGGAAAAGCCATTTCTCGTCTTGAAAATGTCCGAGAGAGTTCTACTTTTTGGCATTCGAGGAGTTTGCACAATCGCCGGATAATTAATGATATATTAACTTAGAAACAACGAAAAATGTACGGATAACTTTTAAAAACCATTTCCCTCGATCGAAATCTCGACCCGGCAAATCGTCAAATAAAAATAAAAACAAAAAAAAGGGGTGCAACACGAGGACTTCCCGGGAGGTCACCCATCCTAGTACTACTCTCGCCCAAGCACGCTTAACCGGAGTTACGATGGGATCCGGTGCATTAGTCTTTGGTATGATCGCACCCGTCATGTTACGCATTCCAAACTTATTTGAAGGAAAAGCCATTTCTCGTCTTGAAAATGTCCGAGAGTTCTACTTTTTGGCATTCGAGGAGCCGTTGCACAATCGCCGGATAATTAATGATATATTAACTTAGAAACAACGAAAAATGTACGGATAACTTTTAAAAACCATTTCCCTCGATCGAAATCTCGACCCGGCAAATCGTCAAATAAAAATAAAAACAAAAAAAAGGGGTGCAACACGAGGACTTCCCGGGGAGGTCACCCATCCTAGTACTACTCTCGCCCAAGCACGCTTAACCGGAGTTACGATGGGATCCGGTGCATTAGTCTTTGGTATGATCGCACCCGTCATGTTACGCATTCCAAACTTATTTGAAGGAAAAGCCATTTCTCGTCTTGAAATGTCCGAGAGAGTTCTACTTTTTGGCATTCGAGGAGCCGTTGCACAATCGCCGGATAATTAATGATATATTAACTTAGAAACAACGAAAAATGTACGGATAACTTTTAAAAACCATTTCCCTCGATCGAAATCTCGACCCGGCAAATCGTCAAATAAAAATAAAAACAAAAAAAAGGGGGTGCAACACGAGGACTTCCCAGGAGGTCACCCATCCTAGTACTACTCTCGCCCAAGCACGCTTAACCGGAGTTACGATGGGATCCGGTGCATTAGTCTTTGGTATGATCGCACCCGTCATGTTACGCATTCCAAACTTATTTGAAGGAAAAGCCATTTCTCGTCTTCCGAAATGTCCAGAGAGTTCTACTTTCGGCATTCGAGGAGCCGTTGCACAATCGCCGGATAATTAATGATATATTAACTTAGAAACAACGAAAAATGTACGGATAACTTTTAAAAACCATTTCCCTCGATCGAAATCTCGACCCGGCAAATCGTCAAATAAAAATAAAAACAAAAAAAAGGGGTGCAACACGAGGACTTCCCGGGAGGTCACCCATCCTAGTACTACTCTCGCCCAAGCACGCTTAACCGGAGTTACGATGGGATCCGGTGCATTAGTCTTTGGTATGATCGCACCCGTCATGTTACGCATTCCAAACTTATTTGAAGGAAAAGCCATTTCTCGTCTTGAAAATGTCCGAGAGAGTTCTACTTTTGGCATTCGAGGAGCCGTTGCACAATCGCCGGATAATTAATGATATATTAACTTAGAAACAACGAAAAATGTACGGATAACTTTTAAAAACCATTTCCCTCGATCGAAATCTCGACCCGGCAAATCGTCAAATAAAAATAAAAACAAAAAAAAAAGGGGTGCAACACGAGGACTTCCCGGGAGGTCACCCATCCTAGTACTACTCTCGCCCAAGCACGCTTAACCGGAGTTACGATGGGATCCGGTGCATTAGTCTTTGGTATGATCGCACCCGTCATGTTACGCATTCCAAACTTATTTGAAGGAAAAGCCATTTCTCGTCTTCGAAAATGTCCGAGAGAGTTCTACTTTTTGGCATTCGAGCCGTTGCACAATCGCCGGATAATTATTGATATATTAACTTAGAAACAACGAAAAATGTACGGATAACTTTTAAAAACCATTTCCCTCGATCGAAATCTCGACCCGGCAAATCGTCAAATAAAAATAAAAACAAAAAAAAGGGGTGCAACACGAGGACTTCCCGGGAGGTCACCCATCCTAGTACTACTCTCGCCCAAGCACGCTTAACCGGAGTTACGATGGGATCCGGTGCATTAGTGCTTTGGTATGATCGCACCCGTCATGTTACGCATTCCAAACTTATTTGAAGGAAAAGCCATTTCTCGTCTTGAAATGTCCGAGAGAGTTCTACTTTTTGGCATTCGAGGAGCCGTTGCACAATCGCCGGATAATTAATGATATATTAACTTAGAAACAACGAAAAATGTACGGATAACTTTTAAAAACCATTTCCCTCGATCGAAATCTCGACCCGGCAAATCGTCAAATAAAAATAAAAACAAAAAAAAAAAAGGGTGCAACACGAGGACTTCCCGGGAGGTCACCCATCCTAGTACTACTCTCGCCCAAGCACGCTTAACCGGAGTTCGATGGGATCCGGTGCATTAGTCTTTGGTATGATCGCACCCGTCATGTTACGCATTCAAACTTATTTGAAGGAAAAGCCATTTCTCGTCTTGAAATGTCCGAGAGAGTTCTACTTTTTGGCATTCGAGCCGTTTGCACAATCGCCGGATAATTATTGATATATTAACTTAGAAACAACGAAAAATGTACGGATAACTTTTAAAAACCATTTCCCTCGATCGAAATCTCGACCCGGCAAATCGTCAAATAAAAATAAAAACAAAAAAAAGGGGTGCAACACGAGGACTTCCCGGGGAGGTCACCCATCCTAGTACTACTCTCGCCCAAGCACGCTTAACCGGAGTTACGATGGGATCCGGTGCATTAGTGCTTTGGTATGATCGCACCCGTCATGTTACGCATTCCAAACTTATTTGAAGGAAAAGCCATTTCTCGTCTTGAAATGTCCGAGAGAGTTCTACTTTTGGCATTCGAGCCGTTGCACAATCGCCGGATAATTAATGATATATTAACTTAGAAACAACGAAAAATGTACGGATAACTTTTAAAAACCATTTCCCTCGATCGAAATCTCGACCCGGCAAATCGTCAAATAAAAATAAAAACAAAAAAAAGGGGTGCAACACGAGGACTTCCCGGGAGGTCACCCATCCTAGTACTACTCTCGCCCAAGCACGCTTAACCGGAGTTACGATGGGATCCGGTGCATTAGTCTTTGTATGATCGCACCCGTCATGTTACGCATTCCAAACTTATTTGAAGGAAAAGCCATTTCTCGTCTTGAAAATGTCCGAGAGTTCTACTTTTGGCATTCGAGGAGCCGTTGCACAATCGCCGGATAATTAATGATATATTAACTTAGAAACAACGAAAAATGTACGGATAACTTTTAAAAACCATTTCCCTCGATCGAAATCTCGACCCGGCAAATCGTCAAATAAAAATAAAAACAAAAAAAAGGGGTGCAACACGAGGACTTCCCGGGAGGTCACCCATCCTAGTACTACTCTCGCCCAAGCACGCTTAACCGGAGTTACGATGGGATCCGGTGCATTAGTCTTTGGTATGATCGCACCCGTCATGTTACGCATTCCAAACTTATTTGAAGGAAAAGCCATTTCTCGTCTTCGAAATGTCCGAGAGTTCTACTTTTTGGCATTCGAGGAGCCGTTGCACAATCGCCGGATAATTAATGATATATTAACTTAGAAACAACGAAAAATGTACGGATAACTTTTAAAAACCATTTCCCTCGATCGAAATCTCGACCCGGCAAATCGTCAAATAAAAATAAAAACAAAAAAAAAGGGGTGCAACACGAGGACTTCCCAGGAGGTCACCCATCCTAGTACTACTCTCGCCCAAGCACGCTTAACCGGAGTTACGATGGGATCCGGTGCATTAGTGCTTTGGTATGATCGCACCCGTCATGTTACGCATTCCAAACTTATTTGAAGGAAAAGCCATTTCTCGTCTTGAGAAATGTCCGAGAGAGTTCTACTTTTTGGCATTCGAGGAGCCGTTGCACAATCGCCGGATAATTAATGATATATTAACTTAGAAACAACGAAAAATGTACGGATAACTTTTAAAAACCATTTCCCTCGATCGAAATCTCGACCCGGCAAATCGTCAAATAAAAATAAAAACAAAAAAAAAAGGGGTGCAACACGAGGACTTCCCGGGAGGTCACCCATCCTAGTACTACTCTCGCCCAAGCACGCTTAACCGGAGTTACGATGGGATCCGGTGCATTAGTCTTGGTATGATCGCACCCGTCATGTTACGCATTCCAAACTTATTTGAAGGAAAAGCCATTTCTCGTCTTGAAATGTCCGAGAGAGTTCTACTTTTTGGCATTCGAGCCGTTGCACAATCGCCGGATAATTAATGATATATTAACTTAGAAACAACGAAAAATGTACGGATAACTTTTAAAAACCATTTCCCTCGATCGAAATCTCGACCCGGCAAATCGTCAAATAAAAATAAAAACAAAAAAAAGGGGTGCAACACGAGGACTTCCCGGGAGGTCACCCATCCTAGTACTACTCTCGCCCAAGCACGCTTAACCGGAGTTCGATGGGATCCGGTGCATTAGTCTTTGGTATGATCGCACCCGTCATGTTACGCATTCCAAACTTATTTGAAGGAAAAGCCATTTCTCGTCTTCGAAATGTCCGAGAGAGTTCTACTTTTGGCATTCGAGGAGCCGTTGCACAATCGCCGGATAATTATTGATATATTAACTTAGAAACAACGAAAAATGTACGGATAACTTTTAAAAACCATTTCCCTCGATCGAAATCTCGACCCGGCAAATCGTCAAATAAAAATAAAAACAAAAAAAAAAAGGGGTGCAACACGAGGACTTCCCGGGAGGTCACCCATCCTAGTACTACTCTCGCCCAAGCACGCTTAACCGGAGTTACGTGGGATCCGGTGCATTAGTCTTTGGTATGATCGCACCCGTCATGTTACGCATTCCAAACTTATTTGAAGGAAAAGCCATTTCTCGTCTTCGAAATGTCCGAGAGTTCTACTTTTTGGCATTCGAGGAGCCGTTGCACAATCGCCGGATAATTATTGATATATTAACTTAGAAACAACGAAAAATGTACGGATAACTTTTAAAAACCATTTCCCTCGATCGAAATCTCGACCCGGCAAATCGTCAAATAAAAATAAAAACAAAAAAAAAAGGGGTGCAACACGAGGACTTCCCGGGAGGTCACCCATCCTAGTACTACTCTCGCCCAAGCACGCTTAACCGGAGTTCGATGGGATCCGGTGCATTAGTCTTTGGTATGATCGCACCCGTCATGTTACGCATTCCAAACTTATTTGAAGGAAAAGCCATTTCTCGTCTTCGAAATGTCCGAGAGAGTTCTACTTTTTGGCATTCGAGGAGCCGTTGCACTGTCGCCGGATAATTATTGATATATTAACTTAGAAACAACGAAAAATGTACGGATAACTTTTAAAAACCATTTCCCTCGATCGAAATCTCGACCCGGCAAATCGTCAAATAAAAATAAAAACAAAAAAAAGGGGTGCAACACGAGGACTTCCCGGGAGGTCACCCATCCTAGTACTACTCTCGCCCAAGCACGCTTAACCGGAGTTACGATGGGATCCGGTGCATTAGTCTTTGGTATGATCGCACCCGTCATGTTACGCATTCCAAACTTATTTGAAGGAAAAGCCATTTCTCGTCTTGAGAAATGTCCGAGAGTTCTACTTTTGGCATTCGAGGAGCCGTTGCACAATCGCCGGATAATTAATGATATATTAACTTAGAAACAACGAAAAATGTACGGATAACTTTTAAAAACCATTTCCCTCGATCGAAATCTCGACCCGGCAAATCGTCAAATAAAAATAAAAACAAAAAAAAGGGGTGCAACACGAGGACTTCCCGGGAGGTCACCCATCCTAGTACTACTCTCGCCCAAGCACGCTTAACCGGAGTTACGATGGGATCCGGTGCATTAGTGCTTTGGTATGATCGCACCCGTCATGTTACGCATTCCAAACTTATTTGAAGGAAAAGCCATTTCTCGTCTTCGAAATGTCCGAGAGAGTTCTACTTTTTGGCATTCGAGGAGCCGTTGCACAATCGCCGGATAATTAATGATATATTAACTTAGAAACAACGAAAAATGTACGGATAACTTTTAAAAACCATTTCCCTCGATCGAAATCTCGACCCGGCAAATCGTCAAATAAAAATAAAAACAAAAAAAAAAGGGGTGCAACACGAGGACTTCCCGGGAGGTCACCCATCCTAGTACTACTCTCGCCCAAGCACGCTTAACCGGAGTTACGATGGGATCCGGTGCATTAGTGCTTTGGTATGATCGCACCCGTCATGTTACGCATTCCAAACTTATTTGAAGGAAAAGCCATTTCTCGTCTTCGAAATGTCCGAGAGAGTTCTACTTTTTGGCATTCGAGCCGTTGCACAATCGCCGGATAATTAATGATATATTAACTTAGAAACAACGAAAAATGTACGGATAACTTTTAAAAACCATTTCCCTCGATCGAAATCTCGACCCGGCAAATCGTCAAATAAAAATAAAAACAAAAAAAAGGGGTGCAACACGAGGACTTCCCAGGAGGTCACCCATCCTAGTACTACTCTCGCCCAAGCACGCTTAACCGGAGTTCTGATGGGATCCGGTGCATTAGTGCTGGTATGATCGCACCCGTCATGTTACGCATTCCAAACTTATTTGAAGGAAAAGCCATTTCTCGTCTTGAAATGTCCGAGAGAGTTCTACTTTTTGGCATTCGAGGAGCCGTTGCACAATCGCCGGATAATTATTGATATATTAACTTAGAAACAACGAAAAATGTACGGATAACTTTTAAAAACCATTTCCCTCGATCGAAATCTCGACCCGGCAAATCGTCAAATAAAAATAAAAACAAAAAAAAGGGGTGCAACACGAGGACTTCCCGGGAGGTCACCCATCCTAGTACTACTCTCGCCCAAGCACGCTTAACCGGAGTTCGATGGGATCCGGTGCATTAGTGCTTTGGTATGATCGCACCCGTCATGTTACGCATTCCAAACTTATTTGAAGGAAAAGCCATTTCTCGTCTTCGAAATGTCCGAGAGAGTTCTACTTTTTGGCATTCGAGCCGTTGCACAATCGCCGGATAATTATTGATATATTAACTTAGAAACAACGAAAAATGTACGGATAACTTTTAAAAACCATTTCCCTCGATCGAAATCTCGACCCGGCAAATCGTCAAATAAAAATAAAAACAAAAAAAAAAGGGGTGCAACACGAGGACTTCCCGGGAGGTCACCCATCCTAGTACTACTCTCGCCCAAGCACGCTTAACCGGAGTTACGATGGGATCCGGTGCATTAGTCTTTGGTATGATCGCACCCGTCATGTTACGCATTCCAAACTTATTTGAAGGAAAAGCCATTTCTCGTCTTGAAATGTCCGAGAGAGTTCTACTTTTGGCATTCGAGCGTTGCACAATCGCCGGATAATTAATGATATATTAACTTAGAAACAACGAAAAATGTACGGATAACTTTTAAAAACCATTTCCCTCGATCGAAATCTCGACCCGGCAAATCGTCAAATAAAAATAAAAACAAAAAAAAAAAAGGGGTGCAACACGAGGACTTCCCGGAGGTCACCCATCCTAGTACTACTCTCGCCCAAGCACGCTTAACCGGAGTTACGATGGGATCCGGTGCATTAGTGCTTTGGTATGATCGCACCCGTCATGTTACGCATTCCAAACTTATTTGAAGGAAAAGCCATTTCTCGTCTTGAAATGTCCGAGAGTTCTACTTTTTGGCATTCGAGGAGCCGTTGCACAATCGCCGGATAATTATTGATATATTAACTTAGAAACAACGAAAAATGTACGGATAACTTTTAAAAACCATTTCCCTCGATCGAAATCTCGACCCGGCAAATCGTCAAATAAAAATAAAAACAAAAAAAAAGGGGTGCAACACGAGGACTTCCCAGGAGGTCACCCATCCTAGTACTACTCTCGCCCAAGCACGCTTAACCGGAGTTACGATGGGATCCGGTGCATTAGTCTTTGGTATGATCGCACCCGTCATGTTACGCATTCCAAACTTATTTGAAGGAAAAGCCATTTCTCGTCTTGAAATGTCCGAGAGAGTTCTACTTTTGGCATTCGAGCCGTTGCACAATCGCCGGATAATTAATGATATATTAACTTAGAAACAACGAAAAATGTACGGATAACTTTTAAAAACCATTTCCCTCGATCGAAATCTCGACCCGGCAAATCGTCAAATAAAAATAAAAACAAAAAAAAAAAAGGGGTGCAACACGAGGACTTCCCGGGAGGTCACCCATCCTAGTACTACTCTCGCCCAAGCACGCTTAACCGGAGTTACGATGGGATCCGGTGCATTAGTCTTGGTATGATCGCACCCGTCATGTTACGCATTCCAAACTTATTTGAAGGAAAAGCCATTTCTCGTCTTGAAAATGTCCGAGAGAGTTCTACTTTTTGGCATTCGAGCCGTTGCACTGTCGCCGGATAATTAATGATATATTAACTTAGAAACAACGAAAAATGTACGGATAACTTTTAAAAACCATTTCCCTCGATCGAAATCTCGACCCGGCAAATCGTCAAATAAAAATAAAAACAAAAAAAAAAAGGGGTGCAACACGAGGACTTCCCGGGAGGTCACCCATCCTAGTACTACTCTCGCCCAAGCACGCTTAACCGGAGTTACGATGGGATCCGGTGCATTAGTCTTTGGTATGATCGCACCCGTCATGTTACGCATTCCAAACTTATTTGAAGGAAAAGCCATTTCTCGTCTTCGAAATGTCCGAGAGAGTTCTACTTTTTGGCATTCGAGCCGTTGCACAATCGCCGGATAATTATTGATATATTAACTTAGAAACAACGAAAAATGTACGGATAACTTTTAAAAACCATTTCCCTCGATCGAAATCTCGACCCGGCAAATCGTCAAATAAAAATAAAAACAAAAAAAAGGGGTGCAACACGAGGACTTCCCGGGAGGTCACCCATCCTAGTACTACTCTCGCCCAAGCACGCTTAACCGGAGTTACGATGGGATCCGGTGCATTAGTGCTGGTATGATCGCACCCGTCATGTTACGCATTCCAAACTTATTTGAAGGAAAAGCCATTTCTCGTCTTCGAAATGTCCGAGAGAGTTCTACTTTTTGGCATTCGAGCCGTTGCACAATCGCCGGATAATTAATGATATATTAACTTAGAAACAACGAAAAATGTACGGATAACTTTTAAAAACCATTTCCCTCGATCGAAATCTCGACCCGGCAAATCGTCAAATAAAAATAAAAACAAAAAAAAAAGGGGTGCAACACGAGGACTTCCCGGGAGGTCACCCATCCTAGTACTACTCTCGCCCAAGCACGCTTAACCGGAGTTACGATGGGATCCGGTGCATTAGTCTTTGCTGTATGATCGCACCCGTCATGTTACGCATTCCAAACTTATTTGAAGGAAAAGCCATTTCTCGTCTTGAAATGTCCGAGAGAGTTCTACTTTTGGCATTCGAGCCGTTGCACAATCGCCGGATAATTAATGATATATTAACTTAGAAACAACGAAAAATGTACGGATAACTTTTAAAAACCATTTCCCTCGATCGAAATCTCGACCCGGCAAATCGTCAAATAAAAATAAAAACAAAAAAAAGGGGTGCAACACGAGGACTTCCCGGAGGTCACCCATCCTAGTACTACTCTCGCCCAAGCACGCTTAACCGGAGTTACGATGGGATCCGGTGCATTAGTCTTTGTATGATCGCACCCGTCATGTTACGCATTCCAAACTTATTTGAAGGAAAAGCCATTTCTCGTCTTCGAAATGTCCGAGAGAGTTCTACTTTTGGCATTCGAGGAGCCGTTGCACAATCGCCGGATAATTAATGATATATTAACTTAGAAACAACGAAAAATGTACGGATAACTTTTAAAAACCATTTCCCTCGATCGAAATCTCGACCCGGCAAATCGTCAAATAAAAATAAAAACAAAAAAAAGGGGTGCAACACGAGGACTTCCCGGGAGGTCACCCATCCTAGTACTACTCTCGCCCAAGCACGCTTAACCGGAGTTACGATGGGATCCGGTGCATTAGTCTTTGGTATGATCGCACCCGTCATGTTACGCATTCCAAACTTATTTGAAGGAAAAGCCATTTCTCGTCTTCAGAAATGTCCGAGAGAGTTCTACTTTTCGGCATTCGAGGAGCCGTTGCACAATCGCCGGATAATTATTGATATATTAACTTAGAAACAACGAAAAATGTACGGATAACTTTTAAAAACCATTTCCCTCGATCGAAATCTCGACCCGGCAAATCGTCAAATAAAAATAAAAACAAAAAAAAGGGTGCAACACGAGGACTTCCCAGGAGGTCACCCATCCTAGTACTACTCTCGCCCAAGCACGCTTAACCGGAGTTACGATGGGATCCGGTGCATTAGTCTTTGGTATGATCGCACCCGTCATGTTACGCATTCCAAACTTATTTGAAGGAAAAGCCATTTCTCGTCTTCGAAATGTCCGAGAGTTCTACTTTTTGGCATTCGAGCCGTTGCACAATCGCCGGATAATTAATGATATATTAACTTAGAAACAACGAAAAATGTACGGATAACTTTTAAAAACCATTTCCCTCGATCGAAATCTCGACCCGGCAAATCGTCAAATAAAAATAAAAACAAAAAAAAGGGGTGCAACACGAGGACTTCCCGGGAGGTCACCCATCCTAGTACTACTCTCGCCCAAGCACGCTTAACCGGAGTTACGATGGGATCCGGTGCATTAGTCTTTGGTATGATCGCACCCGTCATGTTACGCATTCCAAACTTATTTGAAGGAAAAGCCATTTCTCGTCTTCGAGAAATGTCCGAGAGAGTTCTACTTTTGGCATTCGAGGAGCCGTTGCACAATCGCCGGATAATTAATGATATATTAACTTAGAAACAACGAAAAATGTACGGATAACTTTTAAAAACCATTTCCCTCGATCGAAATCTCGACCCGGCAAATCGTCAAATAAAAATAAAAACAAAAAAAAAAAGGGTGCAACACGAGGACTTCCCGGGAGGTCACCCATCCTAGTACTACTCTCGCCCAAGCACGCTTAACCGGAGTTACGTGGGATCCGGTGCATTAGTCTTTGTATGATCGCACCCGTCATGTTACGCATTCCAAACTTATTTGAAGGAAAAGCCATTTCTCGTCTTGAAATGTCCAGGAGAGTTCTACTTTTGGCATTCGAGGAGCCGTTGCACAATCGCCGGATAATTATTGATATATTAACTTAGAAACAACGAAAAATGTACGGATAACTTTTAAAAACCATTTCCCTCGATCGAAATCTCGACCCGGCAAATCGTCAAATAAAAATAAAAACAAAAAAAAAAGGGGTGCAACACGAGGACTTCCCGGGAGGTCACCCATCCTAGTACTACTCTCGCCCAAGCACGCTTAACCGGAGTTACGATGGGATCCGGTGCATTAGTCTTTGGTATGATCGCACCCGTCATGTTACGCATTCCAAACTTATTTGAAGGAAAAGCCATTTCTCGTCTTCGAAATGTCCGAGAGAGTTCTACTTTTGGCATTCGAGCCGTTGCACAATCGCCGGATAATTAATGATATATTAACTTAGAAACAACGAAAAATGTACGGATAACTTTTAAAAACCATTTCCCTCGATCGAAATCTCGACCCGGCAAATCGTCAAATAAAAATAAAAACAAAAAAAAGGGGTGCAACACGAGGACTTCCCGGGAGGTCACCCATCCTAGTACTACTCTCGCCCAAGCACGCTTAACCGGAGTTACGATGGGATCCGGTGCATTAGTCTTGGTATGATCGCACCCGTCATGTTACGCATTCCAAACTTATTTGAAGGAAAAGCCATTTCTCGTCTTCGAAATGTCCGAGAGAGTTCTACTTTTGGCATTCGAGGAGCCGTTGCACAATCGCCGGATAATTATGATATATTAACTTAGAAACAACGAAAAATGTACGGATAACTTTTAAAAACCATTTCCCTCGATCGAAATCTCGACCCGGCAAATCGTCAAATAAAAATAAAAACAAAAAAAAGGGGTGCAACACGAGGACTTCCCGGGAGGTCACCCATCCTAGTACTACTCTCGCCCAAGCACGCTTAACCGGAGTTACGATGGGATCCGGTGCATTAGTCTTTGGTATGATCGCACCCGTCATGTTACGCATTCCAAACTTATTTGAAGGAAAAGCCATTTCTCGTCTTCGAAATGTCCGAGAGAGTTCTACTTTTTGGCATTCGAGCCGTTGCACAATCGCCGGATAATTATTGATATATTAACTTAGAAACAACGAAAAATGTACGGATAACTTTTAAAAACCATTTCCCTCGATCGAAATCTCGACCCGGCAAATCGTCAAATAAAAATAAAAACAAAAAAAAGGGGTGCAACACGAGGACTTCCCAGGAGGTCACCCATCCTAGTACTACTCTCGCCCAAGCACGCTTAACTTCGGAGTTCTGATGGGATCCGGTGCATTAGTGCTGGTATGATCGCACCCGTCATGTTACGCATTCCAAACTTATTTGAAGGAAAAGCCATTTCTCGTCTTGAAATGTCCAGAGAGTTCTACTTTTTGGCATTCGAGGAGCCGTTGCACAATCGCCGGATAATTATTGATATATTAACTTAGAAACAACGAAAAATGTACGGATAACTTTTAAAAACCATTTCCCTCGATCGAAATCTCGACCCGGCAAATCGTCAAATAAAAATAAAAACAAAAAAAAAAGGGGTGCAACACGAGGACTTCCCGGGAGGTCACCCATCCTAGTACTACTCTCGCCCAAGCACGCTTAACCGGAGTTACGATGGGATCCGGTGCATTAGTCTTTGGTATGATCGCACCCGTCATGTTACGCATTCCAAACTTATTTGAAGGAAAAGCCATTTCTCGTCTTGAAAATGTCCGAGAGTTCTACTTTTGGCATTCGAGCCGTTGCACAATCGCCGGATAATTAATGATATATTAACTTAGAAACAACGAAAAATGTACGGATAACTTTTAAAAACCATTTCCCTCGATCGAAATCTCGACCCGGCAAATCGTCAAATAAAAATAAAAACAAAAAAAAGGGGTGCAACACGAGGACTTCCCGGAGGTCACCCATCCTAGTACTACTCTCGCCCAAGCACGCTTAACCGGAGTTACGATGGGATCCGGTGCATTAGTGCTGGTATGATCGCACCCGTCATGTTACGCATTCCAAACTTATTTGAAGGAAAAGCCATTTCTCGTCTTGAAATGTCCAGTTCTACTTTTTGGCATTCGAGGAGCCGTTGCACAATCGCCGGATAATTAATGATATATTAACTTAGAAACAACGAAAAATGTACGGATAACTTTTAAAAACCATTTCCCTCGATCGAAATCTCGACCCGGCAAATCGTCAAATAAAAATAAAAACAAAAAAAAGGGGTGCAACACGAGGACTTCCCGGGAGGTCACCCATCCTAGTACTACTCTCGCCCAAGCACGCTTAACCGGAGTTACGATGGGATCCGGTGCATTAGTCTTTGGTATGATCGCACCCGTCATGTTACGCATTCCAAACTTATTTGAAGGAAAAGCCATTTCGTCTTGAAATGTCCGAGAGAGTTCTACTTTTTGGCATTCGAGCCGTTGCACAATCGCCGGATAATTATTGATATATTAACTTAGAAACAACGAAAAATGTACGGATAACTTTTAAAAACCATTTCCCTCGATCGAAATCTCGACCCGGCAAATCGTCAAATAAAAATAAAAACAAAAAAAAGGGGTGCAACACGAGGACTTCCCGGGAGGTCACCCATCCTAGTACTACTCTCGCCCAAGCACGCTTAACCGGAGTTACGATGGGATCCGGTGCATTAGTCTTGGTATGATCGCACCCGTCATGTTACGCATTCCAAACTTATTTGAAGGAAAAGCCATTTCTCGTCTTGAAAATGTCCGAGAGAGTTCTACTTTTTGGCATTCGAGCCGTTGCACAATCGCCGGATAATTATTGATATATTAACTTAGAAACAACGAAAAATGTACGGATAACTTTTAAAAACCATTTCCCTCGATCGAAATCTCGACCCGGCAAATCGTCAAATAAAAATAAAAACAAAAAAAAAAGGGGTGCAACACGAGGACTTCCCGGGAGGTCACCCATCCTAGTACTACTCTCGCCCAAGCACGCTTAACCGGAGTTACGATGGGATCCGGTGCATTAGTGCTGGTATGATCGCACCCGTCATGTTACGCATTCCAAACTTATTTGAAGGAAAAGCCATTTCTCGTCTTGAAAATGTCCGAGAGTTCTACTTTTGGCATTCGAGGAGCCGTTGCACTGTCGCCGGATAATTAATGATATATTAACTTAGAAACAACGAAAAATGTACGGATAACTTTTAAAAACCATTTCCCTCGATCGAAATCTCGACCCGGCAAATCGTCAAATAAAAATAAAAACAAAAAAAAAAGGGGTGCAACACGAGGACTTCCCGGGAGGTCACCCATCCTAGTACTACTCTCGCCCAAGCACGCTTAACCGGAGTTCGATGGGATCCGGTGCATTAGTCTTTGGTATGATCGCACCCGTCATGTTACGCATTCCAAACTTATTTGAAGGAAAAGCCATTTCTCGTCTTGAAATGTCCGAGAGTTCTACTTTTTGGCATTCGAGGAGCCGTTGCACAATCGCCGGATAATTAATGATATATTAACTTAGAAACAACGAAAAATGTACGGATAACTTTTAAAAACCATTTCCCTCGATCGAAATCTCGACCCGGCAAATCGTCAAATAAAAATAAAAACAAAAAAAAAGGGGTGCAACACGAGGACTTCCCAGGAGGTCACCCATCCTAGTACTACTCTCGCCCAAGCACGCTTAACCGGAGTTACGATGGGATCCGGTGCATTAGTGCTGGTATGATCGCACCCGTCATGTTACGCATTCCAAACTTATTTGAAGGAAAAGCCATTTCTCGTCTTCGAAATGTCCAGAGAGTTCTACTTTTGGCATTCGAGCCGTTGCACAATCGCCGGATAATTATTGATATATTAACTTAGAAACAACGAAAAATGTACGGATAACTTTTAAAAACCATTTCCCTCGATCGAAATCTCGACCCGGCAAATCGTCAAATAAAAATAAAAACAAAAAAAAAGGGGTGCAACACGAGGACTTCCCAGGAGGTCACCCATCCTAGTACTACTCTCGCCCAAGCACGCTTAACCGGAGTTACGATGGGATCCGGTGCATTAGTGCTTTGGTATGATCGCACCCGTCATGTTACGCATTCCAAACTTATTTGAAGGAAAAGCCATTTCTCGTCTTCGAAATGTCCGAGAGAGTTCTACTTTTTGGCATTCGAGGAGCCGTTGCACAATCGCCGGATAATTAATGATATATTAACTTAGAAACAACGAAAAATGTACGGATAACTTTTAAAAACCATTTCCCTCGATCGAAATCTCGACCCGGCAAATCGTCAAATAAAAATAAAAACAAAAAAAAGGGGTGCAACACGAGGACTTCCCAGGAGGTCACCCATCCTAGTACTACTCTCGCCCAAGCACGCTTAACCGGAGTTACGATGGGATCCGGTGCATTAGTGCTGGTATGATCGCACCCGTCATGTTACGCATTCCAAACTTATTTGAAGGAAAAGCCATTTCTCGTCTTCGAAATGTCCGAGAGAGTTCTACTTTTTGGCATTCGAGGAGCCGTTGCACAATCGCCGGATAATTAATGATATATTAACTTAGAAACAACGAAAAATGTACGGATAACTTTTAAAAACCATTTCCCTCGATCGAAATCTCGACCCGGCAAATCGTCAAATAAAAATAAAAACAAAAAAAAAAGGGGTGCAACACGAGGACTTCCCGGAGGTCACCCATCCTAGTACTACTCTCGCCCAAGCACGCTTAACCGGAGTTCGATGGGATCCGGTGCATTAGTCTTTGGTATGATCGCACCCGTCATGTTACGCATTCCAAACTTATTTGAAGGAAAAGCCATTTCTCGTCTTCGAAATGTCCGAGAGAGTTCTACTTTTGGCATTCGAGGAGCCGTTGCACAATCGCCGGATAATTATTGATATATTAACTTAGAAACAACGAAAAATGTACGGATAACTTTTAAAAACCATTTCCCTCGATCGAAATCTCGACCCGGCAAATCGTCAAATAAAAATAAAAACAAAAAAAAGGGGTGCAACACGAGGACTTCCCGGGAGGTCACCCATCCTAGTACTACTCTCGCCCAAGCACGCTTAACCGGAGTTACGATGGGATCCGGTGCATTAGTGCTTTGGTATGATCGCACCCGTCATGTTACGCATTCCAAACTTATTTGAAGGAAAAGCCATTTCTCGTCTTCGAAAATGTCCGAAGAGAGTTCTACTTTTTGGCATTCGAGCCGTTGCACAATGCGCGGATAATTAATGATATATTAACTTAGAAACAACGAAAAATGTACGGATAACTTTTAAAAACCATTTCCCTCGATCGAAATCTCGACCCGGCAAATCGTCAAATAAAAATAAAAACAAAAAAAAAGGGGTGCAACACGAGGACTTCCCAGGAGGTCACCCATCCTAGTACTACTCTCGCCCAAGCACGCTTAACCGGAGTTACGATGGGATCCGGTGCATTAGTCTTTGGTATGATCGCACCCGTCATGTTACGCATTCCAAACTTATTTGAAGGAAAAGCCATTTCTCGTCTTGAAATGTCAGAGAGAGTTCTACTTTTTGGCATTCGAGCCGTTGCACAATCGCCGGATAATTATTGATATATTAACTTAGAAACAACGAAAAATGTACGGATAACTTTTAAAAACCATTTCCCTCGATCGAAATCTCGACCCGGCAAATCGTCAAATAAAAATAAAAACAAAAAAAAGGGGTGCAACACGAGGACTTCCCGGGAGGTCACCCATCCTAGTACTACTCTCGCCCAAGCACGCTTAACCGGAGTTACGATGGGATCCGGTGCATTAGTCTTTGGTATGATCGCACCCGTCATGTTACGCATTCCAAACTTATTTGAAGGAAAAGCCATTTCTCGTCTTGAAATGTCCGAGAGAGTTCTACTTTTGGCATTCGAGGAGCCGTTGCACAATCGCCGGATAATTAATGATATATTAACTTAGAAACAACGAAAAATGTACGGATAACTTTTAAAAACCATTTCCCTCGATCGAAATCTCGACCCGGCAAATCGTCAAATAAAAATAAAAACAAAAAAAAGGGGTGCAACACGAGGACTTCCCGGGAGGTCACCCATCCTAGTACTACTCTCGCCCAAGCACGCTTAACCGGAGTTACGTGGGATCCGGTGCATTAGTCTTTGGTATGATCGCACCCGTCATGTTACGCATTCCAAACTTATTTGAAGGAAAAGCCATTTCTCGTCTTGAAATGTCCAGAGAGTTCTACTTTTGGCATTCGAGCCGTTGCACAATCGCCGGATAATTAATGATATATTAACTTAGAAACAACGAAAAATGTACGGATAACTTTTAAAAACCATTTCCCTCGATCGAAATCTCGACCCGGCAAATCGTCAAATAAAAATAAAAACAAAAAAAAGGGGTGCAACACGAGGACTTCCCGGGAGGTCACCCATCCTAGTACTACTCTCGCCCAAGCACGCTTAACCGGGAGTTCGATGGGATCCGGTGCATTAGTGCTTTGGTATGATCGCACCCGTCATGTTACGCATTCCAAACTTATTTGAAGGAAAAGCCATTTCTCGTCTTCGAAATGTCAGAGAGTTCTACTTTTTGGCATTCGAGCCGTTGCACAATCGCCGGATAATTAATGATATATTAACTTAGAAACAACGAAAAATGTACGGATAACTTTTAAAAACCATTTCCCTCGATCGAAATCTCGACCCGGCAAATCGTCAAATAAAAATAAAAACAAAAAAAAGGGGTGCAACACGAGGACTTCCCGGGAGGTCACCCATCCTAGTACTACTCTCGCCCAAGCACGCTTAACCGGAGTTACGATGGGATCCGGTGCATTAGTCTTGGTATGATCGCACCCGTCATGTTACGCATTCCAAACTTATTTGAAGGAAAAGCCATTTCTCGTCTTGAAATGTCCGGAGAGTTCTACTTTTGGCATTCGAGCCGTTGCACTGTCGCCGGATAATTATTGATATATTAACTTAGAAACAACGAAAAATGTACGGATAACTTTTAAAAACCATTTCCCTCGATCGAAATCTCGACCCGGCAAATCGTCAAATAAAAATAAAAACAAAAAAAGGGGTGCAACACGAGGACTTCCCAGGAGGTCACCCATCCTAGTACTACTCTCGCCCAAGCACGCTTAACTTCGGAGTTCTGATGGGATCCGGTGCATTAGTGCTGGTATGATCGCACCCGTCATGTTACGCATTCCAAACTTATTTGAAGGAAAAGCCATTTCTCGTCTTCAGAAATGTCCAGAGAGTTCTACTTTTTGGCATTCGAGGAGCCGTTGCACAATCGCCGGATAATTAATGATATATTAACTTAGAAACAACGAAAAATGTACGGATAACTTTTAAAAACCATTTCCCTCGATCGAAATCTCGACCCGGCAAATCGTCAAATAAAAATAAAAACAAAAAAAGGGGTGCAACACGAGGACTTCCCAGGAGGTCACCCATCCTAGTACTACTCTCGCCCAAGCACGCTTAACCGGAGTTACGTGGGATCCGGTGCATTAGTCTTTGGTATGATCGCACCCGTCATGTTACGCATTCCAAACTTATTTGAAGGAAAAGCCATTTCTCGTCTTCGAAATGTCCGAGAGAGTTCTACTTTTTGGCATTCGAGCCGTTGCACAATCGCCGGATAATTAATGATATATTAACTTAGAAACAACGAAAAATGTACGGATAACTTTTAAAAACCATTTCCCTCGATCGAAATCTCGACCCGGCAAATCGTCAAATAAAAATAAAAACAAAAAAAAGGGGTGCAACACGAGGACTTCCCGGGGAGGTCACCCATCCTAGTACTACTCTCGCCCAAGCACGCTTAACCGGAGTTCGATGGGATCCGGTGCATTAGTGCTGGTATGATCGCACCCGTCATGTTACGCATTCCAAACTTATTTGAAGGAAAAGCCATTTCTCGTCTTCGAGAAATGTCCAAGAGTTCTACTTTTGGCATTCGAGCCGTTGCACAATCGCCGGATAATTATTGATATATTAACTTAGAAACAACGAAAAATGTACGGATAACTTTTAAAAACCATTTCCCTCGATCGAAATCTCGACCCGGCAAATCGTCAAATAAAAATAAAAACAAAAAAAAGGGGTGCAACACGAGGACTTCCCGGGAGGTCACCCATCCTAGTACTACTCTCGCCCAAGCACGCTTAACCGGAGTTACGATGGGATCCGGTGCATTAGTCTTTGGTATGATCGCACCCGTCATGTTACGCATTCCAAACTTATTTGAAGGAAAAGCCATTTCTCGTCTTCAGAAATGTCGAGAGAGTTCTACTTTTGGGCATTCGAGGAGCCGTTGCACAATCGCCGGATAATTAATGATATATTAACTTAGAAACAACGAAAAATGTACGGATAACTTTTAAAAACCATTTCCCTCGATCGAAATCTCGACCCGGCAAATCGTCAAATAAAAATAAAAACAAAAAAAAAGGGGTGCAACACGAGGACTTCCCAGGAGGTCACCCATCCTAGTACTACTCTCGCCCAAGCACGCTTAACCGGAGTTACGATGGGATCCGGTGCATTAGTGCTGGTATGATCGCACCCGTCATGTTACGCATTCCAAACTTATTTGAAGGAAAAGCCATTTCTCGTCTTGAGAAATGTCCGAGAGAGTTCTACTTCGGCATTCGAGCCGTTGCACAATCGCGGATAATTAATGATATATTAACTTAGAAACAACGAAAAATGTACGGATAACTTTTAAAAACCATTTCCCTCGATCGAAATCTCGACCCGGCAAATCGTCAAATAAAAATAAAAACAAAAAAAAAAGGGGTGCAACACGAGGACTTCCCGGGAGGTCACCCATCCTAGTACTACTCTCGCCCAAGCACGCTTAACCGGAGTTACGATGGGATCCGGTGCATTAGTCTGGTATGATCGCACCCGTCATGTTACGCATTCCAAACTTATTTGAAGGAAAAGCCATTTCTCGTCTTCAGAAATGTCCAGAGAGTTCTACTTTTGGCATTCGAGGAGCCGTTGCACAATCGCCGGATAATTATTGATATATTAACTTAGAAACAACGAAAAATGTACGGATAACTTTTAAAAACCATTTCCCTCGATCGAAATCTCGACCCGGCAAATCGTCAAATAAAAATAAAAACAAAAAAAAGGGGTGCAACACGAGGACTTCCCAGGAGGTCACCCATCCTAGTACTACTCTCGCCCAAGCACGCTTAACTTCGGAGTTCTGATGGGATCCGGTGCATTAGTGCTGGTATGATCGCACCCGTCATGTTACGCATTCCAAACTTATTTGAAGGAAAAGCCATTTCTCGTCTTCAGAAATGTCCAGAGAGTTCTACTTTTTGGCATTCGAGGAGCCGTTGCACAATCGCCGGATAATTATTGATATATTAACTTAGAAACAACGAAAAATGTACGGATAACTTTTAAAAACCATTTCCCTCGATCGAAATCTCGACCCGGCAAATCGTCAAATAAAAATAAAAACAAAAAAAAAAGGGGTGCAACACGAGGACTTCCCGGGAGGTCACCCATCCTAGTACTACTCTCGCCCAAGCACGCTTAACCGGAGTTCGATGGGATCCGGTGCATTAGTCTTTGGTATGATCGCACCCGTCATGTTACGCATTCCAAACTTATTTGAAGGAAAAGCCATTTCTCGTCTTGAAATGTCCGAGAGAGTTCTACTTTTGGGCATTCGAGCCGTTGCACAATCGCCGGATAATTATTGATATATTAACTTAGAAACAACGAAAAATGTACGGATAACTTTTAAAAACCATTTCCCTCGATCGAAATCTCGACCCGGCAAATCGTCAAATAAAAATAAAAACAAAAAAAAGGGGTGCAACACGAGGACTTCCCGGGAGGTCACCCATCCTAGTACTACTCTCGCCCAAGCACGCTTAACCGGAGTTACGATGGGATCCGGTGCATTAGTGCTTTGGTATGATCGCACCCGTCATGTTACGCATTCCAAACTTATTTGAAGGAAAAGCCATTTCTCGTCTTCGAAATGTCCGAGAGAGTTCTACTTTTTGGCATTCGAGCCGTTGCACAATCGCCGGATAATTATTGATATATTAACTTAGAAACAACGAAAAATGTACGGATAACTTTTAAAAACCATTTCCCTCGATCGAAATCTCGACCCGGCAAATCGTCAAATAAAAATAAAAACAAAAAAAGGGTGCAACACGAGGACTTCCCGGGGAGGTCACCCATCCTAGTACTACTCTCGCCCAAGCACGCTTAACCGGAGTTCGTGGGATCCGGTGCATTAGTGCTTTGTATGATCGCACCCGTCATGTTACGCATTCCAAACTTATTTGAAGGAAAAGCCATTTCTCGTCTTCGAAATGTCCAGAGTTCTACTTTTGGCATTCGAGGAGCCGTTGCACAATCGCCGGATAATTAATGATATATTAACTTAGAAACAACGAAAAATGTACGGATAACTTTTAAAAACCATTTCCCTCGATCGAAATCTCGACCCGGCAAATCGTCAAATAAAAATAAAAACAAAAAAAAAAGGGTGCAACACGAGGACTTCCCGGGGAGGTCACCCATCCTAGTACTACTCTCGCCCAAGCACGCTTAACCGGAGTTACGATGGGATCCGGTGCATTAGTCTTTGGTATGATCGCACCCGTCATGTTACGCATTCCAAACTTATTTGAAGGAAAAGCCATTTCTCGTCTTCAGAAATGTCCAGAGAGTTCTACTTCTGGCATTCGAGGAGCCGTTGCACAATCGCCGGATAATTAATGATATATTAACTTAGAAACAACGAAAAATGTACGGATAACTTTTAAAAACCATTTCCCTCGATCGAAATCTCGACCCGGCAAATCGTCAAATAAAAATAAAAACAAAAAAAAGGGGTGCAACACGAGGACTTCCCGGGAGGTCACCCATCCTAGTACTACTCTCGCCCAAGCACGCTTAACCGGAGTTACGATGGGATCCGGTGCATTAGTCTTTGGTATGATCGCACCCGTCATGTTACGCATTCCAAACTTATTTGAAGGAAAAGCCATTTCTCGTCTTGAAATGTCCAGAGTTCTACTTTTGGGCATTCGAGCCGTTGCACAATCGCCGGATAATTATTGATATATTAACTTAGAAACAACGAAAAATGTACGGATAACTTTTAAAAACCATTTCCCTCGATCGAAATCTCGACCCGGCAAATCGTCAAATAAAAATAAAAACAAAAAAAAGGGGTGCAACACGAGGACTTCCCGGGAGGTCACCCATCCTAGTACTACTCTCGCCCAAGCACGCTTAACCGGAGTTACGTGGGATCCGGTGCATTAGTGCTTTGTATGATCGCACCCGTCATGTTACGCATTCCAAACTTATTTGAAGGAAAAGCCATTTCGTCTTGAGAAATGTCCGAGAGAGTTCTACTTTTGGCATTCGAGCCGTTGCACAATCGCCGGATAATTATTGATATATTAACTTAGAAACAACGAAAAATGTACGGATAACTTTTAAAAACCATTTCCCTCGATCGAAATCTCGACCCGGCAAATCGTCAAATAAAAATAAAAACAAAAAAAAAGGGTGCAACACGAGGACTTCCCAGGAGGTCACCCATCCTAGTACTACTCTCGCCCAAGCACGCTTAACCGGAGTTACGATGGGATCCGGTGCATTAGTGCTTTGTATGATCGCACCCGTCATGTTACGCATTCCAAACTTATTTGAAGGAAAAGCCATTTCTCGTCTTGAGAAATGTCCGAGAGAGTTCTACTTTTTGGCATTCGAGCCGTTGCACTGTCGCCGGATAATTAATGATATATTAACTTAGAAACAACGAAAAATGTACGGATAACTTTTAAAAACCATTTCCCTCGATCGAAATCTCGACCCGGCAAATCGTCAAATAAAAATAAAAACAAAAAAAAGGGGTGCAACACGAGGACTTCCCGGGAGGTCACCCATCCTAGTACTACTCTCGCCCAAGCACGCTTAACCGGAGTTACGATGGGATCCGGTGCATTAGTGCTGGTATGATCGCACCCGTCATGTTACGCATTCCAAACTTATTTGAAGGAAAAGCCATTTCTCGTCTTTCAGAAATGTCCAGAGAGTTCTACTTTTTGGCATTCGAGCCGTTGCACAATCGCCGGATAATTAATGATATATTAACTTAGAAACAACGAAAAATGTACGGATAACTTTTAAAAACCATTTCCCTCGATCGAAATCTCGACCCGGCAAATCGTCAAATAAAAATAAAAACAAAAAAAAGGGGTGCAACACGAGGACTTCCCGGGAGGTCACCCATCCTAGTACTACTCTCGCCCAAGCACGCTTAACCGGAGTTACGATGGGATCCGGTGCATTAGTGCTTTGGTATGATCGCACCCGTCATGTTACGCATTCCAAACTTATTTGAAGGAAAAGCCATTTCTCGTCTTCGAGAAATGTCCGAGAGAGTTCTACTTTTTGGCATTCGAGCCGTTGCACAATCGCCGGATAATTAATGATATATTAACTTAGAAACAACGAAAAATGTACGGATAACTTTTTAAAAACCATTTCCCTCGATCGAAATCTCGACCCGGCAAATCGTCAAATAAAAATAAAAACAAAAAAGGGGTGCAACACGAGGACTTCCCGGGAGGTCACCCATCCTAGTACTACTCTCGCCCAAGCACGCTTAACCGGAGTTACGATGGGATCCGGTGCATTAGTGCTTGGTATGATCGCACCCGTCATGTTACGCATTCCAAACTTATTTGAAGGAAAAGCCATTTCTCGTCTTGAAAATGTCGAGAGAGTTCTACTTTTTGGCATTCGAGCCGTTGCACAATCGCCGGATAATTATTGATATATTAACTTAGAAACAACGAAAAATGTACGGATAACTTTTAAAAACCATTTCCCTCGATCGAAATCTCGACCCGGCAAATCGTCAAATAAAAATAAAAACAAAAAAAAGGGGTGCAACACGAGGACTTCCCGGGAGGTCACCCATCCTAGTACTACTCTCGCCCAAGCACGCTTAACCGGAGTTCGATGGGATCCGGTGCATTAGTCTTTGTATGATCGCACCCGTCATGTTACGCATTCCAAACTTATTTGAAGGAAAAGCCATTTCTCGTCTTCGAAATGTCCGAGAGAGTTCTACTTTTGGCATTCGAGCCGTTGCACAATCGCCGGATAATTAATGATATATTAACTTAGAAACAACGAAAAATGTACGGATAACTTTTAAAAACCATTTCCCTCGATCGAAATCTCGACCCGGCAAATCGTCAAATAAAAATAAAAACAAAAAAAAGGGGTGCAACACGAGGACTTCCCGGAGGTCACCCATCCTAGTACTACTCTCGCCCAAGCACGCTTAACCGGAGTTACGTGGGATCCGGTGCATTAGTCTTTGGTATGATCGCACCCGTCATGTTACGCATTCCAAACTTATTTGAAGGAAAAGCCATTTCTCGTCTTGAAAATGTCCGAGAGAGTTCTACTTTTTGGCATTCGAGCCGTTGCACAATCGCCGGATAATTATTGATATATTAACTTAGAAACAACGAAAAATGTACGGATAACTTTTAAAAACCATTTCCCTCGATCGAAATCTCGACCCGGCAAATCGTCAAATAAAAATAAAAACAAAAAAAAGGGGGTGCAACACGAGGACTTCCCAGGAGGTCACCCATCCTAGTACTACTCTCGCCCAAGCACGCTTAACCGGAGTTACGATGGGATCCGGTGCATTAGTGCTTTGGTATGATCGCACCCGTCATGTTACGCATTCCAAACTTATTTGAAGGAAAAGCCATTTCTCGTCTTCGAAATGTCCGAGAGTTCTACTTTTTGGCATTCGAGGAGCCGTTGCACAATCGCCGGATAATTAATGATATATTAACTTAGAAACAACGAAAAATGTACGGATAACTTTTAAAAACCATTTCCCTCGATCGAAATCTCGACCCGGCAAATCGTCAAATAAAAATAAAAACAAAAAAAAAAGGGTGCAACACGAGGACTTCCCGGGAGGTCACCCATCCTAGTACTACTCTCGCCCAAGCACGCTTAACCGGAGTTACGATGGGATCCGGTGCATTAGTCTTTGGTATGATCGCACCCGTCATGTTACGCATTCCAAACTTATTTGAAGGAAAAGCCATTTCTCGTCTTGAAATGTCCAGAGAGTTCTACTTTTTGGCATTCGAGGAGCCGTTGCACTGTCGCCGGATAATTATTGATATATTAACTTAGAAACAACGAAAAATGTACGGATAACTTTTAAAAACCATTTCCCTCGATCGAAATCTCGACCCGGCAAATCGTCAAATAAAAATAAAAACAAAAAAAAGGGGTGCAACACGAGGACTTCCCGGGGAGGTCACCCATCCTAGTACTACTCTCGCCCAAGCACGCTTAACCGGAGTTACGATGGGATCCGGTGCATTAGTGCTTTGGTATGATCGCACCCGTCATGTTACGCATTCCAAACTTATTTGAAGGAAAAGCCATTTCTCGTCTTCGAAATGTCCGAGAGTTCTACTTTTTGGCATTCGAGCCGTTGCACAATCGCCGGATAATTAATGATATATTAACTTAGAAACAACGAAAAATGTACGGATAACTTTTAAAAACCATTTCCCTCGATCGAAATCTCGACCCGGCAAATCGTCAAATAAAAATAAAAACAAAAAAAAGGGGTGCAACACGAGGACTTCCCGGGAGGTCACCCATCCTAGTACTACTCTCGCCCAAGCACGCTTAACCGGAGTTACGTGGGATCCGGTGCATTAGTCTTTGTATATGATCGCACCCGTCATGTTACGCATTCCAAACTTATTTGAAGGAAAAGCCATTTCTCGTCTTGAAATGTCCAGAGAGTTCTACTTTTTGGCATTCGAGCCGTTGCACAATCGCCGGATAATTAATGATATATTAACTTAGAAACAACGAAAAATGTACGGATAACTTTTAAAAACCATTTCCCTCGATCGAAATCTCGACCCGGCAAATCGTCAAATAAAAATAAAAACAAAAAAAAAAGGTGCAACACGAGGACTTCCCGGAGGTCACCCATCCTAGTACTACTCTCGCCCAAGCACGCTTAACCGGAGTTCGATGGGATCCGGTGCATTAGTGCTGGTATGATCGCACCCGTCATGTTACGCATTCAAACTTATTTGAAGGAAAAGCCATTTCTCGTCTTGAAATGTCCGAGAGTTCTACTTTTGGCATTCGAGCCGTTGCACAATCGCCGGATAATTAATGATATATTAACTTAGAAACAACGAAAAATGTACGGATAACTTTTAAAAACCATTTCCCTCGATCGAAATCTCGACCCGGCAAATCGTCAAATAAAAATAAAAACAAAAAAAAGGGGTGCAACACGAGGACTTCCCGGGGAGGTCACCCATCCTAGTACTACTCTCGCCCAAGCACGCTTAACCGGAGTTACGTGGGATCCGGTGCATTAGTGCTGGTATGATCGCACCCGTCATGTTACGCATTCCAAACTTATTTGAAGGAAAAGCCATTTCTCGTCTTGAGAAATGTCCGAGTTCTACTTTTGGCATTCGAGCCGTTGCACAATCGCCGGATAATTATTGATATATTAACTTAGAAACAACGAAAAATGTACGGATAACTTTTAAAAACCATTTCCCTCGATCGAAATCTCGACCCGGCAAATCGTCAAATAAAAATAAAAACAAAAAAAAGGGGTGCAACACGAGGACTTCCCGGGAGGTCACCCATCCTAGTACTACTCTCGCCCAAGCACGCTTAACCGGAGTTACGATGGGATCCGGTGCATTAGTGCTTTGGTATGATCGCACCCGTCATGTTACGCATTCCAAACTTATTTGAAGGAAAAGCCATTTCTCGTCTTCGAAATGTCCGAGTTCTACTTTTGGCATTCGAGCCGTTGCACAATCGCCGGATAATTAATGATATATTAACTTAGAAACAACGAAAAATGTACGGATAACTTTTAAAAACCATTTCCCTCGATCGAAATCTCGACCCGGCAAATCGTCAAATAAAAATAAAAACAAAAAAAGGGGTGCAACACGAGGACTTCCCAGGAGGTCACCCATCCTAGTACTACTCTCGCCCAAGCACGCTTAACCGGAGTTACGATGGGATCCGGTGCATTAGTGCTTTGGTATGATCGCACCCGTCATGTTACGCATTCCAAACTTATTTGAAGGAAAAGCCATTTCTCGTCTTGAAATGTCCGAGAGTTCTACTTTTTGGCATTCGAGGAGCCGTTGCACAATCGCCGGATAATTATTGATATATTAACTTAGAAACAACGAAAAATGTACGGATAACTTTTAAAAACCATTTCCCTCGATCGAAATCTCGACCCGGCAAATCGTCAAATAAAAATAAAAACAAAAAAAAGGGGTGCAACACGAGGACTTCCCAGGAGGTCACCCATCCTAGTACTACTCTCGCCCAAGCACGCTTAACCGGAGTTACGTGGGATCCGGTGCATTAGTCTTTGGTATGATCGCACCCGTCATGTTACGCATTCCAAACTTATTTGAAGGAAAAGCCATTTCTCGTCTTCGAAATGTCCGAGAGTTCTACTTTTTGGCATTCGAGCCGTTGCACAATCGCCGGATAATTAATGATATATTAACTTAGAAACAACGAAAAATGTACGGATAACTTTTAAAAACCATTTCCCTCGATCGAAATCTCGACCCGGCAAATCGTCAAATAAAAATAAAAACAAAAAAAAGGGTGCAACACGAGGACTTCCCAGGAGGTCACCCATCCTAGTACTACTCTCGCCCAAGCACGCTTAACCGGAGTTACGATGGGATCCGGTGCATTAGTCTTTGGTATGATCGCACCCGTCATGTTACGCATTCCAAACTTATTTGAAGGAAAAGCCATTTCTCGTCTTCAAATGTCCGAGAGTTCTACTTTTGGGCATTCGAGCCGTTGCACAATCGCCGGATAATTATTGATATATTAACTTAGAAACAACGAAAAATGTACGGATAACTTTTAAAAACCATTTCCCTCGATCGAAATCTCGACCCGGCAAATCGTCAAATAAAAATAAAAACAAAAAAAAGGGGTGCAACACGAGGACTTCCCGGGAGGTCACCCATCCTAGTACTACTCTCGCCCAAGCACGCTTAACCGGAGTTACGTGGGATCCGGTGCATTAGTCTTTGGTATGATCGCACCCGTCATGTTACGCATTCCAAACTTATTTGAAGGAAAAGCCATTTCTCGTCTTCGAAATGTCCGGAGTTCTACTTTTTGGCATTCGAGCCGTTGCACAATCGCCGGATAATTATTGATATATTAACTTAGAAACAACGAAAAATGTACGGATAACTTTTAAAAACCATTTCCCTCGATCGAAATCTCGACCCGGCAAATCGTCAAATAAAAATAAAAACAAAAAAAAGGGGTGCAACACGAGGACTTCCCGGGAGGTCACCCATCCTAGTACTACTCTCGCCCAAGCACGCTTAACCGGAGTTACGATGGGATCCGGTGCATTAGTCTTTGGTATGATCGCACCCGTCATGTTACGCATTCAAACTTATTTGAAGGAAAAGCCATTTCTCGTCTTCGAAATGTCCGAGAGTTCTACTTTTGGCATTCGAGCCGTTACTGTCGCGGATAATTAATGATATATTAACTTAGAAACAACGAAAAATGTACGGATAACTTTTAAAAACCATTTCCCTCGATCGAAATCTCGACCCGGCAAATCGTCAAATAAAAATAAAAACAAAAAAAAGGGGTGCAACACGAGGACTTCCCGGGAGGTCACCCATCCTAGTACTACTCTCGCCCAAGCACGCTTAACCGGAGTTACGATGGGATCCGGTGCATTAGTCTTTGGTATGATCGCACCCGTCATGTTACGCATTCCAAACTTATTTGAAGGAAAAGCCATTTCTCGTCTTCGAAATGTCCGAAGAGTTCTACTTTTTGGCATTCGAGGAGCCGTTGCACTGTCGCCGGATAATTAATGATATATTAACTTAGAAACAACGAAAAATGTACGGATAACTTTTAAAAACCATTTCCCTCGATCGAAATCTCGACCCGGCAAATCGTCAAATAAAAATAAAAACAAAAAAAAGGGGTGCAACACGAGGACTTCCCGGGGAGGTCACCCATCCTAGTACTACTCTCGCCCAAGCACGCTTAACCGGAGTTCGTGGGATCCGGTGCATTAGTCTTTGGTATGATCGCACCCGTCATGTTACGCATTCCAAACTTATTTGAAGGAAAAGCCATTTCTCGTCTTGAAATGTCCGAGAGTTCTACTTTTTGGCATTCGAGGAGCCGTTGCACAATCGCCGGATAATTATTGATATATTAACTTAGAAACAACGAAAAATGTACGGATAACTTTTAAAAACCATTTCCCTCGATCGAAATCTCGACCCGGCAAATCGTCAAATAAAAATAAAAACAAAAAAAAGGGGTGCAACACGAGGACTTCCCGGAGGTCACCCATCCTAGTACTACTCTCGCCCAAGCACGCTTAACCGGAGTTACGTGGGATCCGGTGCATTAGTCTTTGGTATGATCGCACCCGTCATGTTACGCATTCAAACTTATTTGAAGGAAAAGCCATTTCTCGTCTTGAGAAATGTCCGAGAGTTCTACTTTTGGCATTCGAGCCGTTACTGTCGCCGGATAATTAATGATATATTAACTTAGAAACAACGAAAAATGTACGGATAACTTTTAAAAACCATTTCCCTCGATCGAAATCTCGACCCGGCAAATCGTCAAATAAAAATAAAAACAAAAAAAAGGGGTGCAACACGAGGACTTCCCGGGAGGTCACCCATCCTAGTACTACTCTCGCCCAAGCACGCTTAACCGGAGTTACGATGGGATCCGGTGCATTAGTCTTTGGTATGATCGCACCCGTCATGTTACGCATTCCAAACTTATTTGAAGGAAAAGCCATTTCTCGTCTTCAGAAATGTCCAGAGAGTTCTACTTCCGGCATTCGAGGAGCCGTTGCACAATCGCCGGATAATTAATGATATATTAACTTAGAAACAACGAAAAATGTACGGATAACTTTTAAAAACCATTTCCCTCGATCGAACTCTCGACCCCGCAAATCGTCAAATAAAAATAAAAACAAAAAAAAGGGGTGCAACACGAGGACTTCCCAGGAGGTCACCCATCCTAGTACTACTCTCGCCCAAGCACGCTTAACTTCGGAGTTCTGATGGGATTCGGTGCATTAGTGCTGGTATGATCACACCCGTCATGCTAGGCATTGCAAACTTCTTTGAAGAAAAAGCCATTTCTCGTCTTAAGAAATGTCCGAGTTCTACTTTTTGGCATTCGAGGAGCCGTTGCACAATCGCCGGATAATTATTGATATATTAACTTAGAAACAACGAAAAATGTACGGATAACTTTTAAAAACCATTTCCCTCGATCGAAATCTCGACCCGGCAAATCGTCAAATAAAAATAAAAACAAAAAAAAGGGGTGCAACACGAGGACTTCCCGGGAGGTCACCCATCCTAGTACTACTCTCGCCCAAGCACGCTTAACCGGAGTTACGATGGGATCCGGTGCATTAGTGCTGGTATGATCGCACCCGTCATGTTACGCATTCCAAACTTATTTGAAGGAAAAGCCATTTCTCGTCTTCGAAATGTCCGAGAGTTCTACTTTTGGCATTCGAGGAGCCGTTGCACAATCGCCGGATAATTAATGATATATTAACTTAGAAACAACGAAAAATGTACGGATAACTTTTAAAAACCATTTCCCTCGATCGAAATCTCGACCCGGCAAATCGTCAAATAAAAATAAAAACAAAAAAAAGGGTGCAACACGAGGACTTCCCAGGAGGTCACCCATCCTAGTACTACTCTCGCCCAAGCACGCTTAACTTCGGAGTTCTGATGGGATCCGGTGCATTAGTGCTGGTATGATCGCACCCGTCATGTTACGCATTCCAAACTTATTTGAAGGAAAAGCCATTTCTCGTCTTCAAATGTCCAGAGAGTTCTACTTTTTGGCATTCGAGGAGCCGTTGCACTGTCGCCGGATAATTATTGATATATTAACTTAGAAACAACGAAAAATGTACGGATAACTTTTAAAAACCATTTCCCTCGATCGAAATCTCGACCCGGCAAATCGTCAAATAAAAATAAAAACAAAAAAAGGGGTGCAACACGAGGACTTCCCGGAGGTCACCCATCCTAGTACTACTCTCGCCCAAGCACGTTTAACTTCGGAGTTCTGATGGGATCCGGTGCATTAGTGCTGGTATGATCGCACCCGTCATGTTACGCATTCCAAACTTATTTGAAGGAAAAGCCATTTCTCGTCTTCAAAAATGTCCAGAGAGTTCTACTTCCGGCATTCGAGGAGCCGTTGCACAATCGCCGGATAATTAATGATATATTAACTTAGAAACAACGAAAAATGTACGGATAACTTTTAAAAACCATTTCCCTCGATCGAAATCTCGACCCGGCAAATCGTCAAATAAAAATAAAAACAAAAAAAAGGGGTGCAACACGAGGACTTCCCGGAGGTCACCCATCCTAGTACTACTCTCGCCCAAGCACGCTTAACCCGGAGTTACGATGGGATCCGGTGCATTAGTGCTGGTATGATCGCACCCGTCATGTTACGCATTCAAACTTATTTGAAGGAAAAGCCATTTCTCGTCTTGAAATGTCCGAGAGTTCTACTTTTGGCATTCGAGCCGTTGCACAATCGCTTAGATAATTATTGATATATTAACTTAGAAACAACGAAAAATGTACGGATAACTTTTAAAAACCATTTCCCTCGATCGAAATCTCGACCCGGCAAATCGTCAAATAAAAATAAAAACAAAAAAAAGGGGTGCAACACGAGGACTTCCCGGGGAGGTCACCCATCCTAGTACTACTCTCGCCCAAGCACGCTTAACCGGAGTTACGATGGGATCCGGTGCATTAGTCTTTGTATGATCGCACCCGTCATGTTACGCATTCCAAACTTATTTGAAGGAAAAGCCATTTCTCGTCTTGAAAATGTCCGAGAGTTCTACTTTTTGGCATTCGAGGAGCCGTTGCACAATCGCCGGATAATTATTGATATATTAACTTAGAAACAACGAAAAATGTACGGATAACTTTTAAAAACCATTTCCCTCGATCGAAATCTCGACCCGGCAAATCGTCAAATAAAAATAAAAACAAAAAAAAGGGTGCAACACGAGGACTTCCCGGGAGGTCACCCATCCCTAGTACTACTCTCGCCCAAGCACGCTTAACCGGAGTTCGATGGGATCCGGTGCATTAGTCTTTGTATGATCGCACCCGTCATGTTACGCATTCCAAACTTATTTGAAGGAAAAGCCATTTCTCGTCTTGAGAAATGTCCGAGAGTTCTACTTTTGGCATTCGAGCCGTTGCACAATCGCCGGATAATTATTGATATATTAACTTAGAAACAACGAAAAATGTACGGATAACTTTTAAAAACCATTTCCCTCGATCGAAATCTCGACCCGGCAAATCGTCAAATAAAAATAAAAACAAAAAAAAGGGGTGCAACACGAGGACTTCCCGGGAGGTCACCCATCCTAGTACTACTCTCGCCCAAGCACGCTTAACCGGAGTTACGATGGGATCGGTGCATTAGTCTTGGTATGATCGCACCCGTCATGTTACGCATTCAAACTTATTTGAAGGAAAAGCCATTTCTCGTCTTCGAAATGTCCGAGAGTTCTACTTTTTGGCATTCGAGGAGCCGTTGCACAATCGCGGATAATTAATGATATATTAACTTAGAAACAACGAAAAATGTACGGATAACTTTTAAAAACCATTTCCCTCGATCGAAATCTCGACCCGGCAAATCGTCAAATAAAAATAAAAACAAAAAAAAAAGGGGTGCAACACGAGGACTTCCCGGGAGGTCACCCATCCTAGTACTACTCTCGCCCAAGCACGCTTAACCGGAGTTACGATGGGATCCGGTGCATTAGTGCTTTGGTATGATCGCACCCGTCATGTTACGCATTCCAAACTTATTTGAAGGAAAAGCCATTTCTCGTCTTGAAATGTCCGAGAGTTCTACTTTTTGGCATTCGAGCCGTTGCACAATCGCCGGATAATTATTGATATATTAACTTAGAAACAACGAAAAATGTACGGATAACTTTTAAAAACCATTTCCCTCGATCGAAATCTCGACCCGGCAAATCGTCAAATAAAAATAAAAACAAAAAAAAGGGGTGCAACACGAGGACTTCCCGGGAGGTCACCCATCCTAGTACTACTCTCGCCCAAGCACGCTTAACCGGAGTTACGTGGGATCCGGTGCATTAGTGCTTTGTATGATCGCACCCGTCATGTTACGCATTCCAAACTTATTTGAAGGAAAAGCCATTTCTCGTCTTTAGAAATGTCCAGAGACTTCTACTTTTTGGCATTCGAGGAGCCGTTGCACAATCGCCGGATAATTATTGATATATTAACTTAGAAACAACGAAAAATGTACGGATAACTTTTAAAAACCATTTCCCTCGATCGAAATCTCGACTGTGCAAATCGTCAAATAAAAATCAAAACAAAAAAAAAGGGGTGCAACACGAGGACTTTCCAGGAGGTCACCCATCCTAGTACTACTCTCGCCCAAGCACGCTTAACCGGAGTTACGATGGGATCCGGTGCATTAGTCTTTGGTATGATCGCACCCGTCATGTTACGCATTCCAAACTTATTTGAAGGAAAAGCCATTTCTCGTCTTCGAGAAATGTCGGAGAGTTCTACTTTTGGCATTCGAGCCGTTGCACAATCGCCGGATAATTAATGATATATTAACTTAGAAACAACGAAAAATGTACGGATAACTTTTAAAAACCATTTCCCTCGATCGAAATCTCGACCCGGCAAATCGTCAAATAAAAATAAAAACAAAAAAAAGGGGTGCAACACGAGGACTTCCCGGGGGGGTCACCCATCCTAGTACTACTCTCGCCCAAGCACGCTTAACCGGAGTTACGATGGGATCCGGTGCATTAGTGCTTGGTATGATCGCACCCGTCATGTTACGCATTCCAAACTTATTTGAAGGAAAAGCCATTTCTCGTCTTGAAATGTCCGAGAGTTCTACTTCCGGCATTCGAGCCGTTGCACAATCGCCGGATAATTAATGATATATTAACTTAGAAACAACGAAAAATGTACGGATAACTTTTAAAAACCATTTCCCTCGATCGAAATCTCGACCCGGCAAATCGTCAAATAAAAATAAAAACAAAAAAAAGGGGTGCAACACGAGGACTTCCCGGGAGGTCACCCATCCTAGTACTACTCTCGCCCAAGCACGCTTAACCGGAGTTCGTGGGATCCGGTGCATTAGTGCTGGTATGATCGCACCCGTCATGTTACGCATTCCAAACTTATTTGAAGGAAAAGCCATTTCTCGTCTTCGAAATGTCCGAGGAGAGTTCTACTTTTTGGCATTCGAGCCGTTGCACAATCGCCGGATAATTAATGATATATTAACTTAGAAACAACGAAAAATGTACGGATAACTTTTAAAAACCATTTCCCTCGATCGAAATCTCGACCCGGCAAATCGTCAAATAAAAATAAAAACAAAAAAAAGGGGTGCAACACGAGGACTTCCCGGGGAGGTCACCCATCCTAGTACTACTCTCGCCCAAGCACGCTTAACCGGAGTTCGATGGGATCCGGTGCATTAGTGCTTTGGTATGATCGCACCCGTCATGTTACGCATTCCAAACTTATTTGAAGGAAAAGCCATTTCTCGTCTTGAAATGTCAGAGAGAGTTCTACTTTTTGGCATTCGAGCCGTTGCACAATCGCCGGATAATTATTGATATATTAACTTAGAAACAACGAAAAATGTACGGATAACTTTTAAAAACCATTTCCCTCGATCGAAATCTCGACCCGGCAAATCGTCAAATAAAAATAAAAACAAAAAAAAGGGGTGCAACACGAGGACTTCCCGGGAGGTCACCCATCCTAGTACTACTCTCGCCCAAGCACGCTTAACCGGAGTTACGATGGGATCCGGTGCATTAGTCTTTGGTATGATCGCACCCGTCATGTTACGCATTCCAAACTTATTTGAAGGAAAAGCCATTTCTCGTCTTCAGAAATGTCCAGAGAGTTCTACTTTTTGGCATTCGAGCCGTTGCTGTCGCCGGATAATTAATGATATATTAACTTAGAAACAACGAAAAATGTACGGATAACTTTTAAAAACCATTTCCCTCGATCGAAATCTCGACCCGGCAAATCGTCAAATAAAAATAAAAACAAAAAAAAGGGGTGCAACACGAGGACTTCCCGGGAGGTCACCCATCCTAGTACTACTCTCGCCCAAGCACGCTTAACCGGAGTTCGATGGGATCCGGTGCATTAGTCTTGGTATGATCGCACCCGTCATGTTACGCATTCAAACTTATTTGAAGGAAAAGCCATTTCTCGTCTTCAGAAATGTCCAGAGAGTTCTACTTTTGGCATTCGAGCCGTTGCACAATCGCCGGATAATTATTGATATATTAACTTAGAAACAACGAAAAATGTACGGATAACTTTTAAAAACCATTTCCCTCGATCGAAATCTCGACCCAAATCGTCAAATAAAAATAAAAACAAAAAAAAGGGGGTGCAACACGAGGACTTCCCGGGAGGTCACCCATCCTAGTACTACTCTCGCCCAAGCACGCTTAACCGGAGTTCGATGGGATCCGGTGCATTAGTCTTTGGTATGATCGCACCCGTCATGTTACGCATTCCAAACTTATTTGAAGGAAAAGCCATTTCTCGTCTTCAAATGTCCAGAGTTCTACTTTTTGGCATTCGAGCCGTTGCACAATCGCCGGATAATTATTGATATATTAACTTAGAAACAACGAAAAATGTACGGATAACTTTTAAAAACCATTTCCCTCGATCGAAATCTCGACCCGGCAAATCGTCAAATAAAAATAAAAACAAAAAAAAAAAGGGTGCAACACGAGGACTTCCCGGGAGGTCACCCATCCTAGTACTACTCTCGCCCAAGCACGCTTAACCGGAGTTACGATGGGATCCGGTGCATTAGTCTTTGGTATGATCGCACCCGTCATGTTACGCATTCCAAACTTATTTGAAGGAAAAGCCATTTCTCGTCTTCAGAAAATGTCCGAGAGAGTTCTACTTTTTGGCATTCGAGCCGTTGCACAATCGCCGGATAATTATTGATATATTAACTTAGAAACAACGAAAAATGTACGGATAACTTTTAAAAACCATTTCCCTCGATCGAAATCTCGACCCGGCAAATCGTCAAATAAAAATAAAAACAAAAAAAAAAGGGGTGCAACACGAGGACTTCCCGGGAGGTCACCCATCCTAGTACTACTCTCGCCCAAGCACGCTTAACCGGAGTTCGATGGGATCCGGTGCATTAGTCTTGGTATGATCGCACCCGTCATGTTACGCATTCAAACTTATTTGAAGGAAAAGCCATTTCTCGTCTTGAAATGTCCGGAGAGTTCTACTTTTTGGCATTCGAGCCGTTGCACAATCGCCGGATAATTAATGATATATTAACTTAGAAACAACGAAAAATGTACGGATAACTTTTAAAAACCATTTCCCTCGATCGAAATCTCGACCGGGCAAATCGTCAAATAAAAATAAAAACAAAAAAAAGGGGTGCAACACGAGGACTTCCCAGGAGGTCACCCATCCTAGTACTACTCTCGCCCAAGCACGCTTAACCGGAGTTCGTGGGATCCGGTGCATTAGTGCTGGTATGATCGCACCCGTCATGTTACGCATTCCAAACTTATTTGAAGGAAAAGCCATTTCTCGTCTTGAAATGTCCGAGAGTTCTACTTTTTGGCATTCGAGGAGCCGTTGCACAATCGCCGGATAATTATTGATATATTAACTTAGAAACAACGAAAAATGTACGGATAACTTTTAAAAACCATTTCCCTCGATCGAAATCTCGACCCGGCAAATCGTCAAATAAAAATAAAAACAAAAAAAAGGGGTGCAACACGAGGACTTCCCTGGAGGTCACCCATCCTAGTACTACTCTCGCCCAAGCACGCTTAACCGGAGTTCGATGGGATCCGGTGCATTAGTCTTTGGTATGATCGCACCCGTCATGTTACGCATTCCAAACTTATTTGAAGGAAAAGCCATTTCTCGTCTTGAGAAATGTCCGAGAGTTCTACTTTTGGCATTCGAGGAGCCGTTACTGTCGCCGGATAATTATTGATATATTAACTTAGAAACAACGAAAAATGTACGGATAACTTTTAAAAACCATTTCCCTCGATCGAAATCTCGACCCGGCAAATCGTCAAATAAAAATAAAAACAAAAAAAAAAAAGGGGTGCAACACGAGGACTTCCCAGGAGGTCACCCATCCTAGTACTACTCTCGCCCAAGCACGCTTAACCCCGGAGTTCTGATGGGATCCGGTGCATTAGTGCTGGTATGATCGCACCCGTCATGTTACGCATTCCAAACTTATTTGAAGGAAAAGCCATTTCTCGTCTTCGAAATGTCCGAGAGTTCTACTTTTGCATTCGAGCCGTTGCACAATCGCCGGATAATTAATGATATATTAACTTAGAAACAACGAAAAATGTACGGATAACTTTTAAAAACCATTTCCCTCGATCGAAATCTCGACCCGGCAAATCGTCAAATAAAAATAAAAACAAAAAAAAAGGGGTGCAACACGAGGACTTCCCAGGAGGTCACCCATCCTAGTACTACTCTCGCCCAAGCACGCTTAACCGGAGTTACGATGGGATCCGGTGCATTAGTCTTTGGTATGATCGCACCCGTCATGTTACGCATTCCAAACTTATTTGAAGGAAAAGCCATTTCTCGTCTTGAAATGTCCCGAGAGTTCTACTTTTGGCATTCGAGGAGCCGTTGCACAATCGCCGGATAATTAATGATATATTAACTTAGAAACAACGAAAAATGTACGGATAACTTTTAAAAACCATTTCCCTCGATCGAAATCTCGACCCGGCAAATCGTCAAATAAAAATAAAAACAAAAAAAAGGGGGTGCAACACGAGGACTTCCCGGGGAGGTCACCCATCCTAGTACTACTCTCGCCCAAGCACGCTTAACCGGAGTTACGATGGGATCCGGTGCATTAGTCTTTGTATGATCGCACCCGTCATGTTACGCATTCCAAACTTATTTGAAGGAAAAGCCATTTCTCGTCTTCGAAATGTCCGAGTTCTACTTTTGGCATTCGAGGAGCCGTTGCACGATCGCCGGATAATTAATGATATATTAACTTAGAAACAACGAAAAATGTACGGATAACTTTTAAAAACCATTTCCCTCAATCGAAATCTCGACCCGGCAAATCGTCAAATAAAAATAAAAACAAAAAAAGGGGTGCAACACGAGGACTTCCCGAGGGAGGTCACCCATCCTAGTACTACTCTCGCCCAAGCACGCTTAACCGGAGTTACGATGGGATCCGGTGCATTAGTGCTGGTATGATCGCACCCGTCATGTTACGCATTCCAAACTTATTTGAAGGAAAAGCCATTTCTCGTCTTCGAAATGTCCGAGAGAGTTCTACTTTTGGCATTCGAGCCGTTGCACAATCGCCGGATAATTAATGATATATTAACTTAGAAACAACGAAAAATGTACGGATAACTTTTAAAAACCATTTCCCTCGATCGAAATCTCGACCAAAAATCGTCAAATAAAAATAAAAAAAAAAAAAAGGGGTGCAACACGAGGACTTCCCGGAGGTCACCCATCCTAGTACTACTCTCGCCCAAGCACGCTTAACCGGAGTTACGTGGGATCCGGTGCATTAGTCTTTGGTATGATCGCACCCCGTCATGTTACGCATTCCAAACTTATTTGAAGGAAAAGCCATTTCTCGTCTTCAGAAATGTCCAGAGAGTTCTACTTTTTGGCATTCGAGGAGCCGTTGCACAATCGCCGGATAATTATTGATATATTAACTTAGAAACAACGAAAAATGTACGGATAACTTTTAAAAACCATTTCCCTCGATCGAAATCTCGACCCGGCAAATCGTCAAATAAAAATAAAAACAAAAAAAAAGGGTGCAACACGAGGACTTCCCAGGAGGTCACCCATCCTAGTACTACTCTCGCCCAAGCACGCTTAACCTCGGAGTTCTGATGGGATCCGGTGCATTAGTGCTGGTATGATCGCACCCGTCATGTTACGCATTCCAAACTTATTTGAAGGAAAAGCCATTTCTCGTCTTGAGAAATGTCCGAGAGTTCTACTTTTGGCATTCGAGCCGTTGCTGTCGCCGGATAATTAATGATATATTAACTTAGAAACAACGAAAAATGTACGGATAACTTTTAAAAACCATTTCCCTCGATCGAAATCTCGACCCGGCAAATCGTCAAATAAAAATAAAAACAAAAAAAAAGGGTGCAACACGAGGACTTCCCAGGAGGTCACCCATCCTAGTACTACTCTCGCCCAAGCACGCTTAACCGGAGTTACGTGGGATCCGGTGCATTAGTCTTTGGTATGATCGCACCCGTCATGTTACGCATTCCAAACTTATTTGAAGGAAAAGCCATTTCTCGTCTTGAAATGTCCGAGAGAGTTCTACTTCCGGCATTCGAGCCGTTGCACAATGCCGGATAATTAATGATATATTAACTTAGAAACAACGAAAAATGTACGGATAACTTTTAAAAACCATTTCCCTCGATCGAAATCTCGACCCGGCAAATCGTCAAATAAAAATAAAAACAAAAAAAAGGGGTGCAACACGAGGACTTCCCGGGGAGGTCACCCATCCTAGTACTACTCTCGCCCAAGCACGCTTAACTTCGGAGTTATGATGGGATCCGGTGCATTAGTGCTGGTATGATCGCACCCGTCATGTTACGCATTCCAAACTTATTTGAAGGAAAAGCCATTTCTCGTCTTCAGAAATGTCCAGAGAGTTCTACTTTTTGGCATTCGAGCCGTTGCACAATCGCCGGATAATTATTGATATATTAACTTAGAAACAACGAAAAATGTACGGATAACTTTTAAAAACCATTTCCCTCGATCGAAATCTCGACCCGGCAAATCGTCAAATAAAAATAAAAACAAAAAAGGGGTGCAACACGAGGACTTCCCGGGAGGTCACCCATCCTAGTACTACTCTCGCCCAAGCACGCTTAACCGGAGTTACGTGGGATCCGGTGCATTAGTCTTGGTATGATCGCACCCGTCATGTTACGCATTCCAAACTTATTTGAAGGAAAAGCCATTTCTCGTCTTCGAGAAATGTCCGAGAGTTCTACTTCCGGCATTCGAGCCGTTGCACAATCGCCGGATAATTAATGATATATTAACTTAGAAACAACGAAAAATGTACGGATAACTTTTAAAAACCATTTCCCTCGATCGAAATCTCGACCCGGCAAATCGTCAAATAAAAATAAAAACAAAAAAAAAAGGGTGCAACACGAGGACTTCCCGGGAGGTCACCCATCCTAGTACTACTCTCGCCCAAGCACGCTTAACCGGAGTTACGTGGGATCCGGTGCATTAGTCTTTGGTATGATCGCACCCGTCATGTTACGCATTCCAAACTTATTTGAAGGAAAAGCCATTTCGTCTTCGAAATGTCCGAGAGAGTTCTACTTCCGGCATTCGAGGAGATTGCACAATCGCCGGATAATTAATGATATATTAACTTAGAAACAACGAAAAATGTACGGATAACTTTTAAAAACCATTTCCCTCGATCGAAATCTCGACCCGGCAAATCGTCAAATAAAAATAAAAACAAAAAAAGGGGTGCAACACGAGGACTTCCCAGGAGGTCACCCATCCTAGTACTACTCTCGCCCAAGCACGCTTAACCGGAGTTCGATGGGATCCGGTGCATTAGTCTTTGGTATGATCGCACCCGTCATGTTACGCATTCAAAACTTATTTGAAGGAAAAGCCATTTCTCGTCTTCAGAAATGTCCAGAGAGTTCTACTTTTTGGCATTCGAGCCGTTGCACAATCGCCGGATAATTAATGATATATTAACTTAGAAACAACGAAAAATGTACGGATAACTTTTAAAAACCATTTCCCTCGATCGAAATCTCGACCCGGCAAATCGTCAAATAAAAATAAAAACAAAAAAAAGGGGGTGCAACACGAGGACTTCCGAGGAGGTCACCCATCCTAGTACTACTCTCGCCCAAGCACGCTTAACCGGAGTTACGATGGGATCCGGTGCATTAGTGCTGGTATGATCGCACCCGTCATGTTACGCATTCCAAACTTATTTGAAGGAAAAGCCATTTCTCGTCTTCAGAAATGTCCAGAGACTTCTACTTTTTGGCATTCGAGCCGTTGCACAATCGCCGGATAATTATTGATATATTAACTTAGAAACAACGAAAAATGTACGGATAACTTTTAAAAACCATTTCCCTCGATCGAAATCTCGACCCGGCAAATCGTCAAATAAAAATAAAAACAAAAAAAAAAGGGGTGCAACACGAGGACTTCCCGGGAGGTCACCCATCCTAGTACTACTCTCGCCCAAGCACGCTTAACCGGAGTTACGATGGGATCCAGGTGCATTAGTCTTGGTATGATCGCACCACGTCATGTTACGCATTCCAAACTTATTTGAAGGAAAAGCCATTTCGTCTTGAAATGTCCAGAGAGTTCTACTTTTGGCATTCGAGCCGTTGCACAATCGCCGGATAATTATTGATATATTAACTTAGAAACAACGAAAAATGTACGGATAACTTTTAAAAACCATTTCCCTCGATCGAACTCTCGACCCCGCAAATCGTCAAATAAAAATAAAAACAAAAAAAAGGGGTGCAACACGAGGACTTCCCAGGAGGTCACCCATCCTAGTACTACTCTCGCCCAAGCACGCTTAACCGGAGTTACGTGGGATCCGGTGCATTAGTCTTTGGTATGATCGCACCGTCATGTTACGCATTCCAAACTTATTTGAAGGAAAAGCCATTTCTGTCTTCAAAAAATGTCCAGAGTTCTACTTTTTGGCATTCGAGCCGTTGCACAATCGCCGGATAATTATTGATATATTAACTTAGAAACAACGAAAAATGTACGGATAACTTTTAAAAACCATTTCCCTCGATCGAAATCTCGACCCGGCAAATCGTCAAATAAAAATAAAAACAAAAAAAGGGGTGCAACACGAGGACTTCCCAGGAGGTCACCCATCCTAGTACTACTCTCGCCCAAAGCACGCTTAGCCGGAGTTGATGGGATCCGGTGCATTAGTGCTGGTATGATCGCACCCGTCATGTTACGCATTCCAAACTTATTTGAAGGAAAAGCCATTTCTCGTCTTGAAAATGTCCGAGTTCTACTTTTTGGCATTCGAGCCGTTACTGTGCCGGATAATTAATGATATATTAACTTAGAAACAACGAAAATGTACGGATAACTTTTAAAAACCATTTCCCTCGATCGAAATCTCGACCCGGCAAATCGTCAAATAAAAATAAAAACAAAAAAAAGGGGTGCAACACGAGGACTTCCCAGGAGGTCACCCATCCTAGTACTACTCTCGCCCAAGCACGCTTAACCGGAGTTGATGGGATCCCGTGCATTAGTGCTTTGGTATGATCGCACCCGTCATGTTACGCATTCCAAACTTATTTGAAGGAAAAGCCATTTCGTCTTCGAGAAATGTCCGAGTTCTACTTCCGGCATTCGAGCCGTTGCACAATGCCGGATAATTAATGATATATTAACTTAGAAACAACGAAAAATGTACGGATAACTTTTAAAAACCATTTCCCTCGATCGAAATCTCGACCCGGCAAATCGTCAAATAAAAATAAAAACAAAAAAAAGGGGTGCAACACGAGGACTTCCCGGGAGGTCACCCATCCTAGTACTACTCTCGCCCAAACACGCTTAACCGGAGTTGATGGGATCCGGTGCATTAGTCTTTGGTATGATCGCACCCGTCATGTTACGCATTCCAAACTTATTTGAAGGAAAAGCCATTTCTCGTCTTCGAAATGTCCGAGTTCTACTTTTTGGCATTCGGAGCCGTTGCACAATCGCCGGATAATTATTGATATATTAACTTAGAAACAACGAAAAATGTACGGATAACTTTTAAAAACCATTTCCCTCGATCGAAATCTCGACCCGGCAAATCGTCAAATAAAAATAAAAACAAAAAAAAGGGGTGCAACACGAGGACTTCCCCGGAGGTCACCCATCCCTAGTACTACTCTCGCCCAAGCACGCTTAACCGGAGTTACGTGGGATCCGGTGCATTAGTCTTTGGTATGATCGCACCCGTCATGTTACGCATTCCAAACTTATTTGAAGGAAAAGCCATTTCTCGTCTTCGAAATGTCCGAGAGAGTTCTACTTTTTGGCATTCGAGCCCGTTGCACAATCGCCGGATAATTATTGATATATTAACTTAGAAACAACGAAAAATGTACGGATAACTTTTAAAAACCATTTCCCTCGATCGAAATCTCGACCCGGCAAATCGTCAAATAAAAATAAAAACAAAAAAAAGGGGTGCAACACGAGGACTTCCCGGAGGTCACCCATCCTAGTACTACTCTCGCCCAAGCACGCTTAACCGGAGTTACGTGGGATCCGGTGCATTAGTCTTTGTATGATCGCACCCGTCATGTTACGCATTCCAAACTTATTTGAAGGAAAAGCCATTTCTGCGTCTTCGAAATGTCCATAGAGTTCTACTTTTTGGCATTCGAGCCGTTGCACTGTCGCCGGATAATTATTGATATATTAACTTAGAAACAACGAAAAATGTACGGATAACTTTTAAAAACCATTTCCCTCGATCGAAATCTCGACCCGGCAAATCGTCAAATAAAAATAAAAACAAAAAAGGGGTGCAACACGAGGACTTCCCGGGAGGTCACCCATCCCTAGTACTACTCTCGCCCAAGCACGCTTACCGGAGTTACGTGGGATCCGGTGCATTAGTCTTTGGTATGATCGCACCCGTCATGTTACGCATTCCAAACTTATTTGAAGGAAAAGCCATTTCTCGTCTTCGAAATGTCCGAGAGAGTTCTACTTTTTGGCATTCGAGCCGTTACACAAGTCGCCGGATAATTAATGATATATTAACTTAGAAACAACGAAAAATGTACGGATAACTTTTAAAAACCATTTCCCTCGATCGAAATCTCGACCCCGGCAAATCGTCAAATAAAAATAAAAACAAAAAAAAGGGTGCAACACGAGGACTTCCCGGAGGTCACCCATCCTAGTACTACTCTCGCCCAAGCACGCTTAACCGGAGTTACGTGGGATCCGGTGCATTAGTCTTTGGTATGATCGCACCCGTCATGTTACGCATTCCAAACTTATTTGAAGGAAAAGCCATTTCTCGTCTTCGAAATGTCCAGAGAGTTCTACTTTTTGGCATTCGAGGAGCCGTTGCACAATCGCTGGATAATTAATGATATATTAACTTACAAACAACGAAAAATGTACGGATAACTTTTAAAAACCATTTCCCTCGATCGAAATCTCGACCCGGCAAATCGTCAAATAAAAATAAAAACAAAAAAAGGGGTGCAACACGAGGACTTCCCGGAGGTCACCCATCCTAGTACTACTCTCGCCCAAGCACGCTTAACCGGAGTTACGATGGGATCCGGTGCATTAGTGCTGGTATGATCGCACCCGTCATGTTACGCATTCCAAACTTATTTGAAGGAAAAGCCATTTCTCGTCTTCGAAATGTCTAGAGTTCTACTTTTGGCATTCGAGCCGTTGCACAATCGCCGGATAATTATTGATATATTAACTTAGAAACAACGAAAAATGTACGGATAACTTTTAAAAACCATTTCCCTCGATCGAAATCTCGACCCGGCAAATCGTCAAATAAAAATAAAAACAAAAAAAAGGGGTGCAACACGAGGACTTCCCGGGAGGTCACCCATCCTAGTACTACTCTCGCCCAAGCACGCTTAACCGGAGTTCGATGGGATCCGGTGCATTAGTCTTTGGTATGATCGCACCCGTCATGTTACGCATTCCAAACTTATTTGAAGGAAAAGCCATTTCTCGTCTTCGAAATGTCAGAGAGTTCTACTTCCGGCATTCGAGCCGTTGCACAATCGCCGGATAATTAATGATATATTAACTTAGAAACAACGAAAAATGTACGGATAACTTTTAAAAACCATTTCCTCGATCGAAATCTCGACCCGGCAAATCGTCAAATAAAAATAAAAACAAAAAAAAGGGGTGCAACACGAGGACTTCCCAGGAGGTCACCCATCCTAGTACTACTCTCGCCCAAGCACGCTTAACCGGAGTTACGTGGGATCCGGTGCATTAGTCTTGGTATGATCGCACCCGTCATGTTACGCATTCCAAACTTATTTGAAGGAAAAGCCATTTCTCGTCTTCGAAATGTCCGAGAGTTCTACTTCCGGCATTCGAGCCGTTGCACAATCGCCGGATAATTATTGATATATTAACTTAGAAACAACGAAAAATGTACGGATAACTTTTAAAAACCATTTCCCTCGATCGAAATCTCGACCCGGCAAATCGTCAAATAAAAATAAAAACAAAAAAGGGTGCAACACGAGGACTTCCCGGGAGGTCACCCATCCTAGTACTACTCTCGCCCAAGCACGCTTAACCGGAGTTCGTGGGATCCGGTGCATTAGTCTTTGGTATGATCGCACCCGCCATGTTACGCAGTGCAAACTTATTTGAAGGAAAAGCCATTTCTCGTCTTCACAAATGTCCGGAGAGTTCAACTTCCGGCATTCGAGCCGTTGCGCAATCGCCGGATAATTAATGATATATTAACTTAGAAACAACGAAAAATGTACGGATAACTTTTAAAAACCATTTCCCTCGATCGAAATCTCGACCCGGCAAATCGTCAAATAAAAATAAAAACAAAAAAAGGGGTGCAACACGAGGACTTCCCAGGAGGTCACCCATCCTAGTACTACTCTCGCCCAAGCACGCTTAACCGGAGTTACGATGGGATCCGGTGCATTAGTGCTTTGGTATGATCGCACCCGTCATGTTACGCATTCCAAACTTATTTGAAGGAAAAGCCATTTCTCGTCTTCGAGAAATGTCCATGAGAGTTCTACTTTTTGGCATTCGAGGAGCCGTTGCACAATCGCCGGATAATTATTGATATATTAACTTAGAAACAACGAAAAATGTACGGATAACTTTTTAAAAACCATTTCCCTCGATCGAAATCTCGACCCGGCAAATCGTCAAATAAAAATAAAAACAAAAAAGGGGTGCAACACGAGGACTTCCCGGAGGTCACCCATCCTAGTACTACTCTCGCCCCCGAAGCACGCTTAACCGGAGTTCGTGGGATCCGGTGCATTAGTGCTTTGGTATGATCGCACCCGTCATGTTACGCATTCAAACTTATTTGAAGGAAAAGCCATTTCTCGTCTTGAGAAATGTCCGAGAGTTCTACTTCCGGCATTCGAGCCGTTACTGTCGCCGGATAATTATTGATATATTAACTTAGAAACAACGAAAAATGTACGGATAACTTTTTAAAAACCATTTCCCTCGATCGAAATCTCGACCCGGCAAATCGTCAAATAAAAATAAAAACAAAAAAAAGGGGTGCAACACGAGGACTTCCCGGGAGGTCACCCATCCTAGTACTACTCTCGCCCAAGCACGCTTAACCGGAGTTACGTGGGATCCGGTGCATTAGTGCTGGTATGATCGCACCCGTCATGTTACGCATTCCAAACTTATTTGAAGGAAAAGCCATTTCGTCTTCGAAAATGTCCAGAGAGTTCTACTTCCGGCATTCGAGGAGCCGTTGCTGTCGCCGGATAATTAATGATATATTAACTTAGAAACAACGAAAAATGTACGGATAACTTTTAAAAACCATTTCCCTCGATCGAAATCTCGACCCGGCAAATCGTCAAATAAAAATAAAAACAAAAAAAAGGGGTGCAACACGAGGACTTCCCGGGTCACCCATCCTAGTACTACTCTCGCCCAAGCACGCTTAACCGGAGTTCGTGGGATCCGGTGCATTAGTCTTTGGTATGATCGCACCCGTCATGTTACGCATTCCAAACTTATTTGAAGGAAAAGCCATTTCTCGTCTTCGAGAAATGTCCGAGAGTTCTACTTCCGGCATTCGAGCCGTTGCACAATCGCCGGATAATTAATGATATATTAACTTAGAAACAACGAAAAATGTACGGATAACTTTTAAAAACCATTTCCCTCGATCGAAATCTCGACCCGGCAAATCGTCAAATAAAAATAAAAACAAAAAAAAGGGGTGCAACACGAGGACTTCCCGGGAGGTCACCCATCCTAGTACTACTCTCGCCCAAGCACGCTTAACCGGAGTTACGTGGGATCCGGTGCATTAGTCTTTGGTATGATCGCACCCGTCATGTTACGCATTCCAAACTTATTTGAAGGAAAAGCCATTTCTCGTCTTCAGAAATGTCCAGAGTTCTACTTCCGGCATTCGAGGAGCCGTTGCACAATCGCCGGATAATTAATGATATATTAACTTAGAAACAACGAAAAATGTACGGATAACTTTTAAAAACCATTTCCCTCGATCGAAATCTCGACCCGGCAAATCGTCAAATAAAAATAAAAACAAAAAAAAGGGGTGCAACACGAGGACTTCCCGGGGAGGTCACCCATCCTAGTACTACTCTCGCCCAAGCACGCTTAACTTCGGAGTTCTGATGGGATCCGGTGCATTAGTCTTTGGTATGATCGCACCCCGTCATGTTACGCATTCCAAACTTATTTGAAGGAAAAGCCATTTCTCGTCTTGAAATGTCCGAGAGAGTTCTACTTAGGCATTCGAGCCGTTGCACAATGTCCGGATAATTATTGATATATTAACTTAGAAACAACGAAAAATGTACGGATAACTTTTAAAACCATTTCCCTCGATCGAAATCTCGACCCGTCAAATCGTCAAATAAAAATAAAAACAAAAAAGGGGTGCAACACGAGGACTTCCCGGGAGGTCACCCATCCTAGTACTACTCTCGCCCAAGCACGCTTAACCGGAGTTACGATGGGATCCGGTGCATTAGTGCTTGGTATGATCGCACCCGTCATGTTACGCATTCCAAACTTATTTGAAGGAAAAGCCATTTCGTCTTGAAATGTCCGAGAGAGTTCTACTTAGGCATTCGAGGAGCCGTTGCACAATCGCCGGATAATTAATGATATATTAACTTACAAACAACGAAAAATGTACGGATAACTTTTAAAACCATTTCCCTCGATCGAAATCTCGACCGGCAAATCGTCAAATAAAAATAAAAACAAAAAAAAGGGGTGCAACACGAGGACTTCCCGGGAGGTCACCCATCCTAGTACTACTCTCGCCCAAGCACGCTTAACCGGAGTTACGTGGGATCCGGTGCATTAGTGCTTTGGTATGATCGCACCCCGTCATGTTACGCATTCCAAACTTATTTGAAGGAAAAGCCATTTCGTCTTGAAATGTCCAGAGAGTTCTACTTTTGGCATTCGAGCCCGTTGCACAATCGCCGGATAATTATTGATATATTAACTTACAAACAACGAAAAATGTACGGATAACTTTTAAAAACCATTTCCCTCGATCGAAATCTCGACCCGGCAAATCGTCAAATAAAAATAAAAACAAAAAAAGGGGTGCAACACGAGGACTTCCCAGGAGGTCACCCATCCTAGTACTACTCTCGCCCAAACACGCTTAACCGGAGTTACGTGGGATCCGGTGCATTAGTGCTGGTATGATCGCACCGGTCATGTTACGCATTCCAAACTTATTTGAAGGAAAAGCCATTTCTCGTCTTGAAATGTCCGAGAGAGTTCTACTTCCGGCATTCGAGCCGTTGCTGTCGCCGGATAATTAATGATATATTAACTTAGAAACAACGAAAAATGTACGGATAACTTTTAAAAACCATTTCCCTCGATCGAAATCTCGACCCGGCAAATCGTCAAATAAAAATAAAAACAAAAAAGGGTGCAACACGAGGACTTCCCGGGAGGTCACCCATCCTAGTACTACTCTCGCCCAAGCACGCTTAACCCGGTTCGTGGGATCCGGTGCATTAGTGCTGGTATGATCGCATGTCATGTTACGCATTCCAAACTTATTTGAAGGAAAAGCCATTTCTCGTCTTCGAAAATGTCCAGAGAGTTCTACTTTTGGCATTCGAGCCGTTACTGTCGCCGGATAATTATTGATATATTAACTTAGAAACAACGAAAAATGTCACGGATAACTTTTAAAAACCATTTCCCTCGATCGAAATCTCGACCCGACAAATCGTCAAATAAAAATAAAAACAAAAAAGGGGTGCAACACGAGGACTTCCCGGGAGGTCACCCATCCTAGTACTACTCTCGCCCAAGCACGCTTAACCGGAGTTCGTGGGATCCGGTGCATTAGTGTTTGGTATGATCGCACCCGTCATGTTACGCATTCCAAACTTATTTGAAGGAAAAGCCATTTCTCGTCTTCAGAAATGTCCAGAGAGTTCTACTTCCGGCATTCGACGAGCCGTTGCACAATCGCCGGATAATTAATGATATATTAACTTACAAACAACGAAAAATGTACGGATAACTTTTAAAAACCATTTCCCTCGATCGAAATCTCGACCCGGCAAATCGTCAAATAAAAATAAAAACAAAAAAAAGGGGTGCAACACGAGGACTTCCCAGGAGGTCACCCATCCTAGTACTACTCTCGCCCAAGCACGCTTAACCTCGGAGTTCTGATGGGATCCGGTGCATTAGTCTTTGTATGATCGCACCCGTCATGTTACGCATTCCAAACTTATTTGAAGGAAAAGCCATTTCTCGTCTTGAAATGTCCGAGAGAGTTCTACTTCCGGCATTCGAGCCGTTACTGCGCCGGATAATTAATGATATATTAACTTAGAAACAACGAAAAATGTACGGATAACTTTTAAAAACCATTTCCCTCGATCGAAATCTCGACCCGGCAAATCGTCAAATAAAAATAAAAACAAAAAAAAGGGGTGCAACACGAGGACTTCCCGGGAGGTCACCCATCCTAGTACTACTCTCGCCCAAGCACGCTTAACCGGAGTTACGATGGGATCCGGTGCATTAGTCTTTGGTATGATCGCACCCGTCATGTTACGCATTCCAAACTTATTTGAAGGAAAAGCCATTTCTCGTCTTGAAATGTCCAGAGAGTTCTACTTCCGGCATTCGAGGAGCCGTTGCACAATCGCCGGATAATTAATGATATATTAACTTAGAAACAACGAAAAATGTACGGATAACTTTTAAAAACCATTTCCCTCGATCGAAATCTCGACCCGGCAAATCGTCAAATAAAAATAAAAACAAAAAAAAGGGGGTGCAACACGAGGACTTCCCGGGGAGGTCACCCATCCTAGTACTACTCTCGCCCAAGCACGCTTAACCGGAGTTACGTGGGATCCGGTGCATTAGTCTTTGGTATGATCGCACCCGTCATGTTACGCATTCCAAACTTATTTGAAGGAAAAGCCATTTCTCGTCTTCAAAAATGTCCAGAGAGTTCTACTTCCGGCATTCGAGGAGCCGTTGCACAATCGCCGGATAATTAATGATATATTAACTTAGAAACAACGAAAAATGTACGGATAACTTTTAAAAACCATTTCCCTCGATCGAAATCTCGACCCGGCAAATCGTCAAATAAAAATAAAAACAAAAAAGGGGTGCAACACGAGGACTTCCCGGGGAGGTCACCCATCCTAGTACTACTCTCGCCCAAGCACGCTTAACCGGAGTTACGATGGGATCCGGTGCATTAGTCTTTGGTATGATCGCACCCGTCATGTTACGCATTCCAAACTTATTTGAAGGAAAAGCCATTTCGTCTTCGAAATGTCCGAGAGTTCTACTTCCGGCATTCGAGCCGTTGCACAATCGCCGGATAATTATTGATATATTAACTTAGAAACAACGAAAAATGTACGGATAACTTTTAAAAACCATTTCCCTCGATCGAAATCTCGACCCGGCAAATCGTCAAATAAAAATAAAAACAAAAAAAGGGGTGCAACACGAGGACTTCCCAGGAGGTCACCCATCCTAGTACTACTCTCGCCCAAGCACGCTTAACCGGAGTTCGATGGGATCCGGTGCATTAGTGCTTGGTATGATCGCACCCGTCATGTTACGCATTCCAAACTTATTTGAAGGAAAAGCCATTTCTCGTCTTCGAAATGTCCGAGAGAGTTCTACTTTTTGGCATTCGAGCCGTTGCACAATCGCCGGATAATTATTGATATATTAACTTAGAAACAACGAAAAATGTACGGATAACTTTTAAAAACCATTTCCCTCGATCGAAATCTCGACCCGGCAAATCGTCAAATAAAAATAAAAACAAAAAAAAAGGGGTGCAACACGAGGACTTCCCAGGAGGTCACCCATCCTAGTACTACTCTCGCCCAAGCACGCTTAACCGGAGTTCGATGGGATCCGGTGCATTAGTGCTTGGTATGATCGCACCCGTCATGTTACGCATTCCAAACTTATTTGAAGGAAAAGCCATTTCTCGTCTTTTAATGTCCGAGAGTTCTACTTCCGGCATTCGAGCCGTTGCACTGTCGCCGGATAATTAATGATATATTAACTTACAAACAACGAAAAATGTACGGATAACTTTTAAAAACCATTTCCCTCGATCGAAATCTCGACCCGGCAAATCGTCAAATAAAAATAAAAACAAAAAAAAGGGGTGCAACACGAGGACTTCCCGGGGAGGTCACCCATCCTAGTACTACTCTCGCCCAAGCACGCTTAACCGGAGTTACGTGGGATCCGGTGCATTAGTGCTGGTATGATCGCACCCGTCATGTTACGCATTCCAAACTTATTTGAAGGAAAAGCCATTTCTCGTCTTCGAAATGTCCGAGAGTTCTACTTTTTAGGCATTCGAGCCGTTGCACTGTCGCCGGATAATTAATGATATATTAACTTAGAAACAACGAAAAATGTACGGATAACTTTTAAAAACCATTTCCCTCGATCGAAATCTCGACCCGGCAAATCGTCAAATAAAAATAAAAACAAAAAAAGGGGTGCAACACGAGGACTTCCCAGGAGGTCACCCATCCTAGTACTACTCTCGCCCAAGCACGCTTAACCGGAGTTCGTGGGATCCGGTGCATTAGTCTTTGGTATGATCGCACCCGTCATGTTACGCATTCAAACTTATTTGAAGGAAAAGCCATTTCTCGTCTTGAAATGTCCGAGAGAGTTCTACTTCCGGCATTCGAGGAGCGTTGCACAATCGCCGGATAATTAATGATATATTAACTTAGAAACAACGAAAAATGTACGGATAACTTTTAAAAAACCATTTCCCTCGATCGAAATCTCGACCCCGGCAAATCGTCAAATAAAAATAAAAACAAAAAAAGGGGTGCAACACGAGGACTTCCCAGGAGGTCACCCATCCTAGTACTACTCTCGCCCAAGCACGCTTAGCTTCGGAGTTCTGATGGGATCCGGTGCATTAGTGTTGGTATGATCGCACCCGTCATGTTACGCATTCCAAACTTATTTGAAGGAAAAGCCATTTCTCGTCTTCAGAAATGTCCAGAGAGTTCTACTTCCGGCATTCGAGGAGCCGTTGCACAATCGCCGGATAATTAATGATATATTAACTTACAAACAACGAAAAATGTACGGATAACTTTTTAAAAACCATTTCCCTCGATCGAAATCTCGACCCGGCAAATCGTCAAATAAAAATAAAAACAAAAAAGGGGTGCAACACGAGGACTTCCCGGAGGTCACCCATCCTAGTACTACTCTCGCCCAAGCACGCTTAACCGGAGTTCGATGGGATCCGGTGCATTAGTGCTGGTATGATCGCACCCGTCATGTTACGCATTCCAAACTTATTTGAAGGAAAAGCCATTTCTCGTCTTCAGAAATGTCCAGAGAGTTCTACTTTTGGGCATTCGAGGAGCCGTTGCACAATCGCCGGATAATTAATGATATATTAACTTACAAACAACGAAAAATGTACGGATAACTTTTAAAAACCATTTCCCTCGATCGAAATCTCGACCCGGCAAATCGTCAAATAAAAATAAAAACAAAAAAAAAGGGGTGCAACACGAGGACTTCCCGGGGGAGGTCACCCATCCTAGTACTACTCTCGCCCAAGCACGCTTCCCGGAGTTCTGATGGGATCCGGTGCATTAGTGCTGGTATGATCGCACCCGTCATGTTACGCATTCAAACTTATTTGAAGGAAAAGCCATTTCGTCTTGAAATGTCCGAGAGTTCTACTTTTTGGCATTCGAGGAGCCGTTGCACAATCGCCGGATAATTAATGATATATTAACTTAGAAACAACGAAAAATGTACGGATAACTTTTAAAACCATTTCCCTCGATCGAACTCTCTATCCCGCAAATCGTGAAATAAAAATAAAAACAAAAAAGAGGGGTGCACCACGAGGACTTCCCAGGAGGTCACCCATCCTAGTACTACTGTCGCCCGAGCACGCTTAAGTTCGGAGTTCTGATGGTATCCGGTGCATTAGTGCTGGTATGATCGCACCGTCATGTTACGCATTCCAAACTTATTTGAAGGAAAAGCCATTTCTCGTCTTGAAATGTCCGAGAGAGTTCTACTTTTGGCATTCGAGCCGTTACTGTCGCCGGATAATTAATGATATATTAACTTACAAACAACGAAAAATGTACGGATAACTTTTAAAAACCATTTCCCTCGATCGAAATCTCGACCCGGCAAATCGTCAAATAAAAATAAAAACAAAAAAAGGGGGTGCAACACGAGGACTTCCCAGGAGGTCACCCATCCTAGTACTACTCTCGCCCAAGCACGCTTAACCGGAGTTACGTGGGATCCGGTGCATTAGTCTTTGGCGCATGATCGCACCCGTCATGTTACGCATTCCAAACTTATTTGAAGGAAAAGCCATTTCTCGTCTTCAGAAATGTCCAGAGAGTTCTACTTCCGGCATTCGACGAGCCGTTGCACAATCGCCGGATAATTAATGATATATTAACTTAGAAACAACGAAAAATGTACGGATAACTTTAAAAAAAACCATTTCCCTCGATCGAAATCTCGACCCGGCAAATCGTCAAATAAAATAAAAAACAAAAAAAAGGGGTGCAACACGAGGACTTCCTAGGAGGTCACCCATCCTAGTACTACACTCGCCCAAGCACGCTTAACCGGAGTTACGATGGGATCCGGTGCATTAGTGCTTTGGTATGATCGCACCCGTCATGTTACGCATTCAAACTTATTTGAAGGAAAAGCCATTTCTCGTCTTGAAATGTCCGAGAGAGTTCTACTTTTTGGCATTCGAGCCGTTGCACGCCGGATAATTAATGATATATTAACTTACAAACAACGAAAAATGTACGGATAACTTTTAAAAACCATTTCCCTCGATCGAAATCTCGACCCGGCAAATCGTCAAATAAAAATAAAAACAAAAAAAAGGGGTGCAACACGAGGACTTCCCGGGAGGTCACCCATCCTAGTACTACTCTCGCCCAAGCACGCTTAACCGGAGTTCGTGGGATCCGGTGCATTAGTGCTTGGTATGATCGCACCCGTCATGTTACGCATTCCAAACTTATTTGAAGGAAAAGCCATTTCTCGTCTTCAGAAATGTCAGAGAGTTCTACTTCCGGCATTCGAGGAGCCGTTGCACAATCGCCGGATAATTATTGATATATTAACTTAGAAACAACGAAAAATGTACGGATAACTTTTAAAAACCATTTCCCTCGATCGAAATCTCGACCGACAAATCGTCAAATAAAAATAAAAACAAAAAAAAAAGGGGTGCAACACGAGGACTTCCCGGGAGGTCACCCATCCTAGTACTACTCTCGCCCAAGCACGCTTAACCGGAGTTCGATGGGATCCGGTGCATTAGTCTTGGTATGATCGCACCCGTCATGTTACGCATTCCAAACTTATTTGAAGGAAAAGCCATTTCTCGTCTTGAAATGTCCGAGAGAGTTCTACTTCCGGCATTCGAGCCGTTGCACAATCGCCGGATAATTAATGATATATTAACTTAGAAACAACGAAAAATGTACGGATAACTTTTAAAAACCATTTCCCTCGATCGAAATCTCGACCCGGCAAATCGTCAAATAAAAATAAAAACAAAAAAAAAAGGGTGCAACACGAGGACTTCCCAGGTCACCCATCCTAGTACTACTCTCGCCCAAGCACGCTTAGCCGGAGTTCGTGGGATCCGGTGCATTAGTCTTTGGTATGATCGCACCCGTCATGTTACGCATTCCAAACTTATTTGAAGGAAAAGCCATTTCTCGTCTTCAGAAATGTCGAGAGAGTTCTACTTCCGGCATTCGAGGAGCCGTTGCACAATCGCCGGATAATTATTGATATATTAACTTAGAAACAACGAAAAATGTACGGATAACTTTTAAAAACCATTTTCCTCGTCGAAATCTCGACCGGCAAATCGTCAAATAAAAATAAAAACAAAAAAAAGGGTGCAACACGAGGACTTCCCGGGAGGTCACCCATCCTGAGTCTACTCTCGCCCAAGCACGCTTAACCGGAGTTACGTGGGATCCGGTGCATTAGTGCTTTGGTATGATCGCACCCGTCATGTTACGCATTCCAAACTTATTTGAAGGAAAAGCCATTTCTCGTCTTCGAAATGTCCGAGAGAGTCTACTTTTTGGCATTCGAGGAGCCGTTGCACGATCGCCGGATAATTATTGATATATTAACTTAGAAACAACGAAAAATGTACGGATAACTTTTAAAAACCATTTCCTCGATCGAAATCTCGACCGGCAAATCGTCAAATAAAAATAAAAACAAAAAAAAAAAGGGGTGCAACACGAGGACTTCCCGGGAGGTCACCCATCCTAGTACTACTCTCGCCCAAGCACGCTTAACCGGAGTTGTGGGATCCGGTGCATTAGTCTTTGGTATGATCGCACCCGTCATGTTACGCATTCAAACTTATTTGAAGGAAAAGCCATTTCTCGTCTTGAAATGTCCGAGAGTTCTACTTCCGGCATTCGAGCCGTTGCACAATCGCTAGGATAATTAATGATATATTAACTTAGAAACAACGAAAAATGTACGGATAACTTTTAAAAACCATTTCCCTCGATCGAAATCTCGACCCGGCAAATCGTCAAATAAAAATAAAAACAAAAAAAAGGGTGCAACACGAGGACTTCCCAGGAGGTCACCCATCCTAGTACTACTCTCGCCCAAGCACGCTTAACCGGAGTTCGTGGGATCCGGTGCATTAGTGCTTGGTATGATCGCACCCGTCATGTTACGCATTCAAACTTATTTGAAGGAAAAGCCATTTCGTCTTGAGAATGTCCCGGAGTTCTACTTTTTGGCATTCGAGCCGTTGCACAATCGCGGATAATTAATGATATATTAACTTAGAAACAACGAAAAATGTACGGATAACTTTTAAAAACCATTTCCCTCGATCGAAATCTCGACCCGGCAAATCGTCAAATAAAAATAAAAACAAAAAAAAAGGGGGTGCAACACGAGGACTTCCCGGGAGGTCACCCATCCTAGTACTACTCTCGCCCAAGCACGCTTAACCGGAGTTACGATGGGATCCGGTGCATTAGTCTTTGGTATGATCGCACCCGTCATGTTACGCATTCCAAACTTATTTGAAGGAAAAGCCATTTCTCGTCTTGAAATGTCGAGAGAGTTCTACTTAGGCATTCGAGGAGCCGTTGCACAATCGCCGGATAATTAATGATATATTAACTTACAAACAACGAAAAATGTACGGATAACTTTTTTAAAAACCATTTCCCTCGATCGAAATCTCGACCCGGCAAATCGTCAAATAAAAATAAAAACAAAAAAAAGGGTGCAACACGAGGACTTCCCGGGAGGTCACCCATCCTAGTACTACTCTCGCCCAAGCACGCTTAACCGGAGTTACGATGGGATCCGGTGCATTAGTCTGGTATGATCGCACCCGTCATGTTACGCATTCCAAACTTATTTGAAGGAAAAGCCATTTCTCGTCTTGAAAATGTCCGAGAGAGTTCTACTTTTTTGGCATTCGAGGAGCCGTTACACAATCGCCGGATAATTAATGATATATTAACTTAGAAACAACGAAAAATGTACGGATAACTTTTAAAAACCATTTCCCTCGATCGAAATCTCGACCCGGCAAATCGTCAAATAAAAATAAAAACAAAAAAAGGGGTGCAACACGAGGACTTCCCAGGAGGTCACCCATCCCTAGTACTACTCTCGCCCAAGCACGCTTAACCCGGAGTTCGTGGGATCCGGTGCATTAGTCTTTGGTATGATCGCACCCGTCATGTTACGCATTCCAAACTTATTTGAAGGAAAAGCCATTTCTCGTCTTGAGAAATGTCGAGAGTTCTACTTTTGGCATTCGAGGAGCCGTTGCACATTCGCCGGATAATTATTGATATATTAACTTCGAAACAACGAAAAATTTACGGATAACTTTTAAAACCATTTCCCTCGATCGAAATCTCGACCCGGCAAATCGTCAAATAAAAATAAAAACAAAAAAAAAAGGGTGCAACACGAGGACTTCCCGGAGGTCACCCATCCTAGTACTACTCTCGCCCAAGCACGCTTAACCGGAGTTACGTGGGATCCGGTGCATTAGTGCTTGTATGATCGCACCGTCATGTTACGCATTCCAAACTTATTTGAAGGAAAAGCCATTTCTCGTCTTGAAAATGTCCGAGAGTTCTACTTTTCGGCATTCGAGGAGCCGTTACTGTCAATCGCCGGATAATTAATGATATATTAACTTACAAACAACGAAAAATGTACGGATAACTTTTAAAAACCATTTCCTCGATCGAAATCTCGACCCGGCAAATCGTCAAATAAAAATAAAAACAAAAAAAGGGTGCAACACGAGGACTTCCCGGGGAGGTCACCCATCCCCAGTACTACTCTCGCCCAAGCACGCTTAACCGGAGTTCGATGGGATCCGGTGCATTAGTGCTTTGGTATGATCGCACCCGTCATGTTACGCATTCCGAACTTATTTGAAGGAAAAGCCATTTCTCGTCTTCAGAAATGTCCATAGAGTTCTACTTTTTGGGTATTCGAGGAGCCGTTGCACGATCGCCGGATAATTATTGATATATTAACTTAGAAACAACGAAAAATGTACGGATAACTTTTAAAAACCATTTCCCTCAATCGAAATCTCGACCCGGCAAATCGTCAAATAAAAATAAAAACAAAAAAGGGGGTGCAACACGAGGACTTCCCGGAGGTCACCCATCCTAGTACTACTCTCGCCCAAGCACGCTTAACCGGTGGGATCCGTTCTAATGGGATCCGGTGCATTAGTCTTTCTCGTCTTCGATGATAGCACCCGTCATGTTACGCATTCCAAACTTATTTGAAGGAAAAGCCATTTCTCGTCTTCAGAAATTTTCCAGAGAGTTCTAATTCCGGCATTCGAGGAGCCGTTGCACAATCGCCGGATAATTAATGATATATTAACTTAGAAACAACGAAAAATGTACGGATAACTTTTAAAAACCATTTCCCTCGATCGAAATCTCGACCCGGCAAATCGTCAAATAAAAATAAAAACAAAAAAAAGGGGTGCAACACGAGGACTTCCAAGGAGGTCACCCATCCTAGTACTACTCTCGCCCAAGCACGCTTAACTTCGGAGTTCTGATGGGATCCGGTGCATTAGTGTTGGTATGATCGCACCGTCATGTTACGCATTCCAAACTTATTTGAAGGAAAAGCCATTTCTCGTCTTCGAAATGTCCGAGAGTTCTACTTTTGGGCATTCGAGCCGTTACTGTCGCCGGATAATTAATGATATATTAACTTACAAACAACGAAAAATGTACGGATAACTTTTAAAAACCATTTCCCTCGATCGAAATCTCGACCCGGCAAATCGTCAAATAAAAATAAAAACAAAAAAGGGGTGCAACACGAGGACTTCCCGGAGGTCACCCATCCTAGTACTACTCTCGCCCAAGCACGCTTAACCGGAGTTACGATGGGATCCGGTGCATTAGTGCTGGTATGATCTCACCGTCATGTTACGCATTCCAAAGTTATTTGAAGGAAAAGCCATTTCTCGTCTTCGAAAATGTCCGAGAGAGTTCTAGTTTGGCATTCGAGGGAGCCGTTGCACAATCGCGGATAATTAATGATATATTAACTTAGAAACAACGAAAAATGTACGGATAACTTTTAAAAACCATTTCCCTCATCGAAATCTCGACCCGGCAAATCGTCAAATAAAAATAAAAACAAAAAAAGAGGGGTGCAACACGAGGACTTCCCGGGAGGTCACCCATCCCTAGTACTACTCTCGCCCAAGCACGCTTAACCGGAGTTACGTGGGATCGGTGCATTAGTCTTTGAGGCCATGATCGCACCCGTCACGTTACGCATTCCAAACTTATTTGAAGGAAAAGCCATTTCTCGTCTTCAGAAATGTCCAGAGAGTTCTACTTCCGGCATTCGAGGAGCCGTTGCACAATCGCCGGATAATTAATGATATATTAACTTACAAACAACGAAAAATGTACGGATAACTTTTAAAAACCATTTCCCTCGATCGAAATCTCGACCCGGCAAATCGTCAAATAAAAATAAAAACAAAAAAAAAAAAGGGGTGCAACACGAGGACTTCCCGGGAGGTCACCCATCCTAGTACTACTCTCGCCCAAGCACGCTTAACCGGAGTTACGATGGGATCCGGTGCATTAGTCTTTGGTATGATCGCACCAGTCATGTTACGCATTCCAAACTTATTTGAAGGAAAAGCCATTTCTCGTCTTCGAGAAATGTCGAGAGTTCTACTTTTTGGCATTCGAGGAGCCGTTGCACAATCGCCGGATAATTAATGATATATTAACTTAGAAACAACGAAAAATGTACGGATAACTTTTAAAAACCATTTCCCTCGATCGAAATCTCGACCCGGCAAATCGTCAAATAAAAATAAAAACAAAAAAAAGGGGTGCAACACGAGGACTTCCCGGGAGGTCACCCATCCTATAGTACTACTCTCGCCCAAGCACGCTTAACCGGAGTTACGTGGGATCCGGTGCATTAGTGCTGGTATGATCGCACCCGTCATGTTACGCATTCCAAACTTATTTGAAGGAAAAGCCATTTCTCGTCTTGAAAATGTCCCGAGAGGTTCTACTTAGGCATTCGAGCCGTTGCACAATCGCCGGATAATTATTGATATATTAACTTACAAACAACGAAAAATGTACAGATAACTTTTTAAAAACCATTTCCCTCGATCGAAATCTCGACCCGGCAAATCGTCAAATAAAAATAAAAACAAAAAAAAAGGGGGTGCAACACGAGGACTTCCCAGGAGGTCACCCATCCTAGTACTACTCTCGCCCAAGCACGCTTAACATCGGAGTTCGTGGGATCGGTGCATTAGTGCTTGTATGATCGCACCCGTCATATTACGCATTCCAAACTTATTGGAAGGAAAAGCCATTTCTCGTCTTCGAAATGTCCCGGAGAGTTCTACTTTTTGGCATTCGAGCCGTTACTGTCCTTCGGATAATTAATGATATATTAACTTAGAAACAACGAAAAATGTACGGATAACTTTTTAAAAACCATTTCCCTCGATCGAAATCTCGACCCGGCAAATCGTCAAATAAAAATAAAAACAAAAAAAAGGGGGTGCAACACGAGGACTTCCCGGAGGTCACCCATCCTAGTACTACTCTCGCCCAAGCACGCTTAACCGGAGTTACGTGGGATCAGGTGCATTAGTCTTGGTATGATCGCACCCGTCATGTTCGCATTCCAAACTTATTTGAAGGAAAAGCCATTTCTCGTCTTCGAAATGTCCGAGAGAGTTCTACTTTTGGCATTCGAGCCGTTGCTGTCAATCGCCGGATAATTATTGATATATTAACTTAGAAAGCAACGAAAAATGTACGGATAGCTTTTAAAAAACATTTCCCTCGATCGAAATCTCGACCCGACAAATCGTCAAATAAAAATAAAAACAAAAAAAAAGGGTGCAACACGAGGACTTCCCGGAGGTCACCCATCCTAGTACTACTCTCGCCCAAGCACGCTTAACCGGAGTTACGTGGGATCCGGTGCATTAGTGCTAGTATGATCGCACCCGTCATGTTACGCATTCCAAACTTATTTGAAGGAAAAGCCATTTCTCGTCTTCGAAATGTCCGAGAGAAGTTCTACTTCCGGCATTCGAGCAGTTACACAATCGCCGGATAATTAATGATATATTAACTTACAAACAACGAAAAATGTACGGATAACTTTTTTAAAACCATTTCCCTCGTCGAAATCTCGACCCGGCAAATCGTCAAATAAAAATAAAAAAAAAAAAAGGGGTGCAACACGAGGACTTCCCGGGAGGTCACCATCCTAGTACTACTCTCGCCCAAGCACGCTTAACCGGAGTTACGTGGGATCCGGTGCATTAGTCTTTGGTATGATCGCACCCGTCATGTTACGCATTCCAAACTTATTTGAAGGAAAAGCCATTTCTCGTCTTCCAATGTCCGGAGTTCTACTTTTGGCATTCGAGCCGTTGCACAATCGCGGATAATTAATGATATATTAACTTACAAACAACGAAAAATGTACGGATAACTTTTAAAAACCATTTCCCTCGATCGAAATCTTGACCCCGACAAATCGTCAAATAAAAATAAAAACAAAAAAAAGGGGTGCAACACGAGGACTTCCCAGGAGGTCACCCATCCTAGTACTACTCTCGCCCAAACACGCTTAACTTCTGAGTTCTGATGGGATTCGGTGCATTAGTCTTTGGTATGATCGCACCCGTCATGTTACGCATTCCAAACTTATTTGAAGGAAAAGCCATTTCTCGTCTTCGAAATGTCCGAGAGAGTTCTACTTTTTGGCATTCGAGCCGTTGCACTGTGCGGATAATTATTGATATATTAACTTAGAAACAACGAAAAATGTACGGATAACTTTTAAAAACCATTTCCCTCGATCGAAATCTCGACCCGGCAAATCGTCAAATAAAAATAAAAACAAAAAAGGGGTGCAACACGAGGACTTCCCGGAGGTCACCCATCCTAGTACTACTCTCGCCCAAGCACGCTTAACCGGAGTTACGTGGGATCCGGTGCATTAGTCTTTGCTGTATGATCGCACCCGTCATGTTACGCATTCCAAACTTATTTGAAGGAAAAGCCATTTCTCGTCTTGAGAAATGTCCCGAGAGTTCTACTTTTTGGCATTCGAGCCGTTGCACTGTCGCTGGATAATTAATGATATATTAACTTAGAAACAACGAAAAATGTACGGATAACTTTTAAAAACCATTTCCCTCATGAAATCTCGACCCAGCAAATCGTCAAATAAAAATAAAAACAAAAAAAAGGGGTGCAACACGAGGACTTCCCGGGAGGTCACCCATCCTAGTACTATCTCGCCCAAGCACGCTTAGCCGGGTTACGTGGGATCCGGTGCATTAGTGCTTGTATGATCGCACCCGTCATGTTACGCATTCAAACTTATTTGAAGGAAAAGCCATTTCTCGTCTTCAGAAATGTCCAGAGAGTTCTACTTTTGGGCATTCGAGGAGCCATTGCACAATCGCCGGATAATTAATGATATATTAACTTACAAACAACGAAAAATGTACGGATAACTTTTAAAAACCATTTCCCTCGATCGAAATCTCGACCCGGCAAATCGTCAAATAAAAATAAAAACAAAAAAAAGGGGTGCAACACGAGGACTTCCCAGTAAGTCACCCATCCTAGTACTACTCTCGCCGAAGCACGCTTAACTTCGGGGTTCTGATGGGATCCGGTGCATTAGTGCTGGTATGATCGCACCCGTCACGTTACGCATTCCAAACTTATTTGAAGGAAAAGCCATTTGTCGTCTTCGAAAATGTCCGAGAGGTTCTACTTTTTGGCATTCGAGCCGTTGCACAATCGCCGGATAATTAATGATATATTAACTTAGAAACAACGAAAAATGTACGGATAACTTTTAAAAACCATTTCCCTCGATCGAAATCTCGACCCGGCAAATCGTCAAATAAAAATAAAAACAAAAAAAAGGGGTGCAACACGAGGACTTCCCATAAGGTCACCCATCCTAGTACTTTCGCCCCGAGCACGCTTAACATCGGAGTTACGTGGGATCCGGTGCATTAGTGCTGGTATGATCGCACCCGTCATGTTACGCATTCCAAACTTATTTGAAGGAAAAAGCCATTTCTCATCTTGAGAATGTCGAGAGAGTTCTACTTTTGGGCATTCGAGCCGTTACTGTCGCCTTGGATAATTAATGATATATTAACTTAGAAACAACGAAAAATGTACGGATAACTTTTAAAAACCATTTCCCTCGATCGAAATCTCGACCCGGCAAATCGTCAAATAAAAATAAAAACAAAAAAAAAGGGTGCAACACGAGGACTTCCCGGGGAGGTCACCCATCCTAGTACTACTCTCGCCCAAGCACGCTTAACCGGAGTTCGATGGGATCCGGTGCATTAGTCTTTGGTATGATCGCACCCGTCATGTTACGCATTCAAACTTATTTGAAGGAAAAGCCATTTCTCGTCTTGAGAAATGTCCGAGTTCTACTTCCGGCATTCGAGGCCGTTGCACAATCGCCCGGATAATTATTGATATATTAACTTACAAACAACGAAAAATGTACGGATAACTTTTAAAACCATTTCCCTCGATCGAAATCTCGACCAGCAAATCGTCAAATAAAAATAAAAACAAAAAAAGGGGTGCAACACGGGACTTCCCGGAGGTCACCCATCCTAGTACTACTCTCGCCCAAGCACGCTTAACCGGAGTTCGTGGGATCCGGTGCATTAGTGCTTGGTATGATCGCACCCGTCATGTTACGCATTCCAAACTTATTTGAAGGAAAAGCCATTTCGTCTTGAAATGTTCGAGTTCTACTTAGGCATTCGAGCCGTTGCACAATCGCGGATAATTATTGATATATTAACTTAGAAACAACGAAAAATGTACGGATAACTTTTAAAAACCATTTCCCTCGATCGAAATCTCGACCCGGCAAATCGTCAAATAAAAATAAAAACAAAAAAAGGGGTGCAACACGAGGACTTCCCAGGAGGTCACCCATCCTAGTACTACTCTCGCCCAAGCACGCTTAACCTCGGAGTTACGTGGGATCCGGTGCATTAGTCTTTGGTATGATCGCACCCGTCATGTTCGCATTCCAAACTTATTTGAAGGAAAAGCCATTTCTCGTCTTCGAAAATGTCGAGAGAGTTCTACTTCCGGCATTCGAGAAACCGTTGCTGTCAATAGGATAATTAATGATATATTAACTTACAAACAACGAAAAATGTACGGATAACTTTTAAAAACCATTTCCCTCGTCGAAATCTCGACCCGAAGCAAATCGTCAAATAAAAAGAAAAACCAAAAAGGGAGGTGCAACACGAGGACTTCACAGGAGGTCACCCATCCTAGTGCTGCTCTCGCCCAGGCACGCTTAACCGGAGTTACGTGGGATCCGGTGCATTAGTCTTTGAGTATGATCGCACCCGTCATGTTACGCATTCCAAACTTATTTGAAGGAAAAGCCATTTCGTCTTGAAATGTCCGAGTTCTCTACTTCCGGCATTCGAGCGGCCGTTGCACAATCGCCGGATAATTAATGATATATTAACTTACAAACAACGAAAAATGTACGGATAACTTTTTTTAAACCATTTCCCCGATCGAAATCTCGACCCGGCAAATCGTCAAATAAAAATAAAAACAAAAAAAAAAGGGGTGCAACACGAGGACTTCCCAGGAGGTCACCCATCCTAGTACTAATCTCTCGCCCAAGCACGCTTAACCGGAGTTACATGGGATCCGGTGCATTAGTGCTGGAATGATCGCACTCGTCATATTCGCATTCCAAACTTATTTGAAGGAAAAGCCATTTCTCGTCTTGAAATGTCAGAGTTCTACTTAGGCATTCGGGCCGTTGCACAACCGCCGGATAATTAATGATATATTAACTTAGAAACAACGAAAAATGTACGGATAACTTTTAAAAACCATTTCCCTCGTCGAAATCTCGGCCCGGCAAATCGTCAAATAAAAATAAAAACAAAAAAAAGGGGTGCAACACGAGGACTTCCCGGGGAGGTCACCCATCCTAGTACTACTCTCGCCCAAAAACACGCTTAACATCGGAGTTACGATGGGATCCGGTGCATTAGTGCTTTGATGTGATCGCACCCGTCATGTTACGCATTCCAAACTTATTTGAAGGAAAAGCCATTTCATCTTCGAAATGTTCCGAGTTCTGCCAGGCATTCGAGCCGTTGCACAATGCCGGATAATTAATGATATATTAACTTACAAACAACGAAAAATGTACGGATAACTTTTAAAAACCATTTCCCTCGATCGAAATCTCGACCCGGCAAATCGTCAAATAAAAATAAAAACAAAAAAAAAAAAAAGGGTGCAACACGAGGACTTCCCGGGGGAGGTCACCCATCCTAGTACTACTCTCCCCAAGCACGCTTAACCGGAGTTCGATGGGATCCGTGCATTAGTGCGGGTATGATCGCACCAGTCGTATTGTTACGCATTCCAAACTTATTTGAAGGAAAAGCCATTTCGTCTTGAGAAATGTCAGAGAGTTCTACTTTCCGGCATTCGAGGAGCCGTTGCACGGTGCCGGATAATTAATGATATATTAACTTAGAAACAACGAAAAATGTACGGATAACTTTGAAAAACCATTTCCCTCGTCGAAATCTCGACCACAAATCGTCAAATAAAAATAAAAAAAGCAAAAAAAAAAGAGTGCAATAACGAGAGCAGAGGTCACCCATCCTAGTCTACTCTCGCCCAAGCACGCTTAACATCGGAGTTCTGATGGGATCCGGTGCATTAGTGCTGGTTTGATCGCACCCGTCATGTTACGCATTCCAAACTTATTTGAAGGAAAAGCCATTTCTCGTCTTGAAAATGTCAGAGAGTTCTACTTAGACATTCGAGGAGCCGTTGCACAATCGCCGGATAATTAATGATATATTAACTTACAAACATGAAAAATTCACGGATAACTTTTAAAAATCATTTCCTCGATCGAAATCTCGACCCGGCAAATCGTCAAATAAAAATAAAAACAAAAAAAAAAGGTGCAAGCACGAGGACTTCCCAGGCGGTCACCCATCCCAGTACTACTCTCGCCCGAAGCACGCAACCTCGGGTTGATGGGATCCGGTGCATTAGTCTGGTATGATCGCACCCGTCATGTTACGCATTCAAACTTATTTGAAGGAAAAGCTATTTCTCCTCTTGAAATGTCCGAGAGGAGTTCTACTTTTTGGCATTCGAGCCGTTACAATCGCCGGATAATTATTGATATATTAACTTAGAAACAACGAAAAATGTACGGATAACTTTTAAAAAACCATTTCCCTCGATCGAAATCTCGAACGGCAAATCGTCAAATAAAAATAAAAACAAAAAAGGGGTGCAACACGAGGACTTCCCAGGAGGTCACCCATCCTAGTACAAATCTCGCCCAAGCACGCTTAACTTCGGAGTTACGATGGGGGATCCGGTGCATTAGTCTTATGATCGCACCCGTCATATTTTGCGCATTCCAAACTTATTTGAAGGAAAAGCCATTTCTCAAATGTGAGAAATGTCCAGGAGGTTACTCTTGGCATTCAGGCGGATTCTTGTGATACGCGGATAATTAATGATAAATAAGCTTAGAAGCAATGAAAAATGCGGATAACTTTTAAAGCGAATTTCCTCATTCAAAATCTCGACCCAGTAGATACGTCAAATAAAAATAAAAACAAAAAAGGGTGCGGCAAGGGGGCAGGAGGTCACCGTCACAATCTTCATTACAGCGCGCTTAGCCGGAGTTGATGGGATGCGGTGCATTGAATGTTGGTATGATGGCACCCAGGTCATGTTACGCATTCCAAACTTATTTGAAGGAAAAAGCCATTTCGTCTTCGAAATGTCGAGAGTTCTACTTCCGGCATTCGAGGAGCCGTTGCTGTGCCGGATCATTAATGATATATTAACTTACAAACAACGAAAAATGTATGGATAACTTTTAAACCATTTCCCTCGATCGAAATCTTGTGAGCAAATCGTCAAATAAAAATAAAAACAGGGTGCAACTTGAGGACTTCCCAGGAGGTCACCATCCTAGTACCTGCGCCCAAGCACGCTTAACCGGGTTCCCGATGGGATCTCAGGTGCATTAGTGCGGTATGATGCTTACCCAGATCACGTTACGCATTCCAAACTTGTTGAAGGAAAAAGCCATTTGTCGTCTTAGAAATGTCCGAGAGTTCTACTTTTTGGCATTCGAGGAGCCGTTGCACAATCGCCGGATAATTAATGATATATTAACTTAGAAACAACGAAAAATGTACGGATAACTTTTAAAAACCATTTCCCTCGATCGAAATCTCGACCCGGCAAATCGTCAAATAAAAATAAAAACAAAAAAAAGGGGTGCAACACGAGGACTTCCCGGGGAGGGTCACCCATCCTAGTACTACTCTCGCCCAAGCACGCTTAACCGGAGTTCGATGGGATCCGGTGCATTAGTGCTGGTATGATCGCACCCGTCATGTTACGCATTCCAAACTTATTTGAAGGAAAAGCCATTTCTCGTCTTGAAAATGTCCGAGAGAGTTCTACTTTTGGCATTCGAGGAGCCGTTGCACAATCGCCGGATAATTAATGATATATTAACTTAGAAACAACGAAAAATGTACGGATAACTTTTAAAAACCATTTCCCTCGATCGAAATCTCGACCCGGCAAATCGTCAAATAAAAATAAAAACAAAAAAAAAAGGGGTGCAACACGAGGACTTCCCGGGAGGTCACCCATCCTAGTACTACTCTCGCCCAAGCACGCTTAACCGGAGTTCGATGGGATCCGGTGCATTAGTGCTTTGTATGATCGCACCCGTCATGTTACGCATTCCAAACTTATTTGAAGGAAAAGCCATTTCTCGTCTTGAAATGTCCGAGAGAGTTCTACTTTTGGCATTCGAGGAGCCGTTGCACTGTCGCCGGATAATTAATGATATATTAACTTAGAAACAACGAAAAATGTACGGATAACTTTTAAAAACCATTTCCCTCGATCGAAATCTCGACCCGGCAAATCGTCAAATAAAAATAAAAACAAAAAAAAAGGGGTGCAACACGAGGACTTCCCAGGAGGTCACCCATCCTAGTACTACTCTCGCCCAAGCACGCTTAACCGGAGTTACGATGGGATCCGGTGCATTAGTCTTTGGTATGATCGCACCCGTCATGTTACGCATTCCAAACTTATTTGAAGGAAAAGCCATTTCTCGTCTTCAGAAATGTCCAGAGAGTTCTACTTTTTGGCATTCGAGGAGCCGTTGCACAATCGCCGGATAATTAATGATATATTAACTTAGAAACAACGAAAAATGTACGGATAACTTTTAAAAACCATTTCCCTCGATCGAAATCTCGACCCGGCAAATCGTCAAATAAAAATAAAAACAAAAAAAAGGGGTGCAACACGAGGACTTCCCGGGAGGTCACCCATCCTAGTACTACTCTCGCCCAAGCACGCTTAACCGGAGTTACGTGGGATCCGGTGCATTAGTCTTTGTATGATCGCACCCGTCATGTTACGCATTCCAAACTTATTTGAAGGAAAAGCCATTTCTCGTCTTCGAAAATGTCCAGAGAGTTCTACTTTTTGGCATTCGAGGAGCCGTTGCACTGTCGCCGGATAATTAATGATATATTAACTTAGAAACAACGAAAAATGTACGGATAACTTTTAAAAACCATTTCCCTCGATCGAAATCTCGACCCGGCAAATCGTCAAATAAAAATAAAAACAAAAAAAAGGGGTGCAACACGAGGACTTCCCGGGAGGTCACCCATCCTAGTACTACTCTCGCCCAAGCACGCTTAACCGGAGTTCGATGGGATCCGGTGCATTAGTCTTTGGTATGATCGCACCCGTCATGTTACGCATTCCAAACTTATTTGAAGGAAAAGCCATTTCTCGTCTTGAAATGTCCGAGAGAGTTCTACTTTTGGCATTCGAGAGCCGTTGCACAATCGCCGGATAATTATGATATATTAACTTAGAAACAACGAAAAATGTACGGATAACTTTTAAAAACCATTTCCCTCGATCGAAATCTCGACCCGGCAAATCGTCAAATAAAAATAAAAACAAAAAAAAGGGGTGCAACACGAGGACTTCCCGGGAGGTCACCCATCCTAGTACTACTCTCGCCCAAGCACGCTTAACCGGAGTTACGATGGGATCCGGTGCATTAGTCTTTGGTATGATCGCACCCGTCATGTTACGCATTCCAAACTTATTTGAAGGAAAAGCCATTTCTCGTCTTCGAGAAATGTCCGGAGAGTTCTACTTTTGGGCATTCGAGCCGTTGCACAATCGCCGGATAATTAATGATATATTAACTTAGAAACAACGAAAAATGTACGGATAACTTTTAAAAACCATTTCCCTCGATCGAAATCTCGACCCGGCAAATCGTCAAATAAAAATAAAAACAAAAAAAGGGGTGCAACACGAGGACTTCCCAGGAGGTCACCCATCCTAGTACTACTCTCGCCCAAGCACGCTTAACCGGAGTTACGATGGGATCCGGTGCATTAGTCTTTGGTATGATCGCACCCGTCATGTTACGCATTCCAAACTTATTTGAAGGAAAAGCCATTTCTCGTCTTGAAATGTCCGGAGAGTTCTACCTTTTGGCATTCGAGGAGCCGTTGCACAATCGCCGGATAATTAATGATATATTAACTTAGAAACAACGAAAAATGTACGGATAACTTTTAAAAACCATTTCCCTCGATCGAACTCTCGACCCCGCAAATCGTCAAATAAAAATAAAAACAAAAAAAAAGGGGTGCAACACGAGGACTTCCCAGGAGGTCACCCATCCTAGTACTACTCTCGCCCAAGCACGCTTACCGGAGTTACGTGGGATCCGGTGCATTAGTGCTGGTATGATCGCACCCGTCATGTTACGCATTCCAAACTTATTTGAAGGAAAAGCCATTTCTCGTCTTGAGAAATGTCCGAGAGAGTTCTACTTTTTGGCATTCGAGCCGTTGCACAATCGCCGGATAATTAATGATATATTAACTTAGAAACAACGAAAAATGTACGGATAACTTTTAAAAACCATTTCCCTCGATCGAAATCTCGACCCGGCAAATCGTCAAATAAAAATAAAAACAAAAAAAAGGGGTGCAACACGAGGACTTCCCGGAGGTCACCCATCCTAGTACTACTCTCGCC
>CM024542.1:22913375-23236770 GCA_014182365.1 Eucalyptus tenuipes
CGCGACCCACAGCTCCATAGCCCAGTTCAGGAGGCACGGTGAACAAGGCACATTCCCCTTCCTTCATTGTTATAATCCCATGGTCCAAACCAGAAACCAATTGACCTTCGAAACAGACGAAAACAAATTCAGACCGGAACCAGAACAAATTCTTCGCCGCCGAATGAATAACTAGCGCAAGGCAAGCTAAAACATCACGCGAAAAACCTCACCCCGACCAAGCTTCAGCGTCAGAGGTTCATCCCTATCTCTGCTTGAATCGAACCTAGTCCCATCAGTCAGAGTCGCCACGAAATGAACTGCACTCGCATTCCAGAACCAAATCCAACGGAGGAAATTCAGCGAACTGGTCAAACAACGACGATGACTTCACACAAACACGCGCGAAAGAACGCGAGAGGCCGGAGAGGGATACCGGCGGCTTCGTCGCCGAGCTCCGGCGTCTCCCAGCCGCGGCCGCGCCGGAGGAGCTTCTTTGCGAGGCCGGTGCGACCGAGAGGCCTCTCCTCGCCGACCTTCATCGGAGGCGCCGAATCGATCACCTCGCCCGGCTCCTCGTCGAGATCGTCTCCGTCTCCGATGTCCGAGACGTCGGTCTCCTTCCGCGACGCCATTCCTCTCGGCGCAAGCGAGGCGAGGTGTCGCCGGTGGTTTCCTCCTCCCGATTTCGGCGGAGAAGACGGCGGTGGAGGACTCTTGTGCTCGAGAGCGGGTGGTCGGTGACGGTGGTCAAACCGCTTCTGATCGAAGCAGAAAGGAAGGCACCTCGGGAACTTCTAGATGCATTGAGTTCATTTTCTGTACACTGAAAAATCTTCTTAATTTTTTTTTTTTTCCGAATTCCCCTGAAAATCTTTGGCAAGTGTTAAAAAAAAAAGACATAAATTTTGTTGTTTCGGTGACAATGATGCCTGTAAATTAGACACATGAGAATGGGGCTATTATAAACTTTTTCCAAATGGTGAATAAGACTTCATCGCCATGGTATTTAGGCAAGGGCACAAGGGCAAAAGACGGCAAAACAAAAAGTTCGTTTCGCAAAAAAAAAATGATTTTTAGAAAAATATTTTCTCAAAAAATAATTATATTTTCTACTATTGGCAAGTGTTAAAAAAAAAAAAAAGACATAATTTTTGTTGTTTCGGTGACAATGATGCCTGTAAATTAGACACATGAGAATGGGGCTATTATAAACTTTTTCCAAATGGTGAATAAGAAATGAATTAGAAAAATATTTTCTCAAAAAAATATATTTTTGTCGCTCAATAAAGAAAATATATTTTTTCTATGCACCCCTTTCAATAATTTTATTATTATTATATATTTTAAAACTTTTTTTTTTTTTATTTTTTTTCCTTTCCTTTCTTTTTCTTTCTCTTCTAAGCCGATCGTTGGCCACAAGCAACTAGGAGCCTCGCCACAAGCCAATGAGGCCAAGTTCGCTTGACACTAGCAAGCTCGGACCTTGCTAGATCCGACCACTTGGGCGAGGCTTAGGTGGTCGGATTTGATGAGGTCACCCCCTCGCCTAGGTGGCTTGATTAGATGAGGTCCGTTGTCGGTCGTTGTAGTGGCCGGTGCCACCTGGCTAATGAAGAAGAGAAAGAAAAGGTATAAAAAATTATTAAAAAGTGCTTTTTTAGAAAAATAAAAGGAAAAGGTACTTGATGAAAGAAAGTGTGAGGTGAAAGAAAGTATAGAAAATGTTTTTCTCTTTCTTAATGGAAAACATTTTCCCTATTTTAGAGGACCTTTTTCCCTTCATGAAAAATGTTTTTTCCAACCAATTCATTTTCTGTGAAACGAACGTCAAAAAATCTGAAAAATATTTTTCTGAAAATTATTTACTATAAAACGAACGGAGCCTTCTTAATCGGGAAGTTCAAGTGAAGTGTGGCTATGAAAGATCTACATGGCGGTTAAGCTTATGAGGTGCTGTCGAAGAGTAGCAATGATCAAGTTCCATCGAGGTGATTGTGACTTGATTGAAATGTCGAACCAAATTGGAGATTGTTGAGAATATGTCTAAAATTTGAGCTTGTAAAGAAAAATTGATCCCAGCAAAAATTCTATATCAAAATATGATTTTTGATTTGATTTTGCAATTTAAACTGTTGAATACTTAAAATAAGATGGACATTTCTTCTTCTTATCCTTCATTGTTATGAAGTTCTGTTTTAATTCACGCCAACTTTATTTGAGATGCTAATGTAACTTTAATTATCACGTAGGGTGTGTTTGTTTTACGAAAATTAGATATTTCCATAAATATTTCCAAAAAAATCACTTATAACGTTTATAAAAATGAATGAACGAAATATTTTTTTTATTGTCATGGAAATTCTTATGTCATAAATTATTGTTGATAATGAAAACATTTTTTATTAACTTATTATTTCAAACTATACAAACGCTTATTTTAAGAAAACAAGTTTTAAATTATTACATTTTGCAAAATAAATGCATCCTCAATTAAAGTGAGGAGTTGTGGGACCATCTAGGTTTCTTTTTTCACCTAAACGATTGTATAGTTCAACATAGATACTTTAAGGGAGAAGAGAACTAGAAGTGTTTTAACTTGTGTGTGGCGCTCATTTTAGTATCATAATTTTTCGCCGACTTACTTAAGTACCACTTAAAAAAAAAAATTGATCACTTAAAGTGCCAACTCCAATCTAAGTCTTTGGAAATCTAATGTGACAATATTTATTAATTTCTCAATCCTACATGACTTGTCAGCATGTCCAGTTAGCATATAATCTCTAAACGACGTCGTCTAACAAATGAAAAAGTGATCACTCTAATGCCAGTTATTATAAAAAAAAAATGATCACTTTCAATATCAATCTTTGTTAAAAAGTGATCACTTTAATGCCAATCTTAATGAAAAATGATCACCTCAATGCTTAAAAAACCCCTAAACAACGTCCTATAGCAAGTTATAAGTGATTACTTTAATACCAGTTGTTATAAAAAAATGATTATTTTAGTGCCAATTATTGTTAAAAAGTGATTACTACAGTACCAAAAAATACCACTTCTTATAAAAGCCACATAATTTTAGTAGATAGAATTTTTTGTCGAAGGCAATTAAATAATCATTTTTCTCTGATTTTAGTAACGCCGACAAATAATTATGACACTAAAATGAGTATCATATATAAATAAAGCACTTCTGCCGTCCTTCTCCCTATACTTTAATTTGAGTACAAATGGATAAGGCACCACGGATCACGACCTTTCATTGGCCTAAAAGTCAACGAGGCATGGCATATGACGATCCAATATCCATCCATGTTCCGTGAATTCAGAATTTCAACTCGCCTGTCCAGTGGCGTACGGAGGCTCACTTTTGAGGCCTGATTTAAAACCCACAATGATTGCTACGACTATCTAGCGGTAATGCAAATTTAATAATGAGGTTTGCTGTCAAACGTTTATAATAATTAATCTCCTTTGCTTGGTCAATTATCAACCACGCGCATAAATATCTAAACTGAACTTTATTTTAAATAAGAACATAAAGTATCATACCAATATCAAATAAGGGCTTGACCTCTCAAGTGCATTTTCGTCATTTAATTTTTAAAATTTTCTTTCCTCTTTTCTTTCTTTTTTCCTTTTTTAATTTTTTTCTTTTCAAAAAAGACAAACCAAAAAAGGAAAAAGAAAACTAAATTTTTAAAAAAATGCACGCGGATGGCTGACAACCTTCCCCCGCTTGTGGCCATGGCTAAGGAGATCCTTTGGGCTACTTAGATTTGGGAGACGATCGCTGGTGATGGCTGCCACCCCATTGGCATCAGGTGGCGGCCACAGGCATGAGGTAGTCAATTTTTTTTATTAATTTTTTTTTTAAAGTTTTAATTTGTTTTATTTTTTAATGAAAAGAAAAAATTAGACAAAATGAAAATAAAAAAGAAGAAGAAAAGGAAAGAAAATAAAAATGCTAAATGACGAAAATGCCCTCAATGACTTATATGACACTCGAGGCATTTATTTGAAACAAGATTCATTTAGGTCCTTATTTGAGAAAATGAAAGCACTTAGGCCGTTTGGTTTGGCTTTGGAGAAATGCCCTTGGGAGAATGCAAATACCTTTGAGGTAGAGGAGTTTTCCGAAACGTTAGACTGTTTAGTAAACTATAACCGAAAAGTGATTTAGGGAAATGCAAACTGTTTGATAAACATATATTTGAAAAGCCCATTTGGTGTGACCAAATTAAGTTTTTAGTTTTAGTATTTTTAAAATTGCAAAAAAGAAACAATGACTATATAACCTTTTACATTTTCATGTTGAGAGTAATGTAAAAGATATATATTAGTAAATTTATTTAAAAATTATATTAAAAGACTTTGATTATAGATTAGATGCAAAGCTCAACTTTTGGCCTAGGGTTCTTTTAGGTTTGTTTTCAACTTTGAATAATTTTTTTAATTATTGTAGTATTAATCATATTCGTTAATTAATGATCATTCAAGTGTATTGATAAAAAGTTAGGCTATTAATTGTCAAAAGATAAAAATAATAAAAAAAAAAAAGGTGAACTTATTCGGTGGATGGTGAAGTGATCGATTGTGGATGCTACTTTTTTTGAGTAAGCACCGCATATAAAAAAGGGAGGTCCTCATTAAGAAAAATAAAGCCAAGTTCCTCTCATACAAATTTGACTAGAAAGAGTCATTTCATGATATTAAACATGGTCATATATGTCCAAAAAAAAAATTCATTAATAAGAGAACTAGCATTCCGCAAATGCTGAATGCCCAAAACAGATCTCCACCTATTTTGGGCTTTCAACATTTCAAATGCCAGCATTTGGCCAAGGACACCTTCAAATGCTGAACCAAACACCAAATTTTTTTCCCAAGGGGCTTTCGAGGCTGAAAGCCATTTGGGAATGCTGAACCAAACGAGGCATTTAAACCCTTATTGGAAAGGTTCACTTTAAGTCATTATTAAAAAAAAAGAGGGCACTTCAAGCCATTATTTGAAATTTTTCCTATATATATACAAGAGTTCAACCCAAAATAGAAACTCTTATTTAGGAAACTTCCTTCAATTAAGAAATCGTTCAACTAAAAAATATATTTAAAATGGGAAACTTCCTTGTATTAATAAAATTTCTATTCATGCTCAAATTCAAGACATATTTTCAACAATTAGAATCTACACCTCTCTCTCTCTCTCTTTTGGAATTATGTGATTAAGTTGGTGAGTTATATAGGATCAATTTAGGAGGAACATGCTCATAAAGGCCCCATGGTGAAGAAAATTGAAGGAAAATTCTCACTAATTTAAATTATATCTCCTCTTTTCAATCACAAAAAATTAAATTTTCTCAAAAGTCTTCACGTGAATATCACCCCCCTCTTTTCCTCAATCTCCCAAACATGGCATTAATATTAAACTTACTTATTTACTTGATTGATTCTTCTTGTAATGGTTTCATGTCCAAGTTTATCAGGATGTGCTTTTTTGATAAAATTGGAATATTAGTAAAAGTATTCATTTTTAAATGTTGATTAACTTAAATGCTAAAAAAATTAAATTTGTAGACAAGAAATGAAAATTGAAAATTGCATATTATTAATTTCATACCAAACATAGAACAAGGATATTTGTCAATAAGTTCTAGTATCGTCATCAATTATTTTTCTGTTGAATGAATTCAATAACCGCTCCCTTACTTACCACATTACATCAATTGTTGACTTACTAGAGTTTGCTTAGTCAATACTAATTAAAGTTATCAAATAAGTTTTATTTCATCAATTAATGAAATTTTTGTAATTTTTAGCACATAATTTGGGTTATATAAAAGATACTCAAAATTGGAATTTTGAATGTGTTATGTCATTATCTTTTAGGAAAAAAGCCACAAAAAATTTCAAACTTTGCCCAAAGTGATAAATTTACCCCAAACTCTTTTTTGTGACATGAAAAATTTCAAATTTTAATAACCATGACACATTTATCCCAAACTCTATGACAAATGATATTTTCGTCTAATTTTTTAAAGGTTTTCCTTTATTTTTTCTTTTTTTCCTTTGTTCTTCTTCTCTCTTCCCTCCGCCGGCTTCCCTTTGCCATGGCCAGCAGAGGGAAGTCGGACTCAGGCGAGGGCGGACCTCGCCGGCTTGGGGCGAGGGTGGCCCTCACCTAAGTGTTGCCCTCGCCAACCCAAGCAAGGACAGCCCTCACCAGATCCAACACCCCTCACCCGACGCTGGCAAGAGCCACCTTTGCCTGAGTTTGGCTTCCCTCCACCATGGTCGGTGGAGGGAAGAGAGAAGAAGAAGAAAAAAAAAAAAAAAAATTAAAACAATAAAAGATGAAAATGCCCTATAGTTTAGGGTAAATGTAGTCACACGAATACAAGTTCAAGGTTTTTGTGTCACGAAAAAAAGTTTGGGATAAATGTGTCACGATAGCAAAGTTTGAGATTTTTTATATCACAAAAAAAAAGTTTAAAATAAATTTGTCACTTTGAGCAAAGTTTTGGGTTTTTTTTTTTATGGCTTTTTCCCTATCTTTTAATGCTAGTCTTGTCATAACCTGTCTTTCTATAATTGAGTTTGGACTTGACTGCATATTTAATTTTACGCTTGTATGTAAAAAATCTAATTTTCACTTCCACCTATGGCGTTGTGTTAAGAAACCCTAATTATGTATTAAAAAGGCATTGGATAACCATTTTTCCTAAAGAATAAAGCTAAAAGTAGATAGGCAAGATTTGTATATCAATCAATAATTGCTATTTCTCGAGATTTGTATATCAAAAGTGAAGGTCATAAGCAATATCTGCAACTTTGTCGCACTATTTTTAATTCGCTGAAGGGCTTGGGCAGAAACTTCTATGCCTGATACAGTATGCTCGTTAATTGATGTCTGGAATATTAAAATTTTTACTACAATGAGCTATTTCTTATAACAAATGAAAATAAAAGAGAAAACCACGCTACCCCTGAACCGGGTCCGGACTAAGATGAATTACCGTCGTTTGTGGCTATATATGTTTCCCGCCCCTAGATTTCATCAGTCAAATGCCCACGCGATATGCGAATATCCCTCGATTGGAAATGCGCTTTTGTCATAATTAGTCACAAATATGTCTTTGATATTAATTTCATCTTAGGAAAATTTGTTTAAAATGTTTTAAACCTATTACACATTTACCAATTTAATTCTAAATATGTTAATTGTGTCGGTTGAGTTATAAATCTCTTCATCTATTGTCAATTAAATCCATATGGTCAATTTTGATTGGAAATCGCCGAAGCTTGACGATTGACTAGAAGATGAAGGGAAGAAAAAAAATAAAATATAAAATATAATAAAAAAAAAAAAAGGTCAACATTAGCGCTTGATGTGCCATGTTAGACAACAAGTATCTATATCAGCGATTTCTAGCCAAAATTGGATGGATTGACTTAATTGGCAAAACATTAGAAGATTTAGAATTCAATTGGTACAATTAAAAAGTTTAAGATTAAATTGGCAAAAGTGCAATAGATTTAGGACTTCTTGGACAATTTTCCCTTTCATCTTGCACAATGAAATTCAAGATTGGCTGATTTTTTAGCATTAATAGAAAAGAAAAACTTTATATTCATGTTAGGGTTTAATTTGCATTAAAAATAGAATATCACAAAAAATCGATTCGTAAGTATGTAACATACATGATGAAGAATAAGCAAGCAAATACTTGCTAAATTATTTACTGATACTCACATTCACAGAAATATGCATAGATATTTCATTGTTAAAAATGGTCTGAAGTAGATCTCTAAACAATCTCATTGTAAGGGCCATTTGGGTTTTCTTGATAAAAGTTGTCTTCCTCGATTAATCCCTGTGATTATTTTGGGCTCTATGATTACTTTTTTTTTTTTAAAAGTCTTTTTCTTTTTGAAAAATTTTATGTGGACACCAAAATTTAAGGGTAGGAAACAGTAAGAGCAAAGTTATCTTAGGATGAAACTGATTCAAGTTAGTGCGAGTAATTCGACCTTGGCTTTGTGACTGCTCTTGATTAACTCTTAACTCGTTCAATTTCAAGTAGAGTTTGAGCTCGCAATACTTAACATGATTACATACATAAAAGAGAAAAAGAAGACAAAGATGGCGCGATCTTTAGACAGCAAGTACAATAATAAGAAGAATAATAATACTGATAATATTAACAAGAGGAAAATATCAAAAAAGTCCTAAATTAATTGTATTTGTGCCAATTCAGTTCAAAACATTTCAATGTGTCAATTTAGTCATAAATTTTTTCATATTTTGTCAATTGAGTCTATCTAATCATTTTAGACTGAAAGTTACTAATGTGAACCCTGGCCATCCTATGTATTATTATTGAAATGTGAAAGTAATTTCTTTTCCTTACGTCTTTGGTTAGGTAGCCATTTAATAGCACTAGGGCCGAAGGCATAGCACATTGAGGAACTCTTGTAATTTTCTATATACTACAACATAATTTATACAATTGAAAAAACTATGAAATAAGACTAACTAAAAAGATATGCGTACTATACTAGAAAAAATCAAACAAAATTAAATCGAATCATCTTTTAATTAGAGACAAATAATTTACATTTGGCAGATGAATGCAACCACTTTGTTTGCTAGGGCCGGTTGTCATTCCGTAATTAGAACATACGTAACAAGGTTAATAATTCAGGAGCAAAATTAATGGGAAAAGTATCAAAATAGTTCTAAACTTTTTGTATTGGTACCAATTCAATCATAAACTTTTCAATTGGACCAATTTAGTCTTAAACCTTTTTTACATTGGTACCAAATCAGTCCATCCTCCTAATTTAAGCCGGAAATTGCTGACGTGGCCACCGGCGGTCTTATGTGGCGCCACGTGGATAAATTTTATAATTTTTTATAATTTTTTAGATTTTTAAATTATTTTTTCTTTTTTTTTTTTTTTTCTTTTCTCCTAACCCCTTGGCCGGCGAGGTCGCCGGCCGGCCGACCATCGCCGGCCACAGGCTAGTCGAGGTGAGGGGCCCCACGCCCTCGCCGGCCACCGGCGAGGGCCACCGTCCCTCGCCGGCCACGGCGAGGGCGTCGGCCCCCGCCCGGATCCAAGAGAGGACCGCCGCGCCCTTGCCGGCCAACGGGCGGCGTCGGCGCCCTCGCCCGCCATGAGCGAGGGCTGCCGCACCTCGTCGGCCAACGGGTGAGGGTTTCGGCCCTTGCCTGGGTCTAGGCGGGGGCCGACGCCCTCGCCTGTGGCTGGCGAAGGTGCGTGGGGCCCTCGCCTTGACTAGCCTGTGGTCGGCGATGGTCGGCCGGCCGGCGAGGTGTTAGGAGAAAAGAAAAAAAAAGAAAAAAAAGGAAAAAAATAAAAAATAATTTTAAAAATCTGAAAATTTTATAAAATTTGTCCACGTGGCGCCACGTAAGACCGCCGGCGGCCACGTCAGCAATTTCGGCTTAAATTAGCCGGATGGACAAAATTGGTACCAATGTCAAAAAGTTTAGGACTAAATTGGTCCAATTGAAAGGTTTAGGACTGAATTGGTATCAATACAAAAAGTTTATAACTATTTTGGTACTTTTCCCCAAAATTAATTATAATCAAATTAAGATATAGATGGAAAGCCAAATGGCTAAAAAAAAAATCACTAAGTATTGTAGTTTTACCATTGAGAAATCGCATATTAGGCATGTGCTAACAATAAATAAATAAATAAATAAACGGAGGGATGATGGTTGCAGTAAATCCAAAATTCAGGGTTTAGTTTTATATAACAGTTAAAAGTTCGGAGGTAAATGTGTACCACCTTGAAATTGGGGTAAGTGTCCAAATAGTTCTAAACTTACGGAATTTATGACTTTTTGGACAATTTTTCTTTATGAAATTTTATGAGGGTTTGGCGCCATTTCCCCCAAAACAAAACTGCTTGATCTTGAGACTTGTCAAAGATAAAGTGATTGGTTTAGGAAATTAGATTACACAAACCTTATCCATATACAGTAACACTAATCCTCATTCTTCAATATTGCATGCAAATATACCTGATCAACTTGTACTAGGCAAGCCTTCATAAGAAAGTGACGAGCGATCTCGAAGATTAGCCTCAATAGAGACGGTGTGATTTAAATACAAGATTTGTCACATCCAAATCAAATGCTTGAACAATGAATCTGCCTCCAAAGGGTCATGTTCTGAGTACGCAATAAAAGTTGGCCATGCCATTTCACAAAAGTTATATAAAGGTCACCCTCAATTTTTTTTTTTTTTTTTTTTTGTGGGTAGAACCCTCATGTCACATAGGGGTGATTGGTTCTAGAGTGAATATGTTCCGGTTGAAACCTAGAACCTATTTTATTATAACTGATTCTCAGTTTTTGGACCCTGAAACCTATCATTTTTGCTTGGAACCAGTTTTGGAAACTATCCTATTTTTTTGGGTCTAGTTCCAAGGTCTATATGAGAATTCGTTTTTATTTTTTTGTTCCTTTTGTTGGTTCATTTGTTCCAGCAAAATCATATGAAGTGATGAGTAATAAAATGATTCAAAGTAAAAGATGAACAACTAATCTGCCCAAAACAACAATTCATAAGATGAATACGTAGTCACGTATAATATAAACGATAACAAAATTTAACACATAACATAAAAGATAAATTATAAAACCCTATTCCTCATCCATCCATAAAAGTTTAGGGAAAGAGGAAAGACTGGAGAGGAGTTTTGAGGAAGGACGAAGGACAAAGGACAAAAGAGTGTTAAGGTTATAATTTAGGAGAAAAAGAAATTAGGATTTTGATTTTTTAACTTATAAAATCGGTTTTGAAACCGGTTCCAAAATAATGTTGTTTCGGTCCGGTTCTTAGGTGGGTATTTACTTGAAACCTGTTCCCAAGTCGATTACAACTAGTTTCAAAAATTTGGAACTTGTTCCCGGACCGGCTCCTAGACTTATTTTTCGGCCGATTCAGTCCTGGTTAGAACCGATTTGGTTGCATACCCTAATGTCACATAATATCTTACAAAGAGCAGGCCGCGGGAGTATATAGGGAGTACATGTTGTCGTATTAGGAAGAATTTTTCGAGATACTATTCTTAGATGTCCCTTTCATTAAGTCAGACAAGATTGGCCAACGTATTCTCCTAAGGAGTATTAAATAATTACTGTGTGGAATGTGGGTATGTACTCCTAGGTATCCTATTGAAACCGGAAGGGTTTTGCATCGTTGACAAAACTGTGTTCCCTCATATGAGGACCCGGAAAGCAGTTTAAGGCCCTCTTTTTTTTTTTTTTCGTTCAGAAAAAGACGGGCGTTTCTGATTATCCTCAGTATGCATTTTTATGGTGATATGTTCAAGTCCTATTAAGAGCACTCCATAAATAAAATCCCGAATGCACTAAATTAACGTGGATGCCACGACCTTAAGACCGTCACTGGGAGATGGAACAGTCAAGTGCCGGAAGTAGGCTTGGACAGTATTTGATCCGCTATACAACCGAAAAAAAAAAAGGCCTATACTATAAAAAAGTAACGGATGATATTTTACAATATCAAGAATACCTCTCAACTTGAAATTGGATCGGGTATAGTGAAAAAAGGTCGAAAAGTTTGCGTATCAAATACTTAGGGTGAAAGAGTGGTATTGTTTATAAAAAAAAAAAAAATTGGGCAGGAGGAACATCAGAAGTGCCTTAACTTGTCTATGGTGCTCAATTTAATGTTACAACTTTTCGCCAGCTCACTTAAGTGCCACTTTAAAAAAAAAAAAAAAAAAAACAATCACTTAAGTGACAACTCCGATATGAGTCACCAAAAATTTAATGTGACAATATTTTATTAATTTTTCAATCCTATGGAGCTTGCCAACATGCCCAATTAGCATATAATCTCTAAATGACATCGCGTAGTAAGTTAAGAAGTAATCACTTCAGTACCAGTCTTTACAATAAATGATCATTTCAATGCAAAAAAAAAAAAAAAAAACCATAAACAACTTGTATAGCAAGTTAAGACGTGATTATTTCAGTGCCAATCATTATAAAAAAAATGATTACTTTAGTGTCAATCATTTTAAAAAGTGATTATTTTACTATTAAAAAATGTCACCTAAGATAAAAATTTTAATTATAAAAGTCACGTAATTTCTCTAGTCGGAATTTTTTGCCAAAGGCACTTACGTGATCGTTTTTCTCCAATTTTGGCACTAAAGTGAGCCGGTGAGCCAGTGAGAAGTTATGGTATTAAAGTAAGTGTTGTACATAAGTTAAGGTACTTTTGGTGTCCTTCTTCCTGAAAAAATGCTTTGTTGTACGTTGATCATTTAATTTTTTGGAGTGAGCGGCTCCACATGTAATTTAATTCAAGTACTGAAAGTTTAAAACTTATAAGTAGATCTAACTCCGATATCATATTGAATTCTGTTACTATAATTTGTGCTATTAAAATACAACGTGGATTGAAAGTCAAAATGCAGCGCTGTGGTGTTCGCTTGACATCGTCTGGCGATTAGTGGGATGTTGTTTCTTATAAAACCACTAATGAATAAAAAGAATATATATGTGTATGTATGTCACTGTTATTTTTTTGGTATGAATGTGAATGTCATTTAACGATCTAAACAACGACCAAGAAAACGAGTAAAGAAACCCCATATTTTATTCTGGACTAACCATTGTTTCTAGGGCCGGCTCATAAGATCCTAGCGTGTAGCTCAGGCAACCATAGTTAATTACCTCTAGTCTTTGCTGTGATTCGCTTGCACTTTTCGTCAACGGGCCATATGTATGTATGTTAAAAATAGAGGCGAATGCATTGCATTATTGGAAAAAGCCCCTTAAATAAAGTTATAAAAAGGACCTAATAAAAAAGACATTTGTAAATAAATAAGTTCAGAGGGCCGGCTCATGGAAAACCATTACAGAAGCGTATCTCAACTACCTTATGAAGGAAAGCAACAACGGCGTATGACTTACCGAATCAACCAAGCCCAAGTCACCTTGAAAAGACATCTTATTATGAGTTATTACTTCCAAAGTAGGTGGTTCCATCCTAAAATCAAGAACCACCACTAAGGACTGATTCTGTAAATTGAGGATCAAGAATCGCCCATTGGTTCCATGATACCACCCAAAAACCGGACACCGATCCAATTTGGATCTCAGATGGGTCTATGGAACTGGTCTAGTTAGATAGTACCTCATATATGCTACATAATAAAGTTTGAGATCTGCATCATGCAAGACCAAACATAAGGTAATAATACACTCCGTGAACTTTCTGATGCCCAACGGTGCTCACCGAGGGCGTTACAAGGACCGTGTTCGTGGAAGGGATGATGAGGGGGGTTTGATTGCGAATTGTGAAAAAGATTCGTGACGTCTCACAAAGCTTGAGTTTTTCGAGTCATTGGTAGATGTTAATGTGATCCCATGCGCTCCTATAAATAAGAGCAAGATGTTGAAGTAGAGCCTCTTGGTTGCTGCTAGTGCTGTGCTCGTAGTTATAGACACAGGGGCTGCTTGGCTCATGCTTTTTGAGTTTTGGTTGCAACTTGTTTACTGTACATAGTGATTTTAAGGGGAGCAGTGCCCGTTACAGGTCCCTCCGCTTTCCTTTTCACACAACCCTTTTTTTTTTCCGCTGTACCTGCAAACAACAGGTCCTTTCTTCTCTTTGTACATATGCATGTATGTAATGTATATATAAACATAAAAGTACCGATTTGGTCTAGGTGGTCCGGGTGGTCTGTATGGGCCGTTTTATACTGGAATCGAGAACCAGACCGCCCGTTCCGGACCGAACCTCATGGGAACTGCCCAATTCCGAGCGGAATGAGTGGTTCTTGATTTTTTTGTACACTCCCATATCTTATATTTAACCCCACATACGAAACAAAACGTCAGGCTGGATACAATGTGAAATTATCGGAATAAACAAACCTCAATGATCACCCGCATTTTCTATTCGAGCACCCCGCAAGATTCGTCCAGCAGAATATCCAGTTAAAACGTCTCGACCCCCGAGGCCCTATAAGGAGCGGAGTCATCACTTCACATCGAAGGAAGAAACTGAGCAGATTCCAGCGAGCGAATCGATAGCGGTGACGACGGGGGCAGAAGAAGGACCGGAGATGTCGACGGAAGCGAGAGAGGCGGAGAAGCTGAACATGAAGGAGCGGAAGGTCTCGTGGGCGAGGCTGCGCCGCGTCGACTCTCTCCAGCTGGAGGCTGGTCGAGTCTCCATGTCCCACGCCCACTCCTCCGAGGTGCTCTTTGCAAATTTTGCGTCTGTAAATGTTTTTTCATCAGCTAATTAATTCCATTTTTCTGAATTTGAAACTGCAGTGAGATAGATCATTTACATGTTTTTGTCATGGAATCATTTTCCTTATTAATCGTTCCATTATTTTTACCTATTCAAGAAATACAAACGATGGGCTAAATGATTTTCATGGAAACTATTGGCTGCGTGACATGATAATGATGAGCTAAGCACGATATATTGATTCTAATTTTTCCTATTGATGGACTTGGTAAAATCTTTTTTCCCCTCTTTTTGTTTTTTTTTCAATTAAATTGTTGATATAAGTTATTTATAGGTGACTTGGCAAAGGACGATGAGTTTAGCATTTCAGAGCATAGGAGTGATATACGGTGACATAGGGACGTCTCCACTCTATGTGTATTCGAGTACATTCACAAACGGAATTAAGCATCCTCAAGATATTCTTGGGGTTCTGTCGCTAATTATCTACACGATTATCTTCATCCCCATGCTCAAATACATATTCATCGTCCTCTTAGCCAATGACAATGGTGACGGTACGCACATATATCTCTATCATGCTTCACATGCTAGAATTTTCAGCACATGAACATTTTCTGTAGGTTCACATGCCAATGTTATTTTCGGGTATTTCTTCTTCTTTTTTTTGGCGACCAAGGACTAATTTTCGCAATTCTAACTAGTGGGCTTCATTCTTGCATGCAGGAGGGACGTTCGCGTTGTACTCGTTGATATGTCGGTACACAAACGTGAGCCTGATCCCAAATCAGCAGCCGGAGGACCGAGAAGTTTCGAACTACAAGCTCGACATTCCATCGAATCAGCTGCGACGGTCTGAGAAGATCAAGGGCATACTCGAGAACCGCAAGAGTGCCAAGATCATGCTTTTTCTCGTGACCATCATGGCCACTTCGATGGTCATTGGCGACGGTGTTCTCACTCCATGTATTTCAAGTTTAGATCGCCATCCTTTCTCACTATTTATCTATTAAAATCCTTTCAAAGAATTCTTTCTCGTCATTTTATGCACAACACAACAGATGTTTGGCAATTTTTCGTTTTCATGTCCTCACAGTTGAATGAAATTTCAATCGTTATATATGGAAATCATTTGAAAAATGATATCAAGGATTCCTAATGGTGCACAACACGATAGGGACTTTTTTAGCCAATGTTACGATGGAGACTTCGACATAGTACAACGTCGTGTTAAAACAAAAGTCCACAGAATCTGTTTCCTCTTTTTGAAGGAGAAAGTGTCTTTAATTGTTTTTTCTTTGGGTACTGCACATGTACACTTCCAATTAGTCGTGTCGAAGGTTTTGGGAAGAAACATCAACCTTTATCACAAAATAAACTAGATATTTTGTGCATTTTGAAAGCTAAGATAACCTCTCTGGTCCTTTTGTCTTTCTTTTGGGTTCCTGCAGTTCTTTCAGTAATGAGCGGGATCAACTCACTGAACACAGGTAAATATTATTAGCAAATAGAAAATACAAATGGGGTTCTAAAATCAATATACAACTCTCTTCTTTTTATCACGCATATACTAATTCATGGATGGACGTAAATTTATGTATGGACATGCAGATGCTCAGGTGTGGATATCGGTGGCGATCCTGATAATCCTTTTCAGCGTCCAGAGGTTTGGGACGGATCGCATCGGGTTCTCGTTCGCGCCCATCATCTTAATTTGGTTCACGTCCCTTATCGGGATAGGGCTCTTCAACCTGATCAAGTATGACATCGGTGTATTGCGTGCCTTCAACCCTAAGTACATCGGCGACTACTTCAAACGCAATGGCAAGGAAGCCTGGATCTCGCTCGGCGGCATCTTCCTCTGCATTACAGGTCCACGCGTGTTTTTTTTTTTTTTTTTTTTGCTTTATTTTTTTTTAAACATGTAGGTCACAGTTTAAAGCTCATTGATATGGATGGTTGAATTGAATCAGGCACTGAGGCCATGTTTGCTGATCTGGGTCATTTCAATGTTCGAGCAATCCAAGTAAGTAGATACAATTTCCTTTGCCTTAACTTTCAACACAAGGAGGCTCCTTTTGACTTATCTAAGAACAGTTAATCAATTTTGTTTTGATTATAATTTTTTGTCCTAATGACTCCATCCATTGAGGAAATGATGCCAATAACAAAAGCACAAAATTTCTGAATCATGCTCGCCGAATTCAGGGTCCCAATCCGAATGCACATAATTTAGTTCTCTCTTTTTTTCATGAACCACATAATTGAAAGTGTCCACTGAACCTTTTATTATATAGACTATCGTCGAGCGATATATTTAAGTCCTATGCACTAATTGATGCAGATCAATTAGTGCTAGTACATGTGTTCCCATTGTTGAGGTTGATTGTTGGGGTTTCCAATTGATGCAGATCAGCTCCTCTTTCATCTTATTTCCTACACTTGTGACCGCATATAGCGGACAAGCGGCTTTTCTCATGAAGAACCCTACAAGTTATGCCAACACTTTCTATGACTCAGTCCCAGGTATGTAAAATTGAAATACCACAGTTCATCTAAATTTCATAATAGGTGTGGTCTAGCCAAGAAAAATGATTAGTATGATTGCCATCACTGAGAATTAGAAAATCGACCCGAATTAAGCTCCCAAAGGTAAATCGCATGCGATGTCTTAAAATGAGCCCGCAAAAGATAATAAGGCCTCCTGCCGACAGTGTAAAGGAGCCTACCTTTGACGATGTTCCGTGACTGCTTTGATCGATGGGCAGGACCGCTGTACTGGCCCATGTTCGGGATTGCGCTTGCCGCAGCGATCATCGCGAGCCAGGCAATGATCTCGGGGGCGTTCGCCATCATCTCACAGTCGCTGAGCTTGGGCTGCTTCCCACGGGTCAAGGTGGTTCACACGTCGGCCAAGTACGAGGGGCAGGTTTACATACCGGAGGTGAACTACATGCTCATGTTAGCTTGCGTCTTGGTCACTGTGTGCTTCCGGTCCACGACCAACATCAGCAACGCTTACGGTAAGTCCAAAACACATGGCTCCATGGAAAAAAATTGATTTTGACTCTATTTGTTTCACAAAAAATGAATGGTTTGAAAAAGATTTTTCAAAAACTAAACGCTTATATCACTTAAAATGATTAGTGAATTGAAAATGTTTCATTACCGACAACAATTCATATCTAAACATTTATATTGATAGTGAAAATATCTTTTGTTCGTTCATTTTTGTAAGTGTTACAAGTGATTATCTTAAAAGAAAATAATAACTCATTTTCTGCGAAACAAATAGAGCTCTCATTTCCATTCAAGATTTCTAGTAAGGTCATATTCATTTGGACCTAATTTGGTGGCTTATATTATTTAGTTTGTCTCATGAATATTTGGTTGTAGGAATTGCTGTGGCGAGTGTCATGTTGATCACGACTTGCTTCGTCACTCTCATCATGCTCGTGATATGGAAAACGAGCATATGCTGGATCGTGCTCTTCGCCACCATCTTCGGCTCAATCGAATTGCTTTATCTCACGTCAAACTACTACAAATTCATACAGGGTGGTTTCCTGCCGCTTGTGTTAGCCGCCTTCCTCATGTTCATCATGGCCACCTGGCACTACGTCCACAGGCAACGGTACATGTACGAGCTCAAGAACAAGGTCTCAGCCGAGTTCATAAGAGATCTTGCTGTGAATCGAAGCATCAACCGGGTTCCCGGGGTCGCCTTCCTCTACTCTGAGCTCGTGCAGGGCATTCCTCCAATATTTTCACATTTTGTGAAAAATATTCCGTCTATCCATTCGGTTCTAGTGCTCGTCTCAATCAAGAACCTCCCGATCAGCAAGGTCGCGCTTGACGAGCGGTTCTTGTTCAAGCAAGTCGAACCAAGGGGCTTCGGGATGTTCCGCTGTGTTGTGCGGTATGGATACAAGGATAAGATCGAGGAGCCGCACGAGTTTGAGCGCCAGATGGCGGAAAACTTGAAGGAATTCATCCGGCATGAGTACTTGCTCGAGGCCGTGAACAGTGATCACAACCGAATGGATGAGACGGCCAACAACAGCGGACCCCATTCGACATTGCTAGCAGAAGTTAAAAAGGCCGAGGGATCAACCGTCCAAATACAGGAGTCGCTGCCGCAGTCAAACCGGTCCAATCTCTCTTCCAATTCTATCCAATCATTTAATCCGATCCCAGTGGCCGAAGAGGAGATGCAATTCGTGCAGAAAGCAATGGAGAGGGGTGCGGTGTACTTCCTCGGGGAAGCCGAGGTGGTCGCCGAGCCGAAATCATCCGTGTTCAAGAAGATCATTGTCAACTATGCCTACAGTTTCCTCAGGAAAAATTTCAGGCAAGGTGATAAAATTATGGCGATCCCAAAGAATAGGCTTCTAAGGGTTGGCATGACATATGAGATATGAATGAAAAGAGAACGTTGCTTGTGGTCAAATATAATGTAGCAACTTTTAATGGGCAAGTCGAAATGCATGTTTCGAGTGAGAGCACAAGTTGAGGAAACGTTATGTTCACGTTTCATCACTAATGGCTTTCTTTAATACAAAACATACTTTGTAATGTATATCTTGTGCCTCTATTAATAAATGTTCTCGCCATGTTGTTGCAAATTACCTTTTCTTTGGACGCAACAAGAAGATTCAATTAGTGAATCGATGATATTCACTAATATTTCGGGCCTGTTGATTAAACACGCTTAGTAGGCAGACCGAGCTTGAGTATTGTTAGAAAATGTCTTGATTTTGAACTCAGTGAGTGAGGCCTGATCCGAGTTGAATTATAGGAAAGCCTATCGATTAAGAGAAAGTGTGGACGTTGGATTTTGTGAACGTCCTAATCTCTGCCATTTGAACTCCTGGTTTCCTTTTCAATGTTGGAGTCCAAGTTGGAGAAGGAATACGATGTCTATATATTTCGAGAAGTGGTTCTATAGCTAAACAAAGAAAGAAGTCCACAAGCCAATTTCAAGTTTCTTTTTCATGGATCTCACGCGGCGATTTGTGTAGTACATCCAATTGAGATCACTTCTTTCGCTGAAGGCGTGAGTATTTTGAAAGCTGCAAGGTAATTCTCTATGATTTGTCGAGCAATTACCTGAGATGAATGCATCGCATGAAATAATTTACCACTTTCCAGGTTGCAAATAGTGGTATAGTTCTTCTGGGAATTACATAGTTTGCAAGGTTGGAAGATTGGGACAATTCAAATTGGGATGTACAGTGGGGGTTGTTTGCACTAATAGATGCAAGGCACGGTGATGTTGAGTGAGAGAGGGTTGTTGAATGGTCAAAAGACATGAAAGTTAAACTTGTGTAAGCATCGAATCTAATGGAAAATGATACTAGATTAAATTCAGTATAGCTTGCATTTGACCAAAAACCGGCTAATCACACATCATTGAGACGTCTAGGGCCCATATCCACATCCTTCAAAAGAAGGTGCTTGATATATATTGACATTCATTGACATTTTTTGCGCAACGTACGACTTTACTTTTTATAGTACAAATTCGAGGTATATGATTGATTTAAGAAGTTAAAATTGAGCTGATCGAGAAGTAGTCACGTAAGCCGATCAAGTATCATAACAGATAATGGGATTATTAAATCTTGCCAAAAAGAAGGGAATGCAAATACAACACAATATTTGAGACACCACAATAAAATAATGCTGTAGAATGAATTGAATTATACTTGAGCAAGCTCAGTGTATGCTTTCATATGCAAAACTAGGCAAGGAATTTTTGCCAAAGCAGTAAACATGATTTGTTACCTGGTCAATCGATCTCCATCATCTATTATTGAGTGGAAGACTCCTTAAGAAGTATGGTTGGTAAAACCTATTAATACTTCGAATGATGAGAGTTTGGATGTCATGCATATACTCATATAAGTGATAGTAAACTTGAGTCGAGGATGAAGAAGTGCATATTTCTAATTATGCACATGGGGTGAAGTCCATAGGAAGCAGTTCATCAATTCTAGTCACTTGGTTTTCTAGTCAACAGAGACATGAACTATGACAAGACTATTATGCTTCAATAGAGGTGTCATGAGACACAACTAGTAGAGCCAATGAATTACGGTCTCAATAGGGAGATGAACCTGTAGATGTAGATTCCAAAGACTTCAAAGATAACAAAGGTTGAGAATGTAGGTGAGGAGCAATTCCTAAAGCCAACCATATTATTGACACCCGAATATGCTTGCAAGTTTGTCATGCTTATTTAAAGAAATTTTCTTAGGGATCAAATTCCCTAATAATGGCAGAATTTAATCCCTGATAAAAACCAATTAATTTATGCAACGCTCTATCTATTTCCTTATGCATGTAAAAGCTAAAGGTACGATAGATCATTAGTAGTGAGGTTTCCATTCGGATAGATCATTTGTGCACTCCATAACGATTGAGGATAGAATTCACCATTAACGACGCAATCTAACTCCTGAATGAAAATGCTGTCGCATTCATTTTTCCCGTTGGGCTTTTTTTGCACTTTTAAACTAGGGACATCATAGATCGAATTTTTTATAGACGGAGGCTCCAGAATCGACCAATTTTGCCGGCCCAATTTATTTTTTGTGGTAAACCCCATTTGGGCTTGTTAGCTCAATACGAGCTCATTAAGCCTTATTAATTGGCCTACCAAGTACCCTAAACCGACCTAGGCCCAACTAAAATAAACTTGGAAGACAAGGAGAGCTCAGGCCCACCAAGCTCAGCCCGATGACCAACTAGGCCCGGCCCATCAAGCCTACGTCAAAACCTCAATAACCTTCCAGCATCCCTCACCAAACCTAGTACTTCGTGTGCTTCTAGGGACAAAAGGAATATTAGGGTGCGTTTGGTAACGATTCTGTTCCCGGGAACAGATTCTGACAAGAAATGATATTTTGTTCCCGGGAGCTGATTCTGAGTAAAAGAATGCGTTTGGTAACTGTCCAAAATTTCGATTACGGAATAGAATTGTGTTTGGTACCGTGTTAATTGATTATGTTCCAAATCAATTTCTTTTAATTTTTAAATTATTTTTAATTTATATTTTTTTTTTCCTTTTTTTTTTTCTCCTATTCTTCTTCTTCTTCAAGCCGGTCGCCGGTTCGGCGGCGACGCCGACGAGGGTCGACGACCTCACTGGAGCGTCGCCGGCCCTCATTGGCCGAGCCTTGCCGGTGGCCAGGCCGACCTCGCTGGGGCTGGGCGAGGCCTGCCTGGCCACCGGAGGGCTGGGCGAGCCTCACCGGGGGGGTGAGGCTCGCCTCGCCGGGGCTAGGCGGGCCTCCGGCGAGCTCACCGGACCTTGCCCGGCCTCGGCGAGCCTCTAGCAAGCTCGCCGAACCAATTGTTGGCAACCGGCGGCGGCGAGCGGCGGCGGCGACGGTCGCAAGATGGCGGTCGATGAAGAAAAAGAAAAGAAAAGAAGAAGAGTTTTGATTCTCAATTTTATTCCGGAACAAGAATCAACTTTTTTTTTATTCTTGATTCTCTTCCCAATTTGTTCAGGGAACAAAAATTTTACCAAATGCGATTCTCGTCTCAAAGGCGATTAAGGAACAAAAAATCAGAATCGAGCCTTTGTTTGGATGGTTACCAAACAGTGCCTTAGTGATGTCAATTGAGAGTGCAAGTGGAGTTCCTCCTCTTTTCCATCTCCCCTGCTTCACGGTCGGTGCCCTCTCTCTCCCCTCTCTCCCAATTCTGGCTTCCCTTTCTTTTCTTTTTTTTTCAAGGCTCCCGTTCATTTCCAAAAGGACTCCATTATTCACTTAGCTCACTCTTGAGCACACATAGCTCACTTTAATCTCTCTCTATCTCTCCACCTTGGCCAACCTCTTACTTACGTCCATCTCTCTCTCTCTCTCTCTCTCTCTCTCTCTCTTATTTTCCTTTTTTATTCATACACACACTCAAAAAAAAAAAAAAAAAAAAAAAAACTCTCTCTCACCATTCTCTCTTCCTCTCACCCTGCTAGCACCACCCTCTCGGCCTCACACTCTCTCATCTCTCATCTCGTCGACCCCACCCTGAAGTCACCTCGTTATCCTTGCTCAAGATACAATGTTATGCACACTTTTATGTACTTTGCCAATGATACCCGGTCTCAAATGGGAGTTGAAAGCCGGAGTACAATGGTTCCCCTCGCCCTAGCAAGCGATGCAAATTCAATATCTCAACCTATCAGTTTACCAAATTGGTTATGGCATTTCATTTTTACAATATGTTGATCTTGTGCTTATCCTTGAAACCTATCATCATTTTTCATTAGCCAAGATGATGCGTGATGGGGCAAGTGATTCTAGAACGGAAATTTTTTAGAGTAGATTTTTGTGGTTAAGTATATGGAGTAGTGTATACGGGGAAGAAATGAAAAGGAATAAGAAGATAGAACGACCTCCTTCTAAGGTATAAAGGCCACGCCACCAACCGAAGAAGAGGATCGAGATCTACGAAGTTCACCACCAAGGCCTAAAGCTTCCACTAGCCAAGGATAAAGAACTTCGAGATAGAAGAAGCTCACCACCAAGGCCTAAAGATTCCACCAGCCAAGGATAAAGGGCTTCTTGGCTCACCACCAAGGAGTGATCTACGCTCCAAGGATAAAGAGACCAAAAGGAGTTGTCCACTCTCCAAAAGAGTTCACTCAAGCAAAGGAAATCTCAATATTTTCATTGATTAAATTCGTATCTCTCATACATTAGATAGCTTTCCCCTGTTTATAGGAGGATTTTAGCCTTAGGAAATATTAAAAACAGACTTTAATGACCAAGGAACTTAAACCTTCGACTCTTGAACTACATAACAATAAAGACACCTAGGAACTTATGAAATACATTTAGTAGTATGGGAACTTGCATTCTTGAACCTTTAGCTTTCCGTATTCTTGAACCGCATTCTTGAACCTTTGGCTTTCCGCATTCTTGAACCGCATTCGTGAACCTTTAGCCTTCCAAAATTCGTGCTCCTCCCTTGACCAAAAATTAATCCTCCTGAAACTTCATCAATTGGTCATGCAAGACGTCTAAAATGACCTCCCATTGCTAGTTATCGACATACCACAAAATATCGATAACTAATTAACATTATTCATTCAAAATGATCCATCGAAGCACATAATGCCCAATTTATTTATTGGCTTGGATAAGCATCGATGGTTCTAAGTTGGTTGATGGACCGACATTGGATGCTCCCGCATCACAAAAGCCCTTAAGTTTATTTGCGTTGTTCGCTTCATCCCTTATTTAAGTTAAAGTTCAACTGTATGCTGTAATAAAGCTTTTGTCATTATCTTACATTGAACCACTCTAGATGTTTATCACGTGTTAATGGCTTGATTTCAAGTCTCATTAGCACCATTCACATAATTTCACATGACATTAGGCAGGTTGCCTCGGGATTTTTCCATGACTACCCTGCCCAGTTGAACGAAAAATGAGCACCGAACGCTCACTGTCCAGCACCTTTAGCATGTTGAATAGCGGACTCTGGGACTCATTACGATCAATTTGACGACTCTAGGCAGACACAGGGAATCCCTTTTACCTTAATATGTCATTTAAGAAATTTCCCGGCATGATCACGTGTATTGAGATCTCAAATAAGCGACTCAAGCCCGCCGTCCAGGGCCTTTAGCATGCTGAATCTAGGGTTCTTATATAAGGGTCCCAGGACGTCCCTTTTAACATTAGTATGCATTTTGGGTCAAAATCGCATGTTTAGGCTTTACCGTGGTTTAATTCATGTAATCACAAGTTACATGTGGTAAATTGATGTGTTTAGTGTGGCTTAAATGTTTAATCATTGTATCTTTAGAATCTATGTCCATAAAATAGATGAGATTTACCATAAAATTAGAATTTTTACATTGCATTTGTCCTAACACTTTGATAAATGATTGTGAAAATACTGGTACATTGGACCTATCAAGCATATCTGCTACATTCTCTAAAGATTTTTGCCTATTGCACTACATGCAAACTAAATATGTCTAATTCACGGGTAAGTATATTAGGAATGCTATAACTTTCGTATAGCGCTTACTTGAGAGTTATAACTTTTTCTCACTCACTTGAGTACTCTCAATTTGAAAAATCAATCACTTAAGTGCTAAAAATGAATTGCCTTGCTGGAAAATTCGACGTGGAAGTTGATTGTCCTACATGGTATCGTCGATGCTTACGTGAACAATTTATTAAAAAAATAAAAAAAAAATCCAGTTGAAATGAAAAATTAATAAAAAAAAAAATCTATGATGATTTGTCGGGAATGGCATTCAAATGATTGATTTTACTCCGATATGATACATAAGTCAGCAAAAAAAAAGGTTGTAATACTTAAGTGAGCTCCATATAAAAGTTATGGCATTTCTGCGGCTCTTATTCCAACATTTTTATTTATAAGTGAAGATGTTGGAGAAGGCCAATGCAGCTATCCTTATGAACTTTACCATAAGGGTCCCACATAAACAAATTCCTTGTATTAATTAATTTTTTATAAGACATATTAATAGAAGGTGGTACCATATATATCAAATTAGGTACTTGTCATGAATGAGGCTCATTGCATATAAACTCCAAAATATTTTAAATTTAATTTTCAACAAAGATCAAAATTAAAATATCATCAAAACAATTATTAAATATTAATGCATAAGTATTATTAATTATAAATTACTTCCTTTGCCCCTTCTTTTTCCCAACCACCATACAGCCCTTGACTCTAGAAATCCATCATACTCTCTCCTTATTTTACTAGCATAAACTCAAATATAAATAAGTTAAATTTAACATTTAAATGAGCAATTATGTGAAAAGAATAAATGCACAAAGGCTTGCTTTTTCCATTCATTTTTTTTTTTTTTTTTACTTCCAACAACCCTTTTTTCCTTAAATTGACAACAATGTCTCTTACAAGTGCTATAATGTAATTACAATTGTCATAATTTTCTTGTCAACAACCAATTATTCTACTTAATCAGCCCTATTTTCTGGTTTCGTCAATGTGGTCCTAAACTTTTAGGCCATATTTCAATGTAACCTTTCATGGCAATAGTCACAGAATATTACAAATGTGGTGTCTAGTCTTTGCGGGCCATCCTAAGTGTCATGCCGACTTGGGCAATTTGTTAATTTCTACGTCACAATTTGTGATGATAATTGTCAGGAAAGATTACATTAGAACTATGTTGACAAAATTGCAAAGTAAAAAATAAATTGGCCTTCGTACTATAGGTATAATACTAAATTGATAATTTTCCCAAATATTTGAATAATCACTCATTCAACAAGCCCATGTATAGGCATTTCTAGGATAAGCATATTAACAGTACCATAACTTTTGTGTGGCGCTCACCTGAGCGCCATAAGTTTGAAAAATCAATCATTTAAGTGTCATTGGCGATTCGCCTTGCCGGAAAATCAAACGTGAATGTTGGTCATCCTACATAGTATTGTAATAGAATCAGCAATTTTGCAATGTTGGGAACAAAGTCTCTGAGATAATTGATTATTCCAAGAAATTGTTGAACTTTTTTTTTTCTAGTAAAGTTCTCTTCATGAAACTTTAACAATTCTTGAGCAATATGTGGCCCTGGATAATATGTTCCTTTGTTAAGGTGCATACTAGGAAACTCAATTTCCGTCTGGGCGATATTTATCTTTCTTTGAGAAAGCATGATCCCATATTGCTTTACAATATATGCAAACTGCCCAAGTAGATGGCAATGGGATTCCTCATTAGGGCTGTAAAGCAGGATGTCATCAATGTATATCGCTTCACTTGACAATATTGGTTGGAAAATTCGACACATGGCCTTCTGGAAAAGGGACGATGCCACCTTTAGGTCAAAAGGAAGAACTTTCCATTGGAAATGTTGGTTTGGGATACAGAACCTTGTTTTGGGTCTGTCTTCAGGATGAATACCCAATTGCCAAAATCCCTTCAACAGAAAGAGAATTCTCCAGACTGATACCAATGACGAATACTGGGCAGCCATTCTATTTGAAGAAATTGATGGTAAGAGACACTTGTGTGCCTACAAAAGTGGAAAGTTTTCCTAAGCTGAAATGCATTATCACTCCACTTTCAAAGAAATCTTGGCAGTGAAAAATGGGATAAAAAAGTTTGAATTCCATATCATCGGCCATCATTTCCTGGTATAATTAGACATGACATCTTTTCCTCAAATGACCAAGTTCAAACAGAAGTAAGTTCCAAATTCTCAACTACTTCGATGGGCTGAATGATTTTCAAAATACTCTTTTGAAACCAAACACATTGTCGGAAAAAAGAACATGCTTGTTGACTTTTTGTCAAGGCTAAAGGCACCAGCAAAAATTAACATGTACATCATGAGGCGTGCGTTCCATACTCTTCATCACAATGAAAAGTATAAGATTGAAAGAATACGAGATTGGCCAAGCTGGCAATACCCTCAGGAGATTGTTGAACAAGTCTAGAATGACAGCCTCACTGAAAACCTAGAAAACCTCATGTGGCAATGCCACACAGATTTATTTAGATTCTATGGAGGTTCAATTATTTATCCTTTTGGATTAAATTCGGACTATCCATTCATATATCCTCTCATCTGGAAGGAAGATGACTTCCCTGACCAACTCCAATGGTTATTATGGTACTTAACCAATAAGTACTTAATAACTATTGAAATTCCAACCAAAAGATCCATTTGCTCATGGGGTTATATTTTTCATTAGAGATTGCCAACCTCACCAGGATATTCGAACTTGGGCGAAACATCGAAAAAGAAAGTGACAAAAATCTATTAACGTTCCTCAATTGATTTTATCCTCCTACTCACAAGAGGCATCTTTTGCAGCAAGAATTGAGAACCATCCAACCAAACCCTAAAGTTCACAGTATTCTGTTTTTCAATGTCCATGGGCTTTTTGTAAAAAATAATGGTAGCATCACTGATACTCCGCAAATTATAGGAACCACATCCTATAAACCCCAACCACACCTCACAGAAGCTCGGATTTACAAATCTTTTCCAAGACCTGTTGGTTGCTGTGAACATCAATACAAAGAACTTCAAAGAGTTTTGTGCTAGGAAAATAAAACTATTCCTGAAGATATATGGAACTATAATGTACCCACTATATGGGATCATTATAGCCTTGCACCAAAAGCCCAGGAAGCACTCGAGGAATTCAAACAAGCTGTATCATCACAGGAGCAAGAAATGACAGACACGGATGACCCTGCTCAGTCCTCTCAAGACCCCTATGCACAATGGGGAGGTCCTCTTTCCCAAGACCCCTATGATCAAGGACCTTTGTCCTTATCCCTAGGCATGGACACATCCTACTATGCTCAACCATCCAATTGGCCTCAGTCAAACATGCCTGCCGACACTACATGATCCATGTAGAATCAAGAGGAAGCATCCTCTTCAAACCAAATTCTCTCACCAAATTCACTTGCAGGACTTGAGTAAAAGTACGAAGAACATCTCCTAGCAGAAATGCATAGTTCTGATGACTCAAACTATGACTACAATGCTCGTGACAGACGAGACTACTAACTGTAGCAAATCACTGTAGCAAGTCACTATAGCAAGTCACTATAGCTTTATTGTAGCAATAGGCTAGGGAAATCACTATTCATTGTCATTGTTCATACCACCAAGAATAATTCCCGCCAGATTTTCCGAAGCTTTTGTTTGTCTCAGGACCCGTGAGCATGGTCCTTGTTTGTGTGTGACCTCCCAATGTCTATGAAAGACAAGGAGGATGTAATGTGTTGGGCAGAGTCTCTTGAAGTAAAGTGAGTGTTTTATGCAAACTCTCAATGGCTTTCTAAACTCTTCCTTCTTCTCCAGCCTAGTAGGATTCTCTGAGAAATGCAGCTCGGATAGTTAGAAATGTTACCATCCTAGCATCTCTGAGTGTTTCTAGGCTCTGAACTAAAGGTCATAGTAGTTTTTTTCTAAAAGGCTATCCCTGAAAGGCTTGAACGGGAGAGGTTCGCCCACTGAGGGAAGGTATACCTGCAGAAAATTGACTACATCCTCCATGGTTCTAAGTCTAGGCCCATTCATCTGTCTTGTCTTTGAATGGGGCTTCTGTTAATAAAAAAATTAAAAAATTAAAAAAAAATCTAGGTCTGAATGGGAAATTAATAAATAAATAAAAATTCACGTAGGATGATTTGCGGAAGTGGCACTAAAATGATTAATTTTACACCATTGCGGCACTTAAGTGTGTGAAAAAAGTTATGGTACTCAAATAAGCGTCGTATGAAAGTTATGGCACTCTTATTATTCTTACCCCCCAATTCACTATTTCTACATTTTTAGACAGCTCTAAATAGATGGAAAAACTTGATGAGCTTGATTATTTCAACAATATAGAAGTATTTCCGTCTTTTGAACTCATCAAAACTTTATAGTATATTAGACTCATCCTCAAAATACTTTGGTTTTTGATGTTGTGGATAATATTTTTCGACTATGAGCCCATAAAGCAACCCGATCCAAATAGAACTTGTAGTTTGACACCTCAACGACTAATTATGTGCAATACTTTCCACATTGGAGTTGGATCCTCATTTGAGCTGGATAAAGGGGTTTCCTATTTTGGATATAGATATGTATCCCATAAGCAAGCGGAAAGCTTTTGGCTGTAATGTAAAAATGTGTCAAGTGAATAGGTCTTGTTTTTTTCATTTTAAATCCTTTCATAAGATTGAAAAATTATTTCATAGGAATTGTTAGGAGATGTGAACACTCCATGTGCTAAAATTTCCAAAAGATACACTTAAGTGCTACTTTTTTTTTCAAAATTGGATACTTAAGTACCAACTCCAGTGAGATTTGTTGAAAGCCCAACATGGCGTTATTTTATTGATAAAACCATTCTATGTGGCTTGCCAAAATGTCCACTCAGCTAGGGGTGAGCGGTTCCCGGTTCCGGTTCGGTTCCGTCTGGAACCTGGAACCTGGAACCTGGAACCTACCCTCGGGTACAGGTTCCTCATTTTTTGGAACCTGGAAGCTATCCGTCAAAACCAAGAACCTGGAACCTACCCTGTCACAGGTTCCAGGGTCGGTTCCAGGTTCTAACAAGTTCTTTTTTCTTTTCTTTTTTAGTTTAAAAAAATGGAAATGAACGCAGCTTATCATTCATCAAAGAGAATACAACACAAACACATAATCTATAATATTCGTAAGTGTTTAATATTCTAAAATGTGAACCAACATTCTACACAATGATACTAGTAAAAATGAGTATGCCACATACCACGTCAGACCTATGCTGAATGTTTTACAAACGACAAGTGATAATGGATACTACCAAACAAGTACCTTTTTGGAATTGCCATCTCCATTGTTGTCTTAGGAATTGAGACTATCTAACTTGCAACTTAGATGATGAATTTCTCTGCAAAAGCGAAAGAAGTAACATGAGCATTTTGTGAAGCTAGTGCACCTTGAGAAGCCTTTGAATTCCCAATTAATGTGGTAATAGAACTAAGTACTCTACAAAAATAGAACTAAGTACTCTACAAACAAGATAACGTGACCAACCCGAGGTTGGATACCGAACTAAAATGGTTGGGTTGTTCGGAGTTTCTGTCCATGAATTGCAACAATTGTGAATAAAACAACAAACTTTAATTAATACCAGCTACCAATCACAAATAAGAGAAATCAGCAATATACTTGTGTGGTCTCGCTAGTACCTAATCTCGCAACTTGGTTACTTACGCAAAGGGCGATTCCCTCTCCCCTTCTTCATAGAACTCTTGGAACCTAAAAGGGCAATCGGTTTGAGCAACAAAGTTAAGGAATATCCAATTAGAACAAAGACGTGTCCAAAGCCTCACCTCCTTACTTGATCCAAGAGCCTAATGTTCTCCAAAGTGAAGCGAGTTACTTCAGGGTTTCGATCAACTTTGGCTTGAAGCAACTGAATCTTCATAAAGTGTTTTGTTCTCCTCGCGTAAGTATACCTCTGTAGTGATTGAACCAATATGGAGAGATTCCATCCTTTGGATTTTGTCTTCCCTAAACCTAAGCATCATCTTGGTGCACCTAGTGTCTTAATCAGCATGATTGCACACAGCTTATGCCGTGAAGAAAATGACATAAAAAATGCAGAAAGTACCAAATGGTTCAAGGGTGTCGCCGAGTGGAGAGGGGCGAGCGGTGATGAATCGTCGTTGAGGGCGTCACCGAGCGAGAGGGGGCGAGCGGTGACGAGTCGTCGTCGAGGACGTCACCGAGAGGGGGCGAGCGGCAACGAGTCGTCATCGAGGGTGTCACTGAGCAGAGGGGGTCGAGCGGCGTCGAGTCGTTGTCGAGGCGTTGCTGAGTGGGGGTGGGGGCAAGCTGCGACGAGTTGTCGTTGAGGGCGTCGCCAAGTGAAGGCAAGCAAGCGGCGTTGAATCGTCGTCGGGCGTTGCTGAGTGGAGGGGGCAAGCTGCGACGAGTTGTCGTCGAAGGCGTCGTCGAAAGGAGAGGGCCGAGCGGCGTTGAGTCATCGTCAAGGCATCGCCGAGCGGAGGGGAGCAACGGCAACGGGTCTTCGTTGACTTCGAGGGTGTCGCCGAGCGAAAGGGGGTGAGCGGCGACGAGTTGGTGGCGGCGGTGTCGTCGAGCGGAGGGGAGCAAGCGGCGTGCTGGGGGGGTGAGCGGGGAAAGCCAAGGAGAGAGGCGAGATGCTAGGTTTAAGAGTCGAGAGAGGAGAAAGGAATGGCCAAAAGGGAATAAAATTAGGGTTTTTTAGGAACCGGTACACGTTCCGGTTCGTCCGAGTTCCCGATTCCGGTTCCTATAGGAATCGAAACCTTTCTCTTTGGAATCGGGAACCATGCTCACCCCTACACTCAGCATCCTTATCCCAAAACGACGTTGTTTTTCCCCGAATTTTATTTTTAATATAAATATTAATTCAATTCAATTTTTTTTTTTAAAAAGGGATCAGACATGAAGCTGTGGAGGCCCTCGCTGCCACCGCCCCACCATCCACGAAAAGGGCCGAGGATGATGGGGTGAGGGTCACCGGGATTACTGGGCCTCAACTAGTGACCAGCAACCTTAGCCATAGCCCCTTGCCCAAATTGGGCCAAGGGTGCCACTCACTGAGGCGGGGCTGCCCATTCAGGTGTCAACAAATTAATCCTCAATTTTCTATATAATAAATGAATGATCGGGTCATCAAAATTTAGGTCTCAACACGATTCATCCATGGCAATGAGTTAAATTCTCACATTATCTCACATCAAAGTCTTCATGTAGCTCCACTCTTTTGGAAGTGCTCTCAGCAACTTGTTCACTTTTCTTCGTTAATGAAAGTCTTTCCTTGATTTGCTAGCTCATTCATTGTTTGAGTGAATCTTCTGAATATATGTGTTACTGATCTGTCAATTTTCATCTTGAATAGCTCATAACTTCACTGAGAATGTTCATCTTTATCACTTCACTCTATTGGTTACTCTAAATGTGAGTTGTACTCAATCCCATATCTCTTTAGATGTTACACAAAAGGAAATTCTATTAAATTCAAATGGAGATAAGGCACAATATAAAAATGTTTAGCTTTAGCACTTTGTGCAGCTCTTCTCTGAGCTTATTCTAGATGAGTTTCGGGAGTTTAGCATTTTCTCCTTCTTTTTGAGTAGGAGCTTGAGTTGGCAATGCCATTGTAACATCCTCAATTTTGATCCTTATTTTGGTCTTGACTAGTAGGCCAAGGATTGGTACGCCAATGTCGGGAATAGGCCATAAAGTTGACCCAAGGGTCGGTTATGAACCGATTAGCCCATTTAGGAATAGGCGACCAAAGGATCGATTATACTTGGATAGAGTGTTCGATTATGGATAGATTATTCGACCATAAGGATCGGTCTTGGGCACCGTCACGGATCGATCAATGGACGGTTATGGATCGTCTTCGCATGGTTGTGTACCGGTCGCGGGTGATTCCGCACGGTCATTGTACTAGTCGTGGATGAGTCACAATGTAATAAATGTCACGTTGATAAGTCATGTTGTCTTAAAATGTCAAGTTGATGAGTCATGGTATTGTAATAAGTGTTTTGGGATGAGTCATAGTGCTGTATTAATTATAAACCATTGGTGTAAACCAATGTTGTTATTAGGCATTAATATGCCTACATTACCAGTGATGTAATCTTGTTTATCTTTTCTTTCCCTCATACCTATAAAAGGCATGGTTTGTAATACGAAAAGGCAGACTAGCCTTTTTGCTAATAAAAATTGTGTGTTCGTGTGCTTAAACCATGCAAAGTTAATTTTCCCTTTTTCTCTTCAAATTTTTGTCTAGTATTGGAGATCTTAAAATGGTAAGAAAACACCTTATCCTAGTAGTATGCTCTACACTCACCTTGATGAGGATCTTGTGCATCGGAAAATAAGGCTGAAAAGCCTTATGTTTGAAATGAGAGTTTTATTGGATGCTAATAGTCAATCCCGACATGATAAGGCTTGAGAGAGGCATAAGGGGACTGAATATCGGCATTTGCTAAATTCTTGTTATGAAAATAGCCCAGTTCATAAGATTTCTCAATGAGATACCCACTAAAGGCATAATTTGGAGCCAAGTAGCTGCACTAGGTAGACTTACATTGACAAAAGATGATATAACCAATATCTTTAGAGAGAAAATAAATAAACTTAACCATCATTGGTGTTGAGAATATCTCTCGAGTTTGAACCCATAAAGGAAACCCAACCAAGGTGGCTTTCTTAGTTTAAATAAATTTTCTATTATGAGTAAATTTTCTAATTTTATTTGATTGAAAGAGATTCTCTGATATATATATATATATATAGAGAGAGAGAGAGAGAGAGAGAGAGAGAGAGAGAGAGAGGGGTAAGTTTTTTGGTTTTACCACACTATAGTAGAAGAGATTTTGGCTGCGACAATCAATTATGGGGTATGCTTACGAATTACATCCTCAATAAATTGCAAGTATCGTGAAACCAATAAATCTTATTCGTCTGAATTGTAGATTCCTTTGATTGTATGTATATTCCTTTGATTGGAGCAAACTAAGACATCAAAAATAGTGTTTGGCTCAAATAAAGTGATAACCCATAACTTTTCTTTGTAGGTGGCCCAAAATCACCAATTAGAGCACATTATGTCTAGGGGAAGAAACACTCATTCTCATATTGAAACAAAGGTTTCTCAACTAGGCAATGTACCTATATTATTGGTGGACGGTGTCGTACAAAATCACAAACATAAGGAGCAGCACAAGCAATCATCCGAGTCATTTCCTTCGTATCATAGTCCTTGTTTAGTTTTGGATCAATAGTGGCATCAATTTTTTTATATTCTCATGCTTGTATGAGCAAAAGTCTTGCCTAGAATTTAATTAGAGGAGTCAATTCTATAACGACATTCACGATGGAGAGAGGGAAAAGATAAATAACATGAAAGGAGGGAAGCATAGATGCTCAAAGTCCTAAAATCAGTTCTTTTTCTTGTTAGATAATATCACCATCAATGATAAGCCACAAAAAAATATATATTGTTGACAGACTACTGACCCAATCAACGTACTATAGGGTGTAGCCCACTTAGGTCCTATTTTGTTCAACCTTTGGAAGAGGTTTTGGGGCTTTTAAAGAGGTTTGACCGAACGCAATTTGTTTGGTTCAACGTTTGTAAGGTTTTGGGGATATGCCATTGTATTTCCAAACCTCTCCAAAGACCTTTGGGGGAATGGAGAGCCGGAAGTGCCTTGAAAAGTAGCATTTTCATTATGCTACTTCACTAGTTTAATGAAAATATGTCAGTTATCCCACCCTCACTTATTAAACGTCATTTCATTTTTGCCATTTTATAAACAAAAAACTCTAAATGCTCCTTTCTCGTCGCTCACCTCTCTTATGTCTCACGACTACCTCTCTTTCCGTGCTCTCTTCACTGCCTCTCTCGTGCCTCACTACCAATCCTCCTCTCTCGTGCCTAAAGTCACGTTCCCTCACGCTCGCCACTCTTGAGCTCTCTTCCTCATATCGTGTTCCTTCGCACCCGCTGCGCTCGAGCTCTCTTCATCACACATGCCCTCGTGCTCACCTGTTTCCAGGTAAGATTGCTCTATTTATGTTGAGATTTTTGTAGAAATTTCACTCACCTCTCTTGTGCCTTACTGACAACCCCCTCTTTCGCGTATGAAGCTGTTCCCTCACGCTTGCCACCCTTAAGCCCTCTTCCTTACACCGCATTCCTTCATGCCCACTGCCCTCGAGCCCTCCTCATCACACCCGCCCTCGCACTCACCTCTCTCCAAGTAAGATTTTTCTGTCCGTGTTTAAGATTTTTGTAGAAATTTGGGTTAGTAATTGTATATCTCGCTTATTTTTTAGCTATATTAAAAATCTTCATTCGTGATTTCGCTCTGTCACTTTGAATAACCCCGTGATATTTTTCAATGCCCTACTCTGCCGATGCCTTTGCTTTATTAGACTCATGAAATCGTTAGCGACCCAAGAATTGTGCTTAACGATTCACAATATGGGTTACCTAAATTTGAGCATCGCCTGTTCTCTGGCCTTATTCTTGGGTCCTAGGAGAAGGATTGCTGAGTACCAAAACTGAGGTACTCCCCCATCTGGCGAAGGTCCCTCTATCCTCTGGAAACTTAAGTGCTCTGGCCTTATTCTTGGGTCCTACGAGAAGAATTGCTTAGTACCAAAACTGAGGTTCTTCCCCATCTGGCAATGGTCCCTCTATCCTCTAGAAACTTAAGTGCAAGCTGGAAAAAATATCGAGTCTTAGCTGGAAACAATTTTTTTGCTTTGCATAGACATTAAAAGCACCTGGGCATTTTTGTGCAGATGCGGAGAAATTGCTGCGGTGCTGCCTTATGATTGGTAGTTCTACCAAACTTGGAACTAGGCCTTATCTTAGAGAGCATCTAATGTTCATAATATTTGTATTACCTCTATGATAGCCCATGGTCTTCAATGTAAAGCTAGAAACCTTCCACTTATATATTAGTGAAAAACTCATAATTTTTTATGTGGGATAAGGCACCTCTTTTTTATTTGCCAAACAAACTATCAACACTCTAGACTTAAAATGACATGCTTAGGTTTTGCCGACGATGTGCCAGTATTGCTAACGGGTGATATTTGCTTATTCATCTTCAGGTTTTTTTCCATGTTTTAAGGCATGTTTCGATCGGAGTTAAATCCTGCCAAGACCAAGATATGCAATGCAGGATGTGATGATGATTTTGTGCAGCAAGTTCTTGAAACCTTTGGTTTGAGGAGGGTGCTCTACTATCTGGGACTTCCTATGATTTCTGGAAGATTATCTGCTCACGATTGTTGTAAACTCCTAACAAAATAAGATTGTTGGCAGGTTGCAGAGTTTGGCATCCAAGAAATTATCTTGTGTAGACAATTGCTTTCTTCAGTTAATACATAGCATAACTATTAGGCTCCATTTGTTTCACGGAACACAATTTCCAGAAAGACATTTTCCGAAATATGCGATGTTTGTTTTATGAAAAAATGATGCAATTTGGGAAAACATTTTCCATCAAAGGAAAAAAGTCTTCTCAAGCCTCTGGCTCACTGATTTGGCAAGGCCCAAGACCAACGAACTTGAACTCGAACTCGCCACTCACCAAATCAACGAGCCTTTTTGAGGCCAACGAGTTTGAGGCTTGTTGAAACCTAACAAGTCTTGAGCTCACTTTTGGCTAGTCGCTAACAGTCACCGTGGCCAACAAACGACCGAAGAAGGAGGAGGAGGAAAAGAAAAAATAAAAGGAAAAAATAAAAAAAAGTAAAAGGAAAAATAGAAAGAAAATTAAAACTTTGATTTTTTAAAATAAAAAATTATTTAAAGGAGTGCAAAAAAGGAAATTAAATCGAATTTTCCATACCAAATGGCTGAAAAAATTTATAGTTCATTTTGAAGTTTCAGCGAACACCAAAAAATATTGTTGTGTCCTAGAAATTATTTTCGTGAAAAACAACTTCCTGAAGATTATTTTCCAAAAACACAATTTTCCACGAAATGAATAAAACATTAATAGAAGCTTTCCTTATAAAGGTAGTCCATCTGGTTTTCTTGGGGGTATCGTGTGCAGACGTAAAGGGAGGTCTTGATTCAAAGGGGTTGCATTCCTGGAACCAACCGTGCATCGTGGGATAGTTTCTGGCTTTCTTCTTACTCAGTTTGGCTCTATTCGGATAGCGTGAATTCACGGCTATTGACTTAAAAACCCTACATGCAATATAATATCGGCGATGGGCGACGGACTTTCTTGTGGCGTCGTTCTCGGCACCCTTTAGGTGCCTCATATCTAGTGTTCTCTCTAAAAATATTTCGAGGAAATCTGGTATGCATCGGCAAAGCCAGGTCGTCGATGTTATGGGAGACGCAAATCGGATCCGGTCCACTGCAAGAACGCATGAGATGGTTGGTATTCCAGCTACCATTTGCAGGAAAAAGCTTTTCCTAAACCTAGCACGTCTGATTTTGTTAGCTGGAAGTCTCTTTCAGCAAGGTCAATTGCTCTTGTCCGATATTCCCCACCATAGTTCGATGTCTGCATAATTTGCAACGCTGCTGACGAATCTAGGGACCACTTGCTTTTTAGCTGCACTTTGATAAACGTTATCAAAACTCGGCAACTGGATAAACCGACACGGGTCAGGAATACGATCACGACACGCTAAAGTGAATCACGGGTCCTTTTCAACTTCGCGCGAGGGTTAACCTCACAAGCAACCGCCGCCACATCAGGCGGCGACCCTCGATTTGCTAATGAGATTTTGGAACTTCGATCGGCAAACGCAAAGTGGGGAGGAGGCGGATGGCCGAGGCTGACACGGTCCACGCGAGTTATCGGATGCATCCAAGGCCAACTTGTTGCATCGAAGGTGTATGTCGTAATGCCAGTCCGAGCACGACAGCAGGATAAGGCTATATCCACCGTGTTTAAAAGCCGGACGGTCCAAGGATTTTTTTTCAAAATATTTTATCAAGCCTGTAAAATTAGGAAAACAAAGATGAATGGAATTTTTTTCCTTTAAAAATCAAGATCAGGAGGACATAAGAATTCTTTTTATTTTTTCAATAATATCTTTTCTCCCCCATTTTGGATTGGAACGTGCCGAGCGAATAACTATTTGCGGGTCCCGACGACTTGGAAAAACAAAATTCAGAAATTTTTTTTTCCATTCAATTTGATGTGATCTATGAAAATTTCGGAAAAGAATTAATTACATGTGTTCCCACTTAAAAATAATTAAGATTGATTTTCCCCCATGTACAAAGCCAAAAGGAATTTTCATTTTGCCCTATGGTAAAGAGACTAAATATTTATTTTCCCATTCACCTACTTTCGCTTTTGGTCCTATCTCCCTCTCTACCGTTTTGGGATTTCTTGGCAATGCCATTAGATTTAGAATAAAAAACAATGCCTATATATATAATCTCAACATTCACTTATTCCAATCACATGATTTGTGAAGAATTTGTGTCCAATCAAATCGATATTTTTGAGTTTTTCTGCATATAAATTTGAATAATCCAGTCCCAATTTGAAATTGCCACAGTCTTTTCGAATATGATCGAATTAATTCGAGTTGCTTCACAATATGTACAAAAATTCCAATTGCAACTCCAAATCACCTTCTACTTTCAAATCCCAACATCAAGAAAAAATGAAAAAGGAAAAAAATTTGGAAAAAGATAAATCATCATTTGCATTTTCCAGACAAGAGAAACTAAAGAAGGAGAAAAAGAAAGAAAAATCAGAAGCCAGTAGCAGCAGCATATTTACTATCTACAACGGCGTAGCTTCGGCTCCTCCGGACGCTCTCGTTCTCCTTCTCCCCTGCGACGTCGCACTCCCTCTCCTCCTCGATCCTCCCCATCCCGACGCTGCAGCTCTTCGGCAGCACCCTCGCCCCCGGCCCCGGCCCCGGCCGGCTCTTCCTGATCTCCCGCAGGACGGCCTCGAGCTCCTCCGCGCTGTACCCGAGCGTCCGGGCGGAGGCGGCGCGGACCAGCTCCCTGAAGTCGTCGTCCTCCTCCCCGTCGCCGCCGCCGGCGAGGCGGGACGAGCCGACGCTGAAGCTCCGGGGGGGGGAGCGTTCTGCCCGCCCGGGCAGGCCACGTGGCCGTGGCCGACGGCGGAGGCGCAGCTGAGGATGCTGCGGACGTAGAGGTCGCGGGCCCGGGAGAGGGCCCGGAACGGCGCCGCGAGGAGGTGGCGGAGGGGGAGGTCTTCCGGTGGGCTGTGGTGGCGGCGGAGGACGCGGCGGGTCTCATGGTGGGGCGGCGGTGGTGGTGCGGAGTCTACTCTGGTGGGTTGTGGCTTGGGAATGGGGAGGGGAGGAGATGGAAGAAGTTGTTGAAGGCGTTTATAAAATGGCGACGAAGCGAGGAGAGAGAGAGAGAGACTTGTTTTTTGCACGGACTGTCGCTAGGCGTAGTGTAGAAACTCGATGATTTTTCTTCTTTTGTGGGTGAACCTGACGTGCTAGAACTCTTATCTCATGTCGGTGTAGTTCAGCATCTATATATGTATATATGTATATCTATATATATCACACTCCAAAAATAATTTCTCGTGTTGGAGAGAGTTAACAAAAATGTTGATGCGATTTTGGGAAAAAATTAGGGGTGAGCAGTGATTCTTGTTCAACTCGGTGACTGATAGGAATTGGGGTAGGTTCACAAGTAGAAAATTTTGGAACTAATTGACTTTGGTTCGGTTCTTAGGTTAAGGGGTTAAACTAGACAAGAACCGAGACTAGAATTGGGTTTTGATAGGATCAAAGCTAATTTTTATTTTATGAAATCATTTCTTCTCAAAGAAATAGAAGACACCTACCTAATTCACTCTTGCTTTTAGTCTTCTACCAAAACAGAAAGAATCGGCCAATTCGGGTCCTAGGCTGGTTCGATTTCAAAGAGGACTTGTTTGGTTCCCTGTTTTCAGATTCTTTTGAATCCGTCCTCGAGTTGTTTTCTCGATTCCAACTTTAGAATTGCACATTGAGACTATGTTCACCTAAAAAAACAACGTATGCCTATTGAGCGTTTGAAAAGCCAATTCAAGTGTAATTAATCTTTTGTTGATCCAATAAATTGTCAAGATACATTCATAGGATGCACTCGATGCATGTTGTAACTTCCTTGCTCTACATACATCAATCGATTATTTGTAATACAACGAATATCATTAACAATCAAGTCAGAAGAAAATACATTAGGACTCAGACTAATTTTCCTTTTTTCTTTTTGTAAAATTTGACACGAGCCTTTCTATTTCACGTAATGTGCTTAATTAACCTATTAGAACAAGTGAAAGTAGCAATTTCTCATAATTATTGTATATAACAACGTCGATGTACATATAATTTCAAGCTTGGTCATACCAATCCCGCACTAGGAAATAGTGAGCTTGTGTAGACACCTTCAAAAGTGATTTGAAGTCAGTTCATATTTATGGATTAATTGGTTATATTTTTTTTATATTTATCATTCATAGATTATCATATGAAATTTTTCATGAAGGATGCATCCCCAATTATCACCTATGAGAAAAATTTGCATTCCTCGTGTCTAACTAGACTTCATCTCACCATTGTTGTCATTAAAATTCACAATCTTATCCATAAGACTCATGATTATAGATTTTGTGGTGGAAGACAAGAATTGACATGAAGTGGTCGTTTTGTGTGTCATTTCAAGAAAATATGGTGGGTGGGACTGCGGGGAAGAGGAAAGTGGTTTTGGACTTTTTTTCGCAAGAGCCCATTGGAAAGGATTACAGCAAAAATCTGGGGGGGGCGACTACGCAAATTCCTGGTGTGGTGGTCCTGGTGGATATGCATGACAGAGGTAAAGGCAAAAAGATTTAAAAAAATAAGAAGATTAGAAAATATTTCCTTTGCCTTCTTCAGTTTTTCAACACTTGGCCTGGTCAGATTCGCATCCTTATATTTATAATTTTTTTAAATTATTTCTGTAAGCATCAGGTAGGAATCATTGCAAATCGGTCCATCAATTTTGCTTATTTTAATTTATTTATTTGTTTGCGTCGTCTAATTGGCCCTATGTTTCTATTATATTCAACTTACATACCTAACATTTTGCGGTAATGTTCAAGAGAAGGATCCAACGATGTGGTTGGGGGGGCCCATGGTGAAAGGGAAATTAAAGCTCGATAATGGAACCATGGGGTTGGCATTGATTGGACCTTGTCCATTTGATTCACCATATCAAATTAACTCTGGTATATTCAAAATCACACATTAATTCATTAATATATTCTAATTATACCATAATTTATAAGATGATAAACTTAACTTGTCATTAGTATCTGTACTTAGGATGCATTTGTTTTCAGTGAAAATTTCATGATAAAAAAATATTTAATATGAAACCACCGCGCGGCGGTAGGCTGCTATTTGGATAAGAGCCCCGTGAAGTCTGCCAGGGATGGAAGGGTTCGAAACCCGCCGTACGCCCTTTGGGGTCTTAAGGTGAGTCTGCGTTAGCGTCCCAGTTTCAGTTTACCTCGCCAATTTGTCGGCTTTCGAGGGTTCTAGGATCATCAAAAAAAAAATATTTAATGTGAAAATTATATTCAAGGAAAATAATTAATTTTTATTTGTTTAGTGATTTAGAGAAAATGTTTGCCTTCTTACCAGAAAGGGAAGTCAGTTTCCCCTTGATTTAAGCTTCTTATTTTCAGTTTATAAAAAATATTTTTCGTAAATCGATTAGTTTATCATCGTCTAAATACCCAAAAATCGAAAAATAATTACTGAAAAGTAGTTTTCCTAAAACAACGAGAGTAGTTTTCCTAAAACAACGGGAGAGGCTCCGCAGAAAAGTCAAATCCGATAGCTGAAGAAAATTCTACCCTGTGACTATGATAGGGTGATTAGGAACTTGTTGCTTGCTTGAAAGTTTTTTCGTTTCTTCTAGAAGCAAATAGACTTGAAAATTGTGCAAGCGTTGAACCACTTCCCTTCTTTGGACACTGACGAAGAGGGTCTACCATTTGATTTTTAGCCTGAGCTCTACTAGATGAATGCCGCAGCCGCGCAGCTATATAACTCGAACTCGTGCAACTTCACGCTAAGAAATTGATAGGATTGACCAAACTTTTGGACTCGAAATTGAAGAGCGCAATTAAATTTTGCACTTGAATGAAAGTGGGTGAATAGCAGCACGTAGGGGAGATGAATTAGCTCATTGCATTTCGAGAGAATGATTAAGAAAAGTCTCCACAGGACGTCTTTCGTCACTTATCGATAGATCTCATTAAAAATGAACTCGGATCCTATGAAGTCACAAAGAAAGATAAAGTAAAATTTGACGTGGCATGTGGTCGCGGGTTATCATTTTTCCAAACCCACAAAAAGCCCGGAACAACCCAATCGAGGCTCGAAAATTTTCTTCTCAAAAAAATTATGGATTTGGTCCGATTTGGAATAATGAACATCACATGATCTTTCGTCACCGAATTCAGCGTATTATCAAATTTTGTATATGTAGAATTTCAAGATGAAAATAAAATCTAAAACTATCAATTAGCTGATGAAAATGAAATGCGTCAGATCCGTCATTTTCTTGATGATGTTAATATTAATTGTACTACACGCCCGACGAAGGGCGAATTGTTGTATATTAATGCCAGTCAAGTCAATTAATAACGTAGCGCTTTAAATGATCTTGAGATATTTAAGATAAATGAAGAGAAAACAACCAAAGCTCATAAAAGAGATCTCCCGAAGGACCAATCACTTCTCAACGTCTCTTTCAAGCTCAACCCAATGTCGTGGATGGCAAATCCTCCTCCAGCCCGTCATTGGATGATGGAAAAAATTGTACGAAAAATCCTAAACCTATTATATTTTCGTCAATTTAGCTTTAAATATTTTAATTTTACCAATTGATTTCTAAACATTTGATAGTTTGCCAACTAAGTTCATCCGGTTAATTTATTCTAGAAATATACTTACGTGTATACCTAACCGTCCTATATGCTGGACTAGTGTTGACGTTGACATCGAAGATCCAAAAAGCATTTTTTTTTGGCATTTCAATGCAGAAGCCCTTCTTGCCCCAAATAAATTGCTTGCCAAGCTCCAAACGGCCCTAAGCTCAAATCTCAAATCGATTGATCACGCTCAGGACCCATCAATCTTAGGCGACGGACGACGATGTTTGCTTGACACTCAGGAGGAATGGGGAGATTTTCGCGAGCAGTTCGCAAGAGACCTCGACGTCAATGGCTAGGCGGAGCAAGAGGAAGACGAACCCCGGTTGCGCAGTTCATCGAGCCAATACGCAGTATCTACCAACTTCAGCCCATGAAGAGATATCTCAGAGGCCCAATTCCGTCACTTCCCGACCTCTCGTTCAAGCCCAGCCCAACGCATTGATGGCGAATCGTCCACCACGCGTCACATTCGTCTCCTCCCATGAAAAGGATCCGACCACTATTGGCCAATCTCTCTCTCTCTCTCTCTCTCTCTCTGCGCGTGACGACGACGAAAGCGACCAAGGCCATGCGGAGGATCCACGCATGTCATGATTTTTTAATATACTTTTAAAAATATATTTTGTAGCCATGCTTCCTAGAAATATCATCGACTTTCAAGCACCTTATCATACGTGGCCGGAAGGACAAAATTATCCTAGTCCAACTAGATCGAGCAATAATAAACGGGCTCCCTTAATTTCAAACCTAAGCATGCATCATCAAATTACACATTGTTAGTCAATTTGCACGTGCATAAACGTTGCAAATTGGGACTCGTGCATATTTTAATAAGACGCGACATATTTTCAAAATACAAATACACGTGCCACATGGAATCATGTTTGTGTGAAAAATGATGAAGGAATTTCACTTATTACATCTCTAAAAGAATCAAAATTACAAGAAAAATTGTCCAAAAAAATAATAAAATTAGTGTACTTTTTGTCAATTCACTCCTAACATTTTTAATTATGTCAATTGAATCCATCTAGTCAATTTCGACTAGAAATCGCCAATGTTGATCTTTGGGCATCCTACATGGGATGGTTAACGATTACATGGATAATTTTTAATAATATCTTAATTTTTTTTCGATTTTTATTATTTATTATTTTTCCTTTTTCCTTTTTTCTTTTTTCTTTTTTCCCCCCTTTCTTTAGCTTTTGCTTCCCCTTCAACCATTGCCAAGCTTCATCGATAGCTAGCAAAGGTCACCACCCTCAAGTGAGGGCCGCCCTTCACATAGGCGTCGAAACCCTCCCTCGCTTGCCTATGCCAAGCCAGGGCATCGGGTGCGTTTGGGAACCATTTTTGGGAAAAGTCTTTGGGAAAACGCAGCACTTTGAGTTAAATGTGTTTTCCAAAATGCAACTGTGTTTGGTAAATTGTACTTTGAAAGCCCCTTTGTGAAGTTCTTTGAACAAAATGGTGTTTGGAGAATTACATTTACAAATGATCTTTGTGATAAAAAAAAATTATCAAAAGAAAAATTTTAAAAAATTAACCGGCAAGGGCAGCGGCCACCGGTGACCCCGGATCTGGGCGGTGAGGTCGCGCGTCGCCGTCGGGACCTCCGGCGACCCGGATCTCCGGCGCGGCGAGGTCGCGCGACGCCGCCTCGACCTCCGGCGACCCCGGATCTGGCGCGGCGAGGTCGCGCGACGCCGCTCGACCTCCGGCGACCTAGATCCGGGCATCGAGGTCGCGGGAGGACCCCGCCGCCCGATCCGGGTCGCGGCGAGGTCGCGGAGGTCGCGTGACACCGCCGCGACCAGATCCGGGGCGGCGAGGTCGCGCGACCCGATCCGGTCGCGCCGAGCCTCCAAGCACCGAGATCTTGTCGCAACTGCACTCGCGACTAGATGGGTCGCGCGACCCGCGAGCTCCATGCGGAGGTCGCGGTGCGGCAGCGACGGCCGCCGCGACCGCGTGTGTTTGGCAACCAGATCGCGACTCGCAGAGATCGCCCGTATCTCCGACGACGATCGCCTAGGTCGCGGCGCCCTCTACGCCCGGAGAAGATGAACAAGTGCTCATACAAGGGCACGCACTCGGAAAATCAAAAATTCGTGAGGACAATTTCGGAAAAATATATATATATATATGAACAGTGCGGGGCATGGACATGCCGAAAAAGCCGAAAGCCCAGTGCGAGGCTTTCAGCTTCACAAGGCCGGCATTTGGAGAAGGGGGGTTCAAAATTTTTTGCCAAACGAGCTGGCATTTGCCCAAGGATCTTTAGGCCTCCAAAGGGCTTTGGGAAGTGGTTCCCAAACGGAGCCATCGTGGCCCTCGCTTGGATCTAGCAAGGACGCGAAAGCCCTCACCCGTGACGAGCAAGGGCAATGACACTCTCACTCATGGCTATAGTATCTATGTTAACGATTTCCAGTTAAAATTGATCGTGTTAACTCAATTAGTAAAATGTGAAAAGATCTATCACTCTATTAATAAAATTGAAAGGTTAAAAACTAAATTGACAAAAGTGCAATAAGTTGAATACTTTTTTAACAATTTTCTCTAAGAAAGGTCGAGTTACTACACATAATATTTAGTTATAGATTGAAAAATAAAATTCCAAAATATGTGTGATTATTTAATGCATTCATGTATAAGGATTTTTATACTTTCTATTTTAGATATCGAGAATCATATGATCAAAGGCTTGAAAATGAAAAGAAGAAAATAAGATTTTAAACACTAACACTAGTCTCTATCTATCTTTTCTTTTTTACTTTTTTTTTCATTTTTGTATTTGTCTTTAAGGCCTCAACAAAGAACTTGACTGAGCCTATCTTCTTTTTTTTTTGTAAGTGTGTATTTAGGAATTATCTTAAGAGCAATGAAGAACTTGATCAAGCCTGTCAAAAACCTGAGTGGAGAATCAAATGTTTAAAGAAGGACTCCTGTCATGATCCTTCTTATGGTGATCAATACAAGAAGCAAAGAAACTTCAAAAGATTCTCCTTAAGCCATACAAGGAGAAGGCACAAATGGCGATTCCTATGGAAAAAATGCACTGGAAAGGGTTCTTTTGGAAAGCGTAGAAAATCTAACTTGTGTTATATCTGCAACAAGAAAGGACGTTTTGCAAATAATTGTCCAAAAGCCAAGGGAAGTAATCTCATTTGATTTAGAAAATAAAAACACAAACTAGAGTGTCACTCCATGGCGATGATGTGGAATCAATCTTCTCCCTCGAAGATGAACCAATCAAATACATTGTGTGTGCTATCCAAACGAGGTCACAAACTAGTGACACTAAAAGTTTTTTGAAGAACTCGAAGAAGTTTTCTTCTTCTTTGAACCTCCAACAATTCAAGATCTTTGTGCATACCCTCATTCTATTCTCCCATATTTTCCTATTAAAATATATTTATTTAAATATGATAAGCCTATTTCTATTATTGCTCTCATTGACATTGGAGCCAATGCTTCTATCCTTGATACAAAGATACTTCCAGAAAATTATTGGACTTCATTTACCCGGTATTTTAACTCTGCTTCTAGATATACATTTGCTACAATAGTTCAAAGCAAACCCATCACCATACGATTCTTTCCCAAATGTTCAATCACTACAAAATCCTTGGTTCTAGTTCACCAGATAAAAATATCATTGTTGGTAGAGATATCCTTATACAAATTCCTAAACTCAAAATTGTACCTAATGGACCACAGTTCAATGGACAGTTCAAGAAATTTGTATACATCTAAAGATTTTTCACTATTGAGATGAGTATTTTAGATCCAATCTTGCAAACCATTTTTAAAGCATGTGCAACTCTTACTCAGACTTTGTCCAAAAATGTTCTAACCCTTTATGGAAAAATCCTAACTTTTTCATCCATCTTCCTTTCAAGAAAATGCTAATCCCACCAAAGCCAATCATTCTTGAATGAATCCAAAACATTTGCTTTTGCACAAAAGGAATGTTCAAATTTACTTCATCAAGGATTAATTGACCATCATATTCTCAATGAGCTTGTGAAGCATTCTATGTTAACAAGTGTGCTAAGCAAAACAAAGAATTATTTACCAACCTCTCAACCAATTCTTGCAAGATGATAAATTTCCTCTACCACTTTGGAACTCATTATTTTCTAGTCTCATTCAAGCCAAAGTGTATTCAAGTTTGACCTTAAAGTTGGATTTTGGCAGTTAGGAATTTATTTTGAAGACAAGTACAAAACTGGATTTTGTATCCCAAATCAACAATTTTAATGGATAGTGGTCTCTTTTGGTCTTAAGACAGCTCCTTTGTTGTTGCATAAGTCTATGTGCAAAATTTTTCGGCCTATCCTGGTAAATGCCCAAATTTATATTGATGATATCCTCCTTTATAGTCTAGATGAGGATTCTCATTATAAATTATTAACCCAATTTATCGAGCTAGTATAAAAGCACTAAATCATGTTATCCTAGAAGAAGATGATCATTGCCCACAAAAAAAATTGAATTTCTTGGGATGCATCTTAAAGATAGAACATATCATCTTGGTTCTCATATCACTAAGGAATTGCATAAGTTTCTTGATGAAAATCTCTCTTACAAATAGGTCCAACAATTCCTTGAGATAATTATCTCAAGGATTCTGTACCAAAATCACAAAATTTATAAGTCCACTGCAATAAATGCTCAAGAAAGATGCTCCTCCATGGGGACCACAGCAAACTACGTCTACATGCAAACTTAAAGAAACTCTATGACATCTTCCTCTATTGCAAATCCCTTCCATGGGAAAAAAAAAATTATTGCAGATAGATACCAATGATGAAGACTGGGCTGTTGTTCTTTTTAAAGAAATTAATTGAAAGCAACGAGTTTATAGACACAAGAGTAGAAGATTCACGCAAGCAAAAATGCATTACTCCTCTACGTGCAAAGAAATCTTAGAGGTAAAATATGGCATCAAGAAATTTGAATTCCATCTTATAGGACATCATTTCCTTGTGGAGATGCACATGTCCTTATTTTCTCATATACTGAAGTTTAAGTAGAAGTAGATCTCGCATCCTTAGCATCTTAAATTAGGCAATATGGTTCTCAAAATATTCCTTTGAAACCATATATATTTCAGGAAAAATGAATATGATTGCTGACTTTTTACCTCAACCAAAAGAATTTATAGCTACCACATCTATAAATACATATGCGGTGAGGAATTCAAGAGGTGGTTTTAAGGCCCGAGAAATAAAGCCCAAATGGTCTTCATATTCATACCCACCAAAAATCCCTATGCTCATCCAAAATAGTGTTCTCTTTGAAAATCTTGGAAAACTTATGTAGTAATATCATTTCTGTATTTTCAACTATTATGGTGGTCTTCTCCAAACGGATCACATCCAAAATATCCATTTATTCATCTTCTTACTTTCTTCCCAAAAGAGGGATTTCCAAAAAACTCAAATAGTTTTATTGGTATATGTTTGATCTCTACGCCATTACCATCGAGTTTCCAACAATGAAGTGGGGGCCAACCAGCCCTCACTAGGAGTGAGCGGTTCCAGGTTCTATCTAGAACCTGGAACCTACCCTCGAGTACAGGTTCCTCAGTTTTTGAAACCTGGAACCTACCCATCAAAACCTTGAACCTGGAACCTACCCTGTCATAGGTTCCAGGGTCGATTCCAAGGTCCAACAGGTTCTTTTTTAATTTTTGTTTCATTTTTAGTTAAACAAAACGAAAATGAACACAACAATAATAAACAAGCTTGTCATTCATCAAAAAGAATACAAAATGAACAAAACTAAAACAGTGGCATCATCGACACGCGGACTGCTCATTGTCGAAGTCTAAACAATAGCGGCATTGTCGATGACAAAACAACGATGGCAAAACAACAATGTCTAGAAAGAGCACTAACAAAAATTTGACATTCAAAAACACTAACCTCAAGTTCAAAGCATTTCTGTGGAATAATATCAAGGCACACTTTAAAATCAGCCAATCCATCATCGGCATACTTTGGAAATTTGTGACGAAACTTATTAAAAATTTTCCACAAGGAGACACCAATCTATGGAGAAACTAAATACAAACATGGCATTCACGTTTCTAGAAATTGCGGATCCACACTACACAATAGACATCCTAAGAATCCAGCTCTATAAAAGCAATGGCAACAAAAATAAAAGTAGGTAACCTGCAATGCTCATTATCGAATAGGTAAAATAACCAATGTGCATAGATAACGGGAGTGCCGTTCTCTTAGTTTCTATTTGCATCAAAGAATGCCTCGAGAGGGTTTTGTCACGTCCCAAATGTAGCTGCAGAAGTAGCAACAACGGTCCTAGCAAAAGACTTTGTTCTAGCAGCATCCAAAAGTGCTTTGCCAAAAAATGTTGACAATAACATTGATCTTGACCAAATGGCTGCATAAGAGAACACATAAAAAAAAAAAAAAAAGTAGTTATGTGATTATAATAAACCAATTGGCTGCAAACAAGAAACTAAAATATCAATATCTATCTAGAAGATGCACCTATTGAGCCTAACTGGCAATAGTAAGACAGCACTCAACTTATCCAGACATTAATATAGACGCCATGCATTTTCATTTCTTCCCACCGGTTTTACATTTTATCTTCACGTAGCTCTCATTTCAAACTACAATGTAAGCTTCTTGTAATCTCAAAGTCTAAAAGTCCACACATGAAGATTTTGATTTCATCTTGCACTTCCTTCTTGGCTATTGTCTGCACAAAGACAACATCAATGAGGAGATTCTTTCCGAGCACTAGGAATTTTGCATACATAAGTAACACTACCATCATGCTGCACCAACTCATTGGCAAGCACAGCAAAACCCAGAAAGACAAATGCCATGGGAGAGGCGCAAGACCTTGGTCCAAGGTCATTAGATTTCACAAGATGGAGATAGTCACAACACAAGCAACAACAATGAGGAAAAACGCATAACTACACAATGATCAAAGTGAGAGGTACCTAGTATAAAGCAAAACAGAAACAAAGCAAAACATTTTCAAATAATTTCATAATGAAAGAACTCAAAGAGACAACTACAAGACTACAATTTTGCGAAATCGACGAATGTGTTCTTTTTTTTCCTTCAAACTTTAACTCTTCAAGGAAGGTACTTCATGAGAACATGGCAAGATCTTGCCCTTCTCCATCAAACATTGCAATATCTTGCCCTGCTCCATCACGCATTGTGGGGGCTTGCGTTAACGTGCCTTCGATGAGGGAGTTGGTTTTCTTTGTGCCTTGTCAATGGAGGAATGGGACCTTGAAGTTGCTCAATCGACTTTGCGAAGTCACACTGTGAATAGCTTTTTCGAGTTTACAATCTCTTCCTTACTCTCACTTTGATATCATTGTTAGACATTCAAAACCAAAAACCTAGTAGAACTTTTACATCCTTCTCAGATTATGCATCAAATTGGTTTTTATGTGTTGGCAGCTCTTTATTTTGCTAATTCTCTGTACTAAGTTAATCTTTTGTGCACATCGGTGCCCACACCTGTTCAACACCGATTTGACCCCAAAACCATCGACTGCCCATAGACACGAAAACCATCGACCACTTAAGCTCTGCTCAAGCTCCAAACATTCTACCCGTAGACACAAAAACCAGACAAAACAAAGAAAACCCAGATAAAGATACCCACAAAACAGACATAGAGAGAGAGAGAGAGAGAGAGAGAGAGAGAGAGAGAGCTTACGAAGAAGAGGTCGAGGAGGACTTGATCGGGAAGGAGGGATAGATCAGAGAAGTGGGCGAGGTTGAGGACTGCCGACGGTGGAACAACAGCAGCGTCACAATGGTGACCCCCCAGTAGCTCGTCATTGGGACACGCAACACGTGCGACGGCGAGAGCTGGCAGCATCGTCAAACGGGGCAGTGGCAACGTCCATGGCGGCGAGCAGTGTGGGGTCATCGGTGACTCGGGGGTGGAGCATTGTAGAGGAAATAGGAAGAAGGGAAAGTGAAGAAGAGAAGAAAAAATAGGGTGGAGCGATGCAGAGGAAATAAAAAGAAGGGAAAATGGAGAAGAGAAGAAAAATTAGGTTTCTTTGAAGGGTACTCCCGATCCTGATTCTGATTCCGAAAAAAATGGAATCGAGAACCGAAACCGACCTCTCAAGAACCGAGAATCGAACCGGACTCTCCGGTCCAATTTGGTTCTCCGATTCTACCTAGGAACCGTGCTCAGCCCTAGCCCTCACCGAGGTGTTGGTGACCCCATCAATCATAGCTGACGCCCCATCGATGATGGAGCTAGGGCCAAAAGCGATGGAGGGCTACTAGTCCTCCTGCCTCTTTCTTTTTGTTTTTCTTTTTCTTTTTTATAAGTTTTAGCCTTTTTTTTAGTTTTTTAATAGAAAAATAGAAAAAAGGAAAAATAAAAGAAAATATGAGAAAATAAAGGACGAAAATGCCATTGACCAAGTTAGGTCATTCTTCGAGACTAACATGGCTATTTCAAGTTATTATTAAGAATAAGGTCCACTTTATATCCTTATTTAAGAAAATGATGGCACTTATAACCCTTATTTGAGAAATTAAGGGCATTTCGGGTTTTTATTTGAAATTTTCTCTCTAAATAAAAAGGGAAAATTTCAAATAAGGACCCGAAGTTGATCAATTTTCTCAAATAAGGACCCGAAATGAACTTTGTGTTAGATAAAAACCTAAAGTAGACCCATTGTCTCAAATAAGGATCCGAAGTGGTTGAATCAATTCCAAATAAGAACCTGAGCTTGCTGATCAACCAAATATTCGTCGGTTATCAAGCATGTGACATTTCCGATAACCGGAGTTTGGGCAATTTTGTCCACAAAAAATATAGGGAAAATTAACAAATCCTAAAACAAAAACCAAAAAAACCCTAGGTTTTCTATGGTCTCCCTATTGCTTGTACCCATCCTCTACAAAGTCAAAACCAAAGTTCTCCCCATTCCTTGTACCCATCCTCCGCAAAGTCGAAGACCCAAATTCTCCGCCGGTTGAGCAATTCAAAAACAAGAAGAAAACCATATGCTTCTTTCTTTGTTTGCAAAGACCCAAATTCTCCGCCAAGTGAGCAAGGGGAGGAGCGACGAGAATTGAGTCGCGACGATGACCGAGCAGTGATTTGATTGAGGAGTAGCGGGGGAGAAGAAAGAAGAAAACGTAAACATCTAAATGAATAACCTAAACTTAATTAATTTAGAATTTTTCCTTTTTTTTCCAATCACAAATTTCTGACAAAATTGCCCTTATTTTAATCAGATTCACTTAGAGTCCTTATTTGGAATTTTCCCAATAAAAAATGAACTTGGACCCATGGACCCATGAAAAAAAAAAAGAAAATTTCCAATCATTTTCTTCTCAAAAATTCGCGGGTTTTATAATTTGGAATAATGAAGTTCACATGATCTTTCATCACCAAAGACAACAAGCTATCGAATTTTATATGTGTAAAATTTCAAGATGACAAAGAAATTTAAAACTATCAAACTGCCGATAAAAATGAAATGCGTCCGATCTATCGTTTTCTTGATGATTTTAGTATTGACCGCGCTACGCACGACAAAGGACGAATCGTTGTAGATGAATGTCAATCTTCTCATTTTTTTTGGTCGGTAGATGAATGTCAATCTAGTTAGCTGATAACGCGGGGTTTTAACGGACCTTGATGAGATGTTTAAGATGAATGAAGAGAAGACAACCGAAAAGGCCCAAGAAGAGATCTCTCAAAGGCCCAAAAGTCCATCGCTTCCAGACCTCTCTTCAGGCGCAAACCCAACGCATTGATGGCGAATCCTCCACCACGCATCCCATTCGTCTCCTCCCATGATAAGGATCCCACCAACACTGACCAGTCTCTCTCTTCTCTCTGCGCATAACGACGACGAAAAAAGGGGCCAAGGCCAGAGCAAAAAGCGCTGACCCAGCAGATGAAGAACGACCGCGGCTCGCTGCTCCTCGCCGGAGTAGCGACCGGAATCATCTGGGCGGCCGCGATGCTGTGCGCGTGCCACGCGAGGGCCGACCTCCACCCCCTGGTCGTCGTCCCGGGGAGCGGCGGCAACCAGCTGGAGGCCCGGCTGACCAGGGAGTACAAGTCCTCCAGCTTGCTCTGCAGCCGGCTCTTCCCGCCGGTCCGGGACCGGGACGGCTGGTTCCGGCTGTGGTTCGAGCCCAGCGTGCTGCTCGCCCCGTTCACCCAGTGCTTCGCGGACCGGATGGCGCTGTACTACGACCCCGGGTCGGACGACTACTGCAACGCCCCCGGGGTCGAGACCCGGGTGAGCCGGTTCGGGTCCATGGAGTCGCTGCTGCACCTCGACCCCTATCTCAAGTAAGATCTCTCGCCGCCCGCCGTTTCATCAGCTGACACATCTCGACACGATCGACAATAGACGCGATGATTAAATTATCATGAATCAATATGCTTTTGACTTTGTAGGTTGTGGCTTTGGATGTGCATATGTTTTTTTCCTTTTTCCTTACGTCGATAGCCTCTTGTTGTTCGTGAAATTATGCGTGACGAGCATTTTAATTAGGTCAGAAAGAATATTTCAAGATTTTGAAAAGGAAAATGATTTATGTGGGTGTCATCATCCGTTTAATGATGATTGTGCATTCTTTTTTGGGGGGATTGTGCAAACTATAGTCCGATTATTGTCGTAGTAATCGCCTTTCTCCGCCGGCATTTAGTCCGAAGGTCCGAATTCTTTTTTATTATTTAGCTCCGGTCTTCTAAACGAAGGATGAATTTCGAAAATAGTCTTTTGATAACTTTTTCTTAAAAAAGAACGCACCAAAAGTCCCTACACCAATGTAAATTGTCCAATCGGATTCCTCGACTTTTTAATTTTGTGCCAATTAGATTGCTAAGCTATATATTTTATAGTTAGTTTTTCCGTTCAAAAAGAAAATGAAAATGCCACGTTGGTTTGCACTTTTAGCCTATATCTTTTGTGTCTCTCTTATTTGTTTTTTTCTAATTGCAAAGTGTTTTTTAGTATTGCAAAGTGTTGACCGCTTGGTAAGGTGTGAACTCTGTAGGGTGGATAATGATATTTGTCAAACAGGGGATGAAAAAGATATTATTGAAGTTGCAGATGTTGTGAGCAAATTTTAAGGGATTGGTGGGGCATGAGATATCGTCCATTTGATAAAATGGGAGGTCTTGGGCTCAATTTGTATAAAAACATAATGTCTTTAGGCTAAAATGATTGAGACGAGATGCGATATGAATATGTTAAATCAGGTATGCGATATGAATATTCTATTTGATTAGACCATGAGATGTAAGCCGACCCATGATATTATCTTATTTCTATAATAGTGATTTTGAGTATGTAGAGTTTCGATGCATGTATGTGATTGTGTTCTGTTAAACAACTTATTGAGTATGTTGCAGGCAAGTCACAGCGTACATGGCAACTCTAGTTAAATCCCTCCAAAAGGTTGGGTATGTCGACGGCAAAACCCTATTCGGTGCTCCTTATGACTTCCGGTACGGCTTAGCCGCCGATGGCCACCCGTCTCGTGTCGGCTCCAAGTTCTTACAAGACCTCAAGGACTTAATCGAGAAGGCTACCACATCCAATAAAGGCAAGCCGGTAATCCTTCTCTCTCATAGCCTTGGAGGCCTCTTTGCCCTTCAACTTCTCAACCGAAACTCTAAATCGTGGCTTCAAAGGCACATCAAGCACTTCATTGCCCTCTCCGCCCCTTGGGGCGGTGCTGTCGACGAATTGCTCACCTTCGCCTCCGGCAACGCCCTCGGAGTTCCGTTGGTCGATCCATTAATAGTACGAGGAGAGCAAAGGAGCTGTGAGAGCAATCTATGGCTCCTTCCATCCCCGAAAGTCTTCGACAATGAAAAGCCGCTCGTGATCTCTCCATTTGCAAACTATACGGCTCATGACATTGCGCAGTTTCTAAACGATATTGGGTTTCCAGAAGGAATCCGACCATATGAGTCGAGAATTCTGCCTCTCATAGAGGGATTGGCGGTCCCGGAGGTGCCGGTGACGTGCATGTTCGGCTCGAACATGGAGACGCCGGAGAATTTGATTTATAGGAGCAAGGCTAAGGGCTTTGACGAGCAACCGGAGGTGGTGTACGGCGATGGGGACGGCACGGTGAACATGGCGAGCTTGTTAGCGCTCGAGTCTTTGTGGAAGGAGAATCGGAAACAGCCGTTCAAGGTGGTGATGATCCGCGGAGTTTCGCATACGTCGATATTGAAAGAAGAAATCGCGCTTCAGGAAATCGTTCAAGAGATCGTGGATATACATGCGGATCATGTCGGAAGCTCGTATGTGCAGAGATGAGAGTTGGGTGTAAAAAAGCTTGTGTATACTCAATTCGGCATGCCTATTAAGAAGACGTTAGTTGAAATTATTAGGCTCATTTGAAACTCTGTAGAATGAGTAAGTCCAATACACAGAAGTTTCTATTATAAATAGTGTTAATATTATGAAAAATCTTAAATTCATAAATTTATGACAAATTTAACTCAAAATTAATTTTTTGATGACAAAAAATCCCGAAATGATATACTTGTGATAGATTTACCTTTTGCTAGTTTTCACTGAATTTTAATGGCAAATTATTGAGTTAGATGACACATGACAGTTGAGCGGTGTATTAAGTTGGGGTTTTATTATATGTTTTTCACAAATGTATCGGTTTAGGGTTTTTTGTGAGATTAATCGAAGGGTTTTTAATTTGTCATTAAGTATATAATTTGAGGTAAATTTATCATAGAAATACCAGTTTATAGTTTTTTGTAGTGAAAAGATTAGTTTGGCAAAAATTGTTGCAAGTGTACAAATTTGAAATTTTTGTGGTATTAACCCTAATAAATACTAGTATTAATAAATATTTGAAGGAGATTCGCACGATGAAGGATGAGGGTTCTAAATCCCTAAATAAAACCAATCTCGTTATAATGTTAGAGATATGCTGAAATTGTTATGCAAATAAGTCGTAACTCTGTTGGTTTAGGTTTATATGAATAGATAGATGGTCCTAATAGTTGAATTAACCCTTTGAAACAAAATACAAAAATGTGATTTTATTCCGCTAAGACAAGCCTAAGATATGCGATAATCTATTTAGACCGTTATTATTCTTGTTTAAATATTTACATTAGAAAGTCTATTGCATGCCATGAATTTTTAATATATTTTTCAAAAAATATATTGTGGCCGTGATCCCTAGAAATATTATCAACTTTCAAGCACCTCATAATATGAGGCCAGAAGGACAAAAATATCCTAGTCTAACTAGATCGAGCAATAATAACGTGGCTCCCTCAATTTCCTAAGCATGTAATCATCAAATTACGCATCATTAGTCAATCTGCACGTGTATAAACGTTGCAAATTCAGACTCCTGCATATTTTCATAGACGCAACATATTTTCAAAATACAAATAGACGTGCCACATGAAGGCATGTTTGAATGAAAAATGATAAAGGAATTTCACTGATTACGTCTCTAAAAGAATCAAAATTACAAGGAAAATTGTCCGAAAAAGTCATAGACTTATTGTATTTTTGTTAATTTAATCCTAAATTTATATCAGTTGAATTTAGTCAATTTTGACCGGAAATCGCTAATATCAATGTTAGGCGTCCTACATGAAATAGTTGGCATGAACAATTTTTGATTATATCTTATATTTTTTTTTCTTTTTCCTTTCTTCCCTTCGTTAGCCATAACCAAGCTTCATCGATGGCTACCAAAGGTCGCCACTATCAAACAAGGGCCGCCCCTCCTGCAGGCATCAAAACCCTCCCTTGCTTGCCTATGCCAAGCGAGGGCATTGCCGCCCTCAAATCTAGTGAGGGCACGAAAGCCAAATGTGAGGGCAGCCACACCCTCACTTATGGCTATAAAATATATATTAGTAATTTTCGATTAAAATTAATCATGTTAATTCGATTGGCAAAACATAAAATGATCTAAGACTTCATCGATAAAATTGAAATGTTAATAACTAAATTAATAAAAGTGCAATAAATTTAACACTTTTTGAATAATTCATCCCGAGAAAGGCCGAGGTGCTACGCACAATATTCAGTTATAGATTAAAAAATATAATTCCATAATATGTCTGACTTATAATATCTATTTTAGATATTGAAAATCATATAATCAAAGGCCTGAAAATGAAAATAAGAAAATTAAGATCTTATACGCTAACGTTAGTATCCGACTTTCTGGCCCCCAAAAAATGCTGAGCCGTAACCGTTCAAACCACGACCGGTAGGAGCGGCGAAATCCCGAAAACGCCCCCGGGCCCCCGATACCTGTCCTCCCGCCAAAGCGATTGTACGTTCTCCTCACGCAGCTCCGGCGCACCATATAAAAACCTCCCCGGTATGTCCACCTGCGCTCCTTCTCCACGCCCAGCAGCGAGGTCGAGAAGTCGTCGCCACCGTCGCGGAGCGGATCCGCCGCGCGCGCGCTCTCATCTCGAGCCCTTCGCCGGCCGCGAACCCTAATTTTCGATTCCGCCATCGATTCGATCGGACGAAGGCCCCGGAGTCGGAGGTAGAGAGAGAAAGAGAGAGAGAGAGAGGAGCAAAAGGGATTCGAATCTGAGGAGAAATGGTCGGGGACGAGGGCGACACTCCTACTAGGTGATTACGCTTGCGAGCTCAGTGCCGTTATTTCTGTTCGTCTGGATGTTCTCGCGTTTTTTTATGAGTCCTAGGTAGCGTCGGGATCGGGAGATCGCGGATTGAATCGGGAAGTCTTTCGTTTGTTGCGCTAAAAATTGATGCTGCTTGTGCTTTGCAATTAGTTGATTCTGGCCCTGATGTTGGAATTCTGAGTTCTGCGGGGGATGGATGGATGGATGCGGCGTGTGGTAAAGCAGGGGTTTGGTGTGATTCGGGTTCTTGCAATGAGCGGTTTAAGCTTGTGGGGGTATAGACAGTGTGATTGTTGTTCCCCGGTTAGAAACTTCTGCATGCATGCGCGTACCTGTGTGAGATATAGACGCGATGGGGATGCAGATGGGCAACAGTGACCTTATGAGTTATGACGCCCTTTTTGGCACTATTTTACAGGTATGAACTGTTGAGTATGGTGAAGAAGCACTCCAGTTTAATAGGGAAGACGAATGTCGAGGAGCAAGATGCTTCGGATGTCGAAATGGATCCAAAGTTCTGGCATGATGTTTTCGATTTTTATTTTATCCGTGGGAAGGAGTCGAGGGGGCGGCAGGATGATGACCTTCTTTTTTTTGTCAGAAAAATGGTAACCTTATTTTCTTATCGCCAGTCAACTGGAATGTGTATTATCCATACAGTGGATCATCCATTTGAGCCGATGCCTTTATTCCATGATCTACATATGCTGTATGTGTTACCTTTTAATTGCCATCAGTAAATAAAGTGCTCTCCATGGAATTGTCTGCTGTAGAGGACACACGGTGATCCGTCGAATGAGAGCCCAGATGGTGTATCTCCCTACTTCGTACGCAGGTGGGCTTCTGAGGTAAAAGGGAGCATGAGAATACTTTTGAGCTACTATACTTTACTCAATTTTGCTTTCCTCCCTTTTTCTATGCCTCACCCTTTATTTTTAACAGTAATATAACGGTCCCTTATCTCGATGGAATTAGATCTTGTTAATTTGTTGATTTGATAAATGATGGTTGAGCTAGGTATGTCATATTTGCACAGTATACATGCAATTGTGCTGTCCTTCTAATCAGATTAGCTCTGCATGAATTGAATGTTGATTTCTGTTGGTCAAATATCTATCTCTTCTTTTTGCCAACGTTGATATTATCATTGCACAATGTAGTTTGATGTAACTCTAGTCCGAGGAACTAGTATAAGCCTGACCATGTTAAGCTATAGTTGTCAGGGTAAACTGAAGATGCAGTAGGTATTACTCTCGCTTGGTGACTTGGTCCCAAAGAGGTTTTAATTTTAAATTTTTGTTGATTTAGGTTTTCTAGAATTTCTTGTATAGTGCATGGTCTTAAATTACTGGATTTTGTTTAAAACACACAAAGATTCAATTTATTACCATACTTGGAAATGTACTTATCGTAGTTTGCCATTTCTGTGACATATGTCAGCATGACATATTGAGGTCTCACTGAACAAATGGACATGCTTAGTATCGGAGCATATCTAAGGTTTTATAGGAATTGTAACTTTTCCAAACCTCTTCTGAATTTCCTGGAATACTTAACATTTCTCCTATGGTTTGATTGCAATTATAAATCTCAATTTCACCTTATGGACAGTTAGCTAACTAGTTCTGATTATTTTTACATGGCCTAGATCGAGTTGGCTCTTGATTTTGAGGAAAGATTTGAGGCAAGCCACAAGTATATGGAAACTGAGGAAACTACTGAAAAATTTTGCTTTATCAAGTGATACAGGGTACATTGGTCGTTTTTGTACATTGAAGGGACATAACTTGAGCTGTGTCTGATTCTACTGTCTTCTCTTTCCCTGATTGTGCACTGTCAACTTGGCTGCAACCTACGAATATGTTTTTAGGCTCTCTTCTGTGAAGCTTCTCTGTAAAAAATATTAGCATGACCAGATATTAAGTTAAAGAGTGAACTTCGTGAGTGGAGTATCCTCAGAGTAAATACAAGTAACTTTGCTAGCTACATACAACAATTTGACTCAACCCCTACATGCCTTATTTTTGTGTCATTCTTTCCTGCTCCTAGTGTATTCAAATCAGACGTTTGTTTGTTGTAGTCCTCTCAATATAAGTATCTGGTCTGGTTCATCACCTTTAGATTTCAAAGGAAATTCTGCACAAAAAATATGCCCACTCTGAATCATTCACTTACCTGTTTTCCAGTATTCTACATGCACTTTGATTTCCAGTTGATATGATCTGTTAGTCTCTACTGATATAATAATACTGCTATTTTAATTTTTAAAACAGTTGGATAAGTTACTCGGTGATAGTTCTGATGAAGTGGACTGGAGGCGCTCCTTTTATTTGAATTTGATTGCGCACACCTCCTTTACTGTGACAGTTGCAATTTGCAGGCAAGTCAACTACATTGAGTTTTCATGCGGACCTACTCCGTTCACTGGAATTTGAGTATTTATAGTTTGATTCATCAATTGTGTTGGCGATTGTCGAAACTTATCTTAATTAGTTTAATTTTTCCAAGTATCTGTGAATTTAGAGGTGATGAGAGGCTAGGGTTGGCCTATTTAGATACCACAAGGCAATCCATATTAATTTAAAATGTACCCTTTCTATATCATCTTGGTTTCTTTTCTTCTGCCGTAAGTTTGGAGTTGGGACCTATTACTCCCTTTTGGTTCATATTTTTAAATAATGAGCTACTAGTTATCTTAATTGTAGTTTCTTCTTGGAGAGTTTAGTTGCTGCATGTCTCTTTGAAAGATGCATGTTTTTTCTTTACTGGCCCCACTTGCAGATGGTGGCGGCTGTTGTTGTTGAAGTGAAACTTCCACAAATAAGGAATATATGTAAATACCAATGTTAGCACAGACTGCTTGGAGCTACATACTTGAGATGTCATGCTTGGTTTTTTCCTTGGTGTTGTTATAATGTAATGCTCTATTATTTATGTAAGCTGTGTTTCTGTTCAATTGTTATTTGCAGCCATGAAGTCCTCAGGAACCATCAATCAGGACAAGATACACCACTGTCTCCAATATATAAGGTACTCATTGCAACCTTATTCATGCCCTAAAATTAGAGTTATAAGATGTATCCCTTGATTACATATTTCCATACATCTCCAAGTTGTTTTGAGTCTTTTGACCTTTATAAGGAACTTTCATGTGCGGAAGATCATGTGTGGATGCTACCTAAGTCTCTGAGAAATTATGGGTTGCATTTGTATTAGATAAGAGTGAAGTCGCAATAAGTATTTATTTGTCTTTGCTTTCATGCCATTTTTAATGAATTGGGAAGACCAACTGAAGAGTAGACACAGGAATCCCTGGAAGAGGATTTTTTTTTTTTTTTTGGTTGAGGGGGGTTGTTGTGGGAAGGTGGGAATTGTCTATGTAGATGTCCAGAGACAAGCGGTCAATTGGGAACCGTCCCAGGCGACCTCCAAAGAAAAAGAAAATAGCTAAGCTGATTACGCATGTTGTTCTTTGGTTACTCTTAAAAAGCTCTTATATATTGCTCTTTCAGTTCTAACCAAAATGCTAGAAAGATAGTCAGGAAAACAAAAATAATATTCTTTTTCAGGAGAGTTGTCCTGTCACCTATCAGATATTTGTCGGTTTTACTGATACTCCTGTTTCAGGTCTGTGGAGTTGTGACATGATATTTCTTTTCAAGTTCAATTCCTGGCCATATGTCTACTGTGAGACTAAAGTGAGAATTGATCTATCTGTGCGTTTCAGTGAGACAATTTTGTTTAGCTATAGATCTCTGCATATCCTGATCCTTTTCCTTAAATTGAGAGAACCTGTTGCCTGTAGCTGCTAGTCTCCTGTAGGCTGTAGTTTTTCCCTAATCAGTCCCTTTCAAGCCAATAGGTTCGATATCGATTTCTTTATTCAAGTCATGAGACAAGTACAAGACCATTATGCTGTAGTTATTTGCCGTATGTTAGAGTACTTATTTGTGGTTTTTTTTTTCTTGGTTTCTCTGTTTTCTAATTTGAAGATCGATATTTTCTGCAGGTTGTGAAAACTGTTTATGCATCTCCTAGTCGTGTCAATTTCCATTTGGACTCAAAAAAGGCAAGCTACTGATTCCTGATTATTGCAGCCTTTTCTCCTTATGGTTCTAGGATATTACAATTTCCTTTTTGTTGTTAATTGAGTTGCTATCTGACGATGTCGTGTCTCATAACTAGGAAGTAGAGACAACACCTGCCTATCCAGATATCTGTTTTGCTGTTGACGACTTTGACTCCACGTTTGATGCAGTGGTAACAATTCTAATTTTTTTTATCTATGCATTACTTATTACATTGGTGATAATAGCTTCATATTTATGCTTTCTTTTGCTAAGAAATGAGATGCTTCCGATTTGATGATAGAATGGTCTACATGGCCGTTGTGATAAGTTAATAGAATTGATTTCTTATAGGAACATGAAAGTTTCTTCATTTATATTTATATCATGTTTTGTGACGCTGCTCATACGAGAGGCCAGTTTTCTTATAGCAATAATTTGGCTCTCATTCTTGAACAAGTGCATCTAGTTCCATATTCTTGTGTTCAGTTGAAATCATAAATAATGACCTATCAAATCTGTCTTGCTATGTTTAGCATAAGTTGATTGCTACATGATAGGGTTGTACAAGGTTTCATAATGTGGATATTATGTCTATATGTTCCTTGGTGGAAGAGTTCAATGCATGTTTTTATTGTCCTTTACCTATAGTGTTCCAAAGCTTTTGAGAAAAGTTTCTACAAGATCCTAAAAAGTTCTTATCACATCCTTGTATCCTCAAACTTGAGTCATAGGAAGCACATGTTTTTACATTTTGCATCTCTACGGGGTCTTGTATATATTGTTTCATTCTTCCTTCCTCATTTTATAATTTTGTGGTTGTATTATCACTATGCAAGCCTCTGCCTACCTATGTGAAGTGAAAGTAAAGATTGGCCCATGACTCGCATCTAGGCAATTTTCCATTGTCTTTGTTGGTGATATTCCCTTTGCAGCCAACAAAGAGACTCTGATTCTTCAAGATCTTGAAGAGAAGATTTGCCCACTAGTTGAAACATAAACAGAGAACATTGTCATATCCTATTTCATTTTGAGTCGGTGGCTATTAGTTGAAGCATCTCAGCATTCATTCACCTATGCAGGTCTTGTCATCAACAGACCATTGCTACTGTGTTCTACTAAACGCTCATGATGGAGCAGCATTTCCTACCCAAAAGGAGCAAAATGATTGTATTTCCAGTAGTGATACTCCTCTGCAAACTGAAGCAAGTTCTGGCAACTCCAAGAGCAGTAAGGTTCGCGTACATAATTATGTAGTAGATCTCTGTCAGTTCTTCTCATGCATACTCGTAGGCATGGATGCATTTGCTTGGCTGAGTAAGTCTTTTTGTTTTTCTCACATGCATGTATGCGTGCAACTATGTAGACATAGAGGTTCTTGAGATTAGTGTTTGCGCCTTGCCACTTAGGGATCTCACTTATCCTCATTCTCTGTACATCATGCATCCTCACTGTAACAATTGGCTCTATCAGAATTTTTGTTTTGGATGAAAGTTTCTACTTGCTTTATGGTATTTCAATTTTTCTTTTTCTTTTTAACAAAGATATTCTATTATAAGCTCTTTAGGAATTTGACCCAATTATCAATGAGAGTGTTTTCAGTTTTCCTGTTTAGTTTTTATATGCTCAGGGTCTTTCATTATAGAGAAGTATATAAGCATTAAATGCATTTCTTTAGCATTCAAGATGCATAATGATCAGAGAGGAGCTACTTCTCTTTTAACTTTTGAACTTGCTGTTTTGATACTATCAGTGAGAAAGTTTCCAGTTTTTCTTGTTTAATAGTTATATTATTCTAGGTGTTTGTATATAAGAAGTTCGATAGGCATTACATATTCTTCTTTAGCACTCATGACTGCACTCAATATACCTTAGGATTGGGAGAGTTACTAGTTCTTGTGTAACCTTTATTTTACTGTTGAGTTATGCTTAAGAAACCCCCTTTGATTGTCAAATGGTGGTCGAGGTCTAGGATAAGTTAATTTTGAGTTTACCTGATCTGTTTTTTTTTGCACAAGTTTACCTGATCTGTTAAACTGCTGCCTATCTCAATATTTTGGTTTTTTTGCATAATTTGCAGACCACTCAACTATCAGCTGTCTACCAATTGTTTGTCACGTTATGTTAATGGGAAAGTTTGTTTGCACATGCTAAGAATTATTCACTGATGTGGTGAAGGTTTAATGGTGATTTGTGGTTAATATATGTGTAAGTTTCATTTGATGAAAAGGTTCTTGTTTTTGGAAACAGCATCTTTTGACTTGTTTTTATGAATTCAGATTACCCTTTTTTCAGGATTTGTCAGCTATCAAATGGTTAGAGAAGCATACAATGGTACGATATTGTATCATTTCATTTATTGTTTCTCTGGCATAACTCTTGATTTTCTTGGATCGTTTTTTCTCATTGTCATAACAGTGTAGGAAAATGCTCACGTCAAGTTTGGGATAGTAGTAATTGCTGTCTGGTTACTTGCAGTACATCCTCTCTTCCTTTTCCCTCTCTAATAGCCTCTTTCCAAAATGAGCCTTATCTCAATACCATTTACAGGAGAATTGATCTACTAAGGGGTATGGTCTCATTTAAAGTGTACGTTAATCTCTGACGAGATTTGATGCCAACTAATTTAGTTCAGGATTAGTGCATTTATATTGAGCTCCACAAGTAAGAATGAAATATTTTAACTTTCCATGAGTTTGGAAGGCAAATATTTCATGCTAACACTGCAGAATCTTGCTGATTTCATTTTTAACCGTAAGCCCCTGAACTAAGCTTGCCCTTTTTAGGATTACATGCTTGGATCACTGTATTCTTCATCAATTGAAGATAATCATTAATGTGGGTGAGGATAATTATTCATCAAACAAAGAACACTTGAGAGGATTTGATAATTTTATTACAATGGCTTTTGTTTCTTGTTAGAAATAATAGCTATATGTGCTGTAGATGATTTACTGTTGAGTTATTGTGCATGCAGTTATGTTTGTTATTACAATGTTGATGACTCTGTGTTTTATGACTCTCTCTCTCAGCTGGAAAGTCTCAATTTGGGGGCCTCTGGTCACTTGGCCATTCACTTGGCAAACAAGATCGCCTTTATATGAAAGGACCTGGAGGACGTGGGGAAGTTGAGGTTGCTGTTTCTGGTGTTATCGGTAGGAGTTATACCCTTCACATATATTGGCGCTCTCTGGTCTTCGTGAAATTTTATTTGGATACATGATACATCTGCTGATTCAGATTTGAGTGTTACGCAAACATCATTCACAAGGAAGAGAACTTTCAATGCTATTTCTTCATTTTGCAATTCATTTTGTTAAAGTACGGTGAACAATTGTCAGCTTTATAACTACGATATCGCTAACTAGAATGATATTCGGTATAATCAATGGAACTGGATTTTAGTACTTTTCTCATGTCTTCTTTCTTCTTTTTCTTTTTGGTTTCCTTTTTTTTTTTTTTTTTGGGGGGTGGTGTTGTTGGGTCAGGGTTGGGGTGGTTGCATATATTGCTCTTTCATCTGATTTTAATGCATACATTCCGCACAACATTTTATCGACATGGTTGTGACTCATTCAATTGGCTTATCCAGAAAAGGGAAAACAAAAATCATCGACTGGGAAGAGGAATAGATTGACTAGATTTGTATTGTTAATCCATTCCTGACTCTCGATGTTGCAATATCAGATCAAAGCAATGAGGATGTGGGCCCCTTTTCACCAGTTTCTGTATCTAACAGAGGATTCGGGATTGGCTCAATCGTTCGGAAAGCGGCATCTGTGGCGTCTGTGGCAGCTAAGCATGCATATGCTGTAGCCTCAGCTACCACTAGTCATGATGATGAACTGATGATACCCCTAAAATGCTGCTTGATGTCTATATCTCTGCCATGGGAACACATTGCTTACGATCTTCTTTTCAAGGTAATTGCAGTGGGAATTTGCTTATAATGAGGTTTTTACGGTGAGAAGTTTCACTTTCCATTCCCTTACAAGTCAATGGTTATGATTATGCCTTAACTTTTCTTTGGTCTTGGACTATCAATATATTGGCTTTCCTGACACGAAGTAGTTGTCATGGGTTTAGGGAAGTCCTCCAGTGAACTTATAAGCATTCAGGAAAATCGGACAAGAATGCCCATCTGCTAAGGAAAGCTTAAAGGGACCTATCTATAAGAGATATAAGAGTTGGAAACTGCTAGATGGTGTTTTTAGAATTTAATTGATCAACTCCCCACCCCCCTTTTTTTTTAACCTTGTCTTGTTTTTTTTTTCTTTTTTTTTTTGGTCAAACTCTTTGTCTTAGTTGTTATGTGTTGGAAACAAATGTAAGTGTGGTCATAGATCAGTGGACAATCTATGTTTTAAATGTCAAGGGGAAAAAGGTAATTTGCAATCCCTATACCCTGATTTGTTGCTCAGTTGAATGGGCTTAATTATTCATTGGGGGCATGGCAAGACAGTTTTTGTACTCACCCGAGCGTGAGCTGTCTTCTAAAAATTGAAGACCAAATATTGGTCAAGTAATATCAATGTCGCTATGCATTTCACCTGTGGCTAAATTTCTCTTGATTGGTTTTCTGATCGGTAGTTATAAGTTACCTATGTAATGCAAGGTAGGTATCGGTTTACTTATCGAATTTTCCTCTCTTGCCTGCTGCAATACCCAGTAATGGGTGAGGCTTCTCTTGAGCTAAAAGACAACAAATATTGCTGTCGTTATTCATTTAAACTGAGCTTCACATGAGCGGAGATGCTGACTTCGGAGAGTGAAGATGGCGCCTAGTCTAAAAGAGAGAAATATTAAGATCGGTGCCTTGATAACGGTCTTCCCCACGAGCTCTTATTTTGATTGTTCACTGCATAGAAGGGGTGAAGGCTGAGCCGATGGTTTTGGGCAAGCAGCTTGAGCATGGTCATAGTTTTGGGGAGGAAAAGCGACATCTCTTGATGGTTGGATGAGTGGTCCACTCAATTCGGTCCGGATGCAACAGATTTCTTCAACATCTCCATTCAAAGCGAATTTTGAGGGCCACGCCCGATATTGTTTGTGCGGAAATGTACATGGATGGATTGATCTATAAGTATTGGCAGAGACTAGTCAACACGAGTTATGGATAACTCAGATTAGTATCTAAGAAGAGATGGCACATGATGCTCTTGATTGCTTGCTGATAAATGGCTAACCCTTTCTTTTCCACTCTCAACTGCGCTTAGCTAGAGAGATAGCTTCTTTTAATCCTTACGGGAGATTGTTGTTGTTGTGACTCTTCAGCCCTCAGATGTTACTTTTATTCTTGAACACCCCCCCCCCTCATTTATGCAAGGGTGCCAGTCCACTCTTCATGCACAACCAAAGTCCTCTTTTCTTGCCGGCCAAAAAATCTACCAAACCGATGTTACATCTCCATACTTCTTTTGGCATGTCACTAAGACAACAAACATCAAGGGCTATCCCTTGTAATCAACACTAAGTTCTTCATAAGGAGGACACTTGGAGTGCTAAAACTTGGCACGGAGGGATAATTGGGTGCTAAAAGTTTGGAAATATACATTTAAATGCTAAAATTAAAGCAAAATAAGTCAATTAAGTGCCAACAGCGAGAAAATCCAATCAAAATGTTGACATGGCATTTTTTCAATGAGATAAGTGTTAAATGATATCATTTTACACACTGACGTGGCATATAAGCCAAAAACAATGTTGTTATGTCTCAGATTTGAATTTTGATATAACTATTAATTAAATTAAATTAAATTTAAATTTATAGTAATAATAAAATGTTTAAAAAAAAGGGAGAGAAGAGTTGAGGGCTTGGTGACCTTGGTCAACCCTTCCCCAACTGTCACCGAGGTTGGCAACAGTGGGGCAACAACAACGAGGGCTTGCATAGCCCTCGCTGTTCTATAACTCCTCCCCCTCCCCCTTTAATTTAGTTTTAAATTTAATGTAATTAACATTTATATTAAAATTCAAATAAGAGGCAAAATGACGTTATTTTGTCTCTTATTTGCTGACTCAACTATCTTGCGAGCCAATTGCCACATAGGATTTCCGTCCAAAGTCGTCATACCTAGCATTCAGGTATCCTATTTTTCAAAGAAAGTTACATTTATGTGTACTTTTTGTAACTTTTAACACTTAGTGTCCTCCTATGTCAAAGTTTTGACACTCCAGTCTTTTCCCGTTCTTAATGCCAACAGGGTCTTCTTTTCCATGGTTTTTTGCAGCCTAAATTTCATGGTTTACGCGCGATCTAACGTCAGTGACATAATTTGGGCATTATAAAATAAGGGTTACAATCTTTTTTCTGATGAAAACGAGGAGGGAAACCAACAAAAACCCACCTGCAGGGGGCGGTTGCGAGCATTATAGTACTTTTTGAGGGTCTGGGTTTATTAATATCTATACGGCATATAAAAACAAGACAAAAGGGGAAGGGCATCTTATGATCGGACATAATAAGGTTTACAGCACATGAACCCTACTAAGCCTTGTGTCTAAAGCCTGGGTTTCAGGACAGCCCCTGAATCATCAGAGGGGCCAAAGAAAAGCATCCAAAAAAGAGCAGCAGCAGCAGCAGCACGAACGAACGTGTGCATGCATTGGCATGTTACCCTCCACTATCACTTTTAGGCTTTAATTGCTTAAAATGCAGCAACTGAAACTAACTGCCAATCCAGGGAAAAGCAAAAATGCTAACTGAGAAAACCGCCAGGGATTGCAGTTTATTGGCTTTTGAGCTATAGTGGGACGCATAGCCATGTGCAAAAAAAAAAAATAGATGTGTTCCCTTTCTTTCCCAAGAAGCGGTGAGGCAAATGAAAAGCACAAAGTTGCAGCTTTTGCGCTTCTTGCATTCACACATATTGATTTCTCTCTCCCTAGTCCCTACTTCGCTACTATACCTGTTAAGGAATAGAGTCGTATCAGATATATTAAGATCAATTTACAAAAATTAATATACTAAAATGAATATAACTATGAGTTGATTATATGCATTGAAATATTATTTCACATCACTTAACAATGAGTCTTAAATACTCTTCATATTTATGCGATCTCCCTCCACCTATCAACTTGAACTGTTGAGTTAGTCTTTTCTAATATGGTATCATACAGTGCTATCATTTTCGCAAATATGTATCCGCCACCTGTCACATAGTCAAATTCGACATCTCTTCTGGTTTAGACTTTCCTAACAATATGCAACCACCGATAAGAATCAGCCACGCAATATATAGATTTTGCCTTTTGGTTTACAGACATATAAGGTTATGGCATTGTGGGTGGGCATTACGACATTTCAATCTCTTAAAGAAGGACTAAATTTACTTTTTGGAGGGGGCTGCATACATTATTATTTGCTGCTCTTCTCTGATTGGTGGGTTTCTTCATCAAACGTCAACCGCATGTGTCGCCACTTGCTAACGCCCGAAAGAATACACTTGCAATGCCACCTGATGCCATCACCATGCATCACCGTATCTAGCGCCACCGGAATGACGCTCCGGCCTCCAAAGTCGCTCAACCCAAATACACCAAAACCCCTCCTCCTTCCGGTCACTTCTAGAGCCATGCCGCGTCGAGCTCGACCTTGTGCGACCTTTGTCATTGCAGGAACAGAGAGAGAGAGAGAACAATAGCTACTCGCCATGGTGGCAACAGCAGCAACGGTGACCCTTGAAGTCTCGTGGTGATATGTTCAGGTTACATCCGAGAAGAGAGGAGAGAAAATAAAAACTGGTTTCCTAACCCAATCTTTCGTGAGATTTTGTGAGACTACTGTTAATTATTCAAAAAGTTTAAACCGTTAGATGAAAGCATGATTTAATATTTAATTATTCTATCACTTTCCTCTTGCGTAAGCTGGACTTTAGCTTATATCTATAATATGACTTGTTGCTCTGATATCATATGAGATTTCGTAGAACCAGCATCAACTATTTTGAAAACTTTAAACTGTTAGATAAAGGTATAATTTAATATCAAATTATTCCATCATCTTTCCGTGTGGGTTTACACTTCTATATGAATTACTTCATGGATAAGCGACGAATCACACGATGAGTAGCAGCCATTGGTTTTTGCTTAAAGGCAACAACAAACTTTAGTCGGCAGATTTATATGTATATCGTGACATTAGAGTAAAAAATCATAAGTTTGAAAACTACTTCAAGTCATCATTTTCAGCAGCCATCAATAGACGATATATATCCATAGTTGAAAAGTCAAAAACAATTGCTAGTGGGCTTGAGTGAATATGATTCTTTACTTGTTTTTTTATATGGTAGTTTGGCATTACACAAGCGGCGCGTCGGTTTTCATATTAAGATGGTTAAACGCCACTTTAAGTTCTCTTTTGACCGGTTATGGTCTATCCAGTATACATGAATTTAAATAAAGCAAAAGCACTATCTTTGCGACGTAATTTAATTTTCCTCCCCCACTTTATCATTATTACTAGAACGTGCCCACTTCAAATTTGCTAGAAAGTGACTTCATTCATATTGTAATATTTGAACTTTAGTCATTGGAAATACCTTATTTAAGGGAGAACCACCCAATAGTAAATGCAACCGTGTTGAATTTCCCATGGTGCACTCTCTTCCAGATGTGGTCACTGGAACCGCAGACATGCAGAGCAAGAGATCCAATTCGAGATATCTCTCTATTGCCGAATCAAATCGAATAAAGGCTATATAAAGTATGTAGAGTCTTCTTTTCATTTCACCCTTATCTTCCCATTCTCCTACTTCAATGGAGAAAGTGCACGTGGAGAACCTATGAATTTTATCTTGTTCCTAAAGAAATGCCCTTTCTGGTGCTATGCTAAGTCACACGTCGGCCGGAGAAGTCATATTGAGTGATTCATAAGTCATCATTCAACCCTAAATGGTTGTTCCTTAGAATAGTTCTTCTAGGGGCTTGGCCCATGTGGAACTGACTGAATCGTTATTGACTAAGTCCATACTCAAACCGATGGGGACGGGGAGTAATTGCCGAAGCGAGAGAGCTCGAATAAGGTGCAACCATCAACAGACCTCTAGGATGGCAAAGGGTGCAAGAATCCACCAAACTCCGCATCTAATAGGGGGAGTATAAGTGGATGTCACTTTTTTAAGTGAGGGAGTTTGTAACATCTTAATTTCCAATTAGTTGGGAAAAACCGTTTTGAATGGCTCATAAGTCGATGCACACTCTTAAATGATCATCCGCCTTGTATGGTCACTCAAGGTACCTTTTTAAAGTCTTAGCCTGTGTGGCATGAACCGGATCATTTCAATCCCGGTGTCAATTATACATCAGTCAAGTCATTTTCTTGGTGGATATGACACGCCTAAAGTGGCATTGACGAAAAGTCTTCACCTAGTCGCCCGCATGGTATTTTCTTTTAGGATGATGTTCAGTATCACGTATTACCTTTATTGGTATATTCTAATTTTGCATGCATGCTTTACTTTTTAGATTAAGTAACATATCCAAGTGTCAATTTTCGCATATACGCCAGCGGATGCCTTGAAGGTGGGAACTGATTGCCCTAAAATAAATGAACTAGTGCCTTTTACTATCCCTCGTCACTTTTCTAGTAAATCAAAGTGAACATAGTTAAGTAGATAGATTTCTAGGGCCATTCAAAATTCCATTAACCAATTTCTTTGGGCGTGCTATCATATAAGACCTTCTCCCAAACACACCCGAGGGGCCAAGCGTTCGGAATCTGGTCTAGATAAGAGGAGCTGGCAAGCAACCCGGTCATCGAGTTTCTTGATTACAAGGAAACCCCACATGAGTGTAGTCTCTGCGCGATAGTCTAGACTGAATCGATCATAGTAACACAGAAGACAGCGGAAAATTCAAAAGAAAAAAAAAAAAAAAAAGGAAAAAATGGGTATTGAAACTTGGTCTTGCACATGGGAGCCCTCCTTTTCTCAAATCTTTGTGCTCTAGACAGCAAATAGCACCGACAAGTTCCGTGTACCTCCAACTTATAGGCTCTCTCTCTCTCTCTCTCTACTTTTTTCACCTGCGTATACCATATGACTTCGGCTGAATTTGTCTGATTATTCTCTAATCTCATCGGTTGGCGTCATGCCTTTGGCCGATTCTTCGTAATTAAGCTAAACTCGAAATCTTTTCCTCCTTTTTTTTGGTTTTTTTTTTGGGGGGGGGGGGGGGGGGGGTGTCCCATCTCGCGCCATCTTCTACTTTACATAAAGCCAAAGGAAATTTGCAAATCCATGCATATGAGGAAGAAAAAGTGATCCCACTACTATTTCTACCTAATACCTCCCAAAAAAAAAGTTGTAATTTAATTAATCCCTTGATCAATCACACCTAATTAGAGAAAAAAAAGGAAAAATTTCACCCTAAAGATGAATTTTTTGGACAAATTATTAATCAAAAAGTTTCTCCTTTGGATGGACCCCATGTGTCCCTCCCCTCCCTCCTATAAATACCATGCTCCTACACCACATTCCCTCCCTTTTCCCTCTCCTTCCTCTCTCCGGTCCAATATTCTTGAGCGGTTCAGTGAGCCATGTTCTGCTCGGATGACCCGGTTCACCTCCAGCTCCCGGTTCTCGAGACCGGGTTCACTTATGACGAGCTGGAAGAGCTCCTGTCGATCCTCGAGTCAGAGAGCCCCTTCAGCCCCAATAACTCCGGCTCAGAGGGCTCGAACCGGACCCTGAGTTCCGTGGAGGATGATCGGAAGCGGAGGCGGATGGAATCGAACCGGGAGTCGGCGAAACGGTCCCGCTGGCGCAAGAAGCAGCACCTTGAGGAGCTCACGGACGAAGTGAACCGGCTGGGTGTCGTGAACCGGGAACTTAAGAGCCGGCTCGACTCAGCTGTGACCCAGTTCTTCACCGTGCAGACGGAAAACGAGCGGTTGAGATCCGAGTGTGCGTCCCTATCAGCTCGGCTCTCGGATCTACATTGGATTCTACTCGCCATGCAAAATCACATCAACCCTCGTTAATTTTGACTTAATAACCAATAATTCCTCTCTCTCTCTCTCCCCCTTCTTTAGCTAGGCAGGACGAGTGACCAAAGAGGATACGATGGGTAAAGAGTCTTTAATGAAGCAGAGCTACGTAAATACAGAGTTTTTATATGCTCGGCTAGTCGAGTGTTTCCCATGCATAATGTACAAAGCTTCTTTTTTATCCATTTTTCTTGCTGTCGTCAACCCTAGATTGTCCTAGGGTTTTGTTCTCCTGTCGCTGTCACATTCTCAGTCGGACAAGCAACGAAGGGCTCGTTTCTAATGACGTGTATGACTCATGCGAAAGACATTTCGACACTTAAAGCCCCAAGAAATGGGGAAAGTAATGTGTGATGAATGGCGTGTGCGTGTGCGTTTTCCAAACTTTCGAAGGGTCGTTTTTGGACCGCGGATATCGCCATCCTTTACCTAAAACGTAGGACGCGGTCTGACGAGAAAAGCTAATGGCGACTGGTCTGGATTCCTTTAGTCTCTTGACAGAGAGAATTGGATTCTAAGACAGGAAACATTGCAGCAGGCAATAATTAAATGGACTCTCGTTTTATCATATACGATGCCTTTCGCACGTGACACTTACAATTCCACAAGTGTACGACCCATCGCATCGTGGAACACGGCAAATAAAAAAGTCGATAAAGAATACCGCACAACATTTACAATATAAAAGCCCAAAATATTTTAGACTGTATTTGGTAATCCGAATTTGAATTTGAATAGAGTTATTTATTATCTTATTTGATGTTTAAAAACATGCTCTTAAACAGAAATAAACTTGGATATGTCCGGATAAAATGGCAAATAAGAAATTTTAAACAAATGAGATAAATTCGGATTGGAAAGAAAAAATATAAAAAAAAAAAATTAGAAGAACAAGCTGTTGCTTGCTGCTGGGGAAGATTGGTGCCACCATCGACCCCGGTGGACGCCGCCCATAGACTGAACAAATGGAGCATCAACGTCGAGGAGCTGATCCAACCCTCCTCATCGACGACCTCGTCATGTCCAGAGTCAGCTTCATCTGCCATTGTTGCTCATGGTGTCTTTTTGAGGGATGATGTTGGAGAGGAGTTTGTTCGGGAACCTCCGGCTGTCGTCTGTGTTTCTCTGCTCCATCCTCGACTCGATTCTGACGTTGATCCCCAATGTTCTTGAGTTAGGTTGGCCCAAATCTCGGGTCAGGACCCCTTTTAGACGAGATAAACGAGTACCAAACTCCTTGTAGTTATCCAATCGTCCATTGCTCTAAGGTGTTTTTCTCACACAAATATGGTAACTGGCTTTTTTTAGGCATTTGGTGAAAACTTTACGGCCGCAGCTTCTTCATAGCTCCAGCATTTCACTGCCGATTCCACCAAGATCTTTAAAAGATGTGCTGCCAAACACATGCCTTGGCACAACACTGCACAAAGCAACTATCGCACAGTTACAGCAAATCTGCAACTATACTAAAGAGGCATCTAAGATCGGTCGACTAATTTAGTTTATCAAGTAATGTGACGGTCTGTAAGTGATTATTTATGTTAGTAGTCCTTTAAGGCTGTGCATGGTAACCTTCCCCAGCCCAAAATTTCTATTCTTTTGTTTTTAGAAAAAAAAAAGAACAAGTTGATTTTTATTCCCGGAATAGAAAAGTTAGTCAGGGAATAGAAATGAGAAACAAAAAAAGTTCTTCTTGTTCGGGAACAATTTCTAGAAATAAGCAAATTTTCTTTTTTATTTTTGTTTTATTTCTTTCTCTTGCCGCGCCACCTCCAACCGCCCACCGGCCGCCTCGCGTGGTCGTCGCCGCCGCCGCCGCCCCGCTCGCCCGCCGCCGCCCGCCTCCTGCCGCCGCCACCCGCCGCCGGTCGCCGTCCGCCGCCGATCGCCGTCCGCCGCCCGTCTCCTACCACGTCCGCCACGTGCCGCCTCCACCGCCGGTAGCCGGTCATCGCCGCCCGCGATCGGCGCTGCCCGCCGCCCCGCCGTCACCGCCCGCCACCGCCGCGATCGCCGTCCGCCGCCAACCGTCTCCACCGCACGTCCGCCGGCCGCCGCCCTCCACCGCCGGCCGCCGCCGCCGTCGCGGTCGATCGCCGGCCGCCGCTCGCCCGCCGCCACCGCGGCGATCCGTGGGCAAGAATAAAAATAAATAAATACAAAAGAGAAATTGTTGCGTTACCAAACGCATTTTTATTATTTTTCTATTCAAAGAGTAGAAATTTTGTGTAGTTACCAAACGGGTTCTTTTACTCGAAATTGTTCCGGAATAGAAATAGAAAAGAACTATTTCTGAAAAAAAAAACTTTTCCCCAGCCAAGAAATTTTACCATGCGCACCCTGACAATTTTTCATGATAAAAAAATTTCAGAGACGACTCTTGTCTATGACATTCAAATAATTTTTTTATCAGCCCGTTTAAAATAAGGAAATGTTAGCAATTATATACTTTTTTGAGATATTATCCATATCGTGACTAACAAGACTGGATATTGTGTAACTTTGACTATTTGAAATTTTCAATTATGATTTAAGGAAAAAAAAAAAGGGATAACGACGCTTATTTTCTTGCCGGACCATCTGGTGACCCGACTCAAGCCGAAATTATATGGGTAAGGGTCAAGTTGACCTCGTCTTTTGTGAGTTAAAAAAAGTCCAACCATACCCTATTTTTGAGAAAATTGACCAAATAGTCTTAAACCTATTGTATGGTGCTCAATTCAGTCATAAACATTTCACTGGTACCAATTTAATCCTAACATTTTGACGATTTGTTAATTTAATCCTTTCGACGAATTTTGACATGAATGACATTCAGCATACAGTAGTTGGTCATCGGTGACCGGCCATAGGCGATGGACAATGAGGGTTGGCCTCACCTAGGCAAGGGCAAGGGTTGACAAGGGCCACCCTTGCCCAATCTAGCAAAGCGGCCCTCAACCAAGCGAGGTCACGTAGGTCTATAGGCATTCATGTCGGCGATTTCTAATCAAAATTAATCGAAAAGCCTAAATTGATATATCATTAAAAGATTTAAAACTAAATTGATATAATTAAAAGGTTTAGAATGGATAGCCATACAATTGATTTTTGACATTTCGGATAATTATCCCACCTATTTTTAGGCAGGGTTGGCACACATTATCCCGAGTTCGTTCACTTTTGAACTAACTTCAACCCCATCTTGACAATTGCGCAATATGCCGAAAGACTCTTCTGTTTTTTGTTTTTTTTTTCATTTTGCTTCCTAATTTTGGGGAAGATTTCTCCGACAAGCGGCGTTGGATAACTTAAATTAATGAATCACCATGTAGGGTTTTTGGGAAAAGCCGGAGTCGTCGGCCTTTTATGCCCTCCTCAAATGGTCAGGAGAAGAACACATGCCGTCCTTACTTGTGCCGATTGCGACGGGTAAATCCCTCACGGGGCACCAGGGAGGTCCTCAACCCTTGCACCAGATAAGTCCGAACTGTGTGCACGTGGGATTATTCGAACTCAGCATCCAAAGGTGAGATTGTAGTGGTGCCAACACGCATGCCTCAGCTTGTGGGACATATTTTAGCTGCCAAAGTTGTTAAAACTCGAATGAACTATTCTAAAAAGTTATAGAACCTAAGATGGATCATCGTTAAGTTGTGGAATGAAAAATACACATAGTACAATAGCATTAAACAGTTCTTATACCGCCAAGTCACTTGATAAGCAATAAATTCATCAAGTCTATATCGGTTTGAGAATCAGAGGCCGACAAGATAAAGTAAGATATGAAATTAGTGTTTTATATGATTTTTCCATTCACATTGATAGCACCGAGTAAGCAATAAATTCATCAAGTCTACATTGGTTTGAGAATCAGACGCTGACATGATAAAGTGATATAAGAAATTAGTGTTTTCATATGATTTTTCCATTCATGAGAAGAACATCTATACGGCACATTTTTCCCCGGTACAAGTAGTGTTTATGAATAATTTTCACATTCGAGTTTAGATTAATGACGAGTAACACCTTTGTTGTTCTACTTGGCAATTTTGTTTCTAATTAATCAGAAACTGAAAATCTCATGTAGAAATAAGAATTCCATTCCAATGAGCAGGGCTATTAGAAAAAGTCATGTTCTTTCTTACCAATCAAATGATAAACTAGGAATTTCTCTTATGAATATGCCAAGAATTAATGGAATCACATTCCCTCAAACTGAACATATTCGAAGAATATGTTATCCATTTTTTAAAGCATAGTGATTTGATTGAAAAGTGAGTGATTCGTTTCACTCAATAGACGACATATCATGTCCCCATGTCATTCATTATATTTTTTCCAGGAAGTGAGTGCTACATTTTGAATAAAACCGGTACATCGTTTTTGACCTTGAAAGGCCTAAAAGAATGGAAGATTTTGGTGAAGAGATCGTCCGACATTCAAAAGCGGAGTACTACGCCTAGTAGGCTAACTCGGAAACGTTGCTGCTTTCCCCATTGATTTGCGTGTTCGGGTTTGGTGGTTTTCAACCGAAAGTCTAGATGCATCCGAACAAGAACAATAACAAGAATTCCAGAAAGCAAAAAAAGAACAAATGATTCCTTACAAGATTCTGTCTCGTCGAACCCTTTCCAGCTCATCTTCTTTCCACGAGCTTCAGTACAAGCCACCGGTGACACAACCTCGGCCGCAAGTCATCTGTACCTTCAAACTTCGCTTTCCTTCTACAGAAGAGAGCATGCTGGAATTGTTCTGTGGCCAGAATGGCTCGATAAATGATTTATGTGGTACAGACTATCTACCCTTTTCCGCACAGATTATCTATCCTTTTTCCCTTATTTTTGTCTGGTAAAATGGACGAGGAGCTGATTGAGGTGAAGTATTTTGTCGATGCAGCACTTATCTTGTCAACCATTGCCACCAACACATACTTCAATTTGTGCCTCTCTCCTTGGATTAATTAAGTACTAATAAGTAGTATTTTACCCGGCACGAGCTACTTAATTCTTGTGAATTTTGTGTGATATGTTAAGAAACTTGTCATTTCTCTGCCCCCTCAATAAAGTTAAAGGCAAGTCATCTGCGTAATTGCCACGAGGTTTCGCTGTGAATTCTTTCTATGACTTGGTCACAATTGTGTCTACTGAAAATGAACCTTAGTTGAAAGCGACGACTCCCATTAGGGTTTGCTACATACTGTTGAGTCTAGACTCTTTTACTTTTTCATCAAGTTCCCAAGCCGTGATGCTTTGTACCATTGCTAAAGGTCCCAAATAAATATCTATCCTGAATTTAGAATCTTGCAGAATATACTTCTGCGTGCTCTCACCCCATCTAATACGTGTTTACAAAAGCACAGCTCTACACACATTCACAAGAGGAATCTGTCCCACTTCACTTGACATTATCATCTCATCATCTTCACTATCTGATCGTAAATAAACTGAAGAAGAGAAGAAAAAGGGAAAAGATTCAGGGCTGATCCCAAACAAAAGAAGCCATAAACATTGTCCGGTAGGAGTTATGATTGATAGCTAGAAAAATCAGAACGCCCCCACCTAACATCGTCATTTGTGGGTTTTGTCTTTGTTGAAGCGCGCAAAGACTCAAAAAAGATGCACGCACACTTAAAATCCATGCATGAATGCACATGTGATATGTTTCTAATATGGATCTCAAGGACAGATCTTGGAAGATGCCGATATCCATCATCTTTGTTCCAGATGCAGAGAATGGATTGGGATTTTGTAGCCCCCATCAAATCAACAAGAGCATCATTCCAGGAAAGAAAAAAAAAGAAAGAAAGCATCAGAAAAAGAAAATCGGATTGTGATCCTAGTTATAAAAGACGAGGGACAAAGACCAAACAGAGAGAGAGAGAGAAAGAGAGGGTCTTCTCAAACCACTCTCATTTCACTGGCAAAACCCTAAAGTAGTCCTGGCTTTCTCCATCAAGTAATGGATTGTGTGGTCACTAGCGATAGGTCCTTTTTTCCTAATTTGTCGACCATCTATCCCTTCAAGCAAACCGCTTTGGCCTCGAGCTTCTCTTTCTTCGAGGGCAAGTTATTAGGAGACGCTTATCGGGAAAAAGGAAAGTTCTTGAGAGACTTAACCCTACCAGTTAAAATACAAAACTCCCAAAAAGGTCGTAATTTTATTTGCTTTTGGGAGAGATTGATTTGCACATGTGTGGGCTTGACAAGATATAAAGTTTGTGGTATCCCTAGAAAAAGTACTGAATTTGATATGACTGGCTTTCTCCCTATTAAATTATTTCTTGAATTTGAGTACATGAAGAAAATTTGAATAAATAGAAAATTGAATTATAAATAGACTTATGATTCGTGAGGAAAGAAATTATTAAATACTTTAAATGTTAGAGTTAGATTAAATTTTCTAATTTGAGTCAGCAAGTCACCTAAATATATTTAAAAACAAAATCTCACTCGGCTATTGCACATTAGAGCAAATAAGAGAATTATTAGGGTTTTCTCTGTGTAAGCTTTTTGAGTGAGTTTTTTGTGAGAGGTTGTGAGATAAGACTTGTGAATTTTGTTTTGCATATAACCTAGAGCTGAGAAACACTTCAACTATTGAGAAATTTTAGAATATGTATTCTTTAAACTTACGGTGGATGTCTTGAACTCTCCTCATGAAGTAAGTGCCGACATACAAATTAAACCATGTGAATATCTTGTGTTATTTATCATTTTTTTTCTAGTTATTTCTTGCTAAGACACTTATTAATAAAAGGAAAGTTCTTGATAGACTTAAATAACCATTTAAAATTCAAAAGCTCCAAAAAGGTAGTACTTTCATTTTCTTTTTGGGGGAGATGGGATTGCCAAGATATAAAGTTAATTATATCCTCACAAGTAGTATTGTAATTGATGTGACCATCATGTCTACTACCTTTGTTAAATTAAATCATATCTCGAGTTTGAATCCACGAACGAAACTAGTTTCCAAATGAAAATTTCAAATCCAAATAAAATTTGTGGTTTGACGTGCGAACAAGCAAGAGAATTATTTGGAATACAATCCACGTTGAAAGTGGATTCCTAGTTCAAATAGATTTTTTTAATTTAAATTGGTAAGTCAACTAAGAACATATAGAAACGAATTCTACTCAATTATTACACATTATAGTAAATAAGGCGAGTGTTAGGATTTTTCTCTATGAATTTGCTAAGTCGGTTCTTTGTAACAGATTATGAGATAATATATGTGGACTTTGCTTTGAGTACAACAATTTGAGGGATTGTAAACTCTATATTCTCTAGATTTACAATCAATTTCTTAGTGTCAAACTCTTCCAAAGAAGTAGATGCTGACACCTCAAATGGAACCACTTATACCTCTAGTACTATGTATCTTTCCTTGTTGATAACTGTAGTAGTTTCTTCTCCACGTGCTAATCTTTAATTATATGGCCCGTTAGTTTCCCCCTTATTTCACCGCAACCTCTATATTAGAACTTGAAATTTCCACCCTTCTATAATTAAAGACCGAAAAAAGGGCCTAGTCACCTCTTGTACTAGCACGTCACTTTTTTTAACCTTCCAAAAGGTTAAAAGTGAGTTAGGTTGGAGAGGCCAAAGTGGCAGCCCTCGTTTTGACCTTGACTCTCTAAACTTGAGATTAGTCGGTGGGAGCATTGACGGAACTTATCAGAATACAGAGAATTCTTAGCTCCATCTCGCTTTTTAGGCAATCTCGTTTGTTGTTATTTAGAACATGTGAAAAGAGTGAGGGGGTCAATCTCATGCGACAAGGTCCAATCTTTTTGGGCCAAGAACACAGTCCAACTTCCAATTTATGAAAGCCTCCGCGACCACTCAAATCTTAAAGTTTACTTTTGCTGTCCCTAGTGAAGTTCACTTTCGGCCATTGTTGCAATCATAATTCGCAAAAGGGATAATCATAAAAATGATCCGTGCAGTTTGTCCAACATGCAATATTGTCTCTAAACTTTGTAATTTATTCAATGTAATCCTTAAACTTTTTATATATATATATTCAACTTAATCCTTAAAATATATGAAGGTGTTTGATGATACCCTTACATTAATTCGAGTTAATGAGCTTAGTTGATTAGGCTTTTAATTTGGTGAGTTTGAATATTAGACAAAAAAAAATAACATTACATTTTAATTATTCAAGTAAGATATTCAACTTAAATTAAGATGTAAATCGTGCTTTCTGTGAATTGTTGTACAATTTGTAAGTAAATGCCATAAGAAAACTTCACATTAATATATTTATATCAAAAGATTCTAATGTAGACATTACGTTAGTCCTTTTGAACAATTATTATGATATAATAGCTAATGAAGTATTTTGACCTACCACATTTTGTTTTGTTATTTACTATGCTTCAAGTACACATAATTAGGTTGTTATTTTAGGGTACGTCTTTGTAAATAACTATGAAATAGGGTATTGCTACGAGCGTCCTTAGGACATTAATTGAGTTTACTTTATTTGGAACTATTCACTTTTCAAGACACTGATTATATATAACATCGGGGGGAATAGTACACGGAAAGCTGTAAAAATTTCCTTAATTGATTATTTAACTAGTGCCCTCGCGGCATTCTTTACTATGTTGATATCAAGGTAGAAATTTTCTTTACTATAGAGGAGCCACATTTGTTGAGTTGTTGAAATACACACTTTACTAAATTCTTATAAAATCATGGAAACCATGAAAGGAGATGGAGAAATTATAGAACAAGGACATAATGAAGAGAGGGAAGGGAGGGGGACAAGGGTAATAAATAGGTAATGAAATGAATAGAGAGTGGAAGAAAAGCACTTCCTTTGCAAGGAGACTGATCAATCTCTCATAAATCACAGTCTTATGCCTCAAACTTAGAGACAATCCTTAAGCAAGACACTACTATTCATTCATATAAATTCACTTTTGCTGTTCTTAATAAATTTCGTTCATATGCGGCCACCGTTTTCAATAGCGATGAGATTGGGAGGGACGATCGGCACTAGTGACCTCCCAATCGGCGTTACCAGTTTTTATTGTTGTAATTTACAATGTATTTGATTTTTAAAATTATGCCTTATTCGATTAAATTCTAATAGAGAAAAATAGAGAGTCCTGACTAAACGAATTGGAACCGAAGGTGGAATGCCCATTTCCGATCTTCCTTTCATATCCGTTGGACCGTTTTCTGTTTTCTTTTTTATTTTATTTTTTTCCATAGAGTGGCCTAAGAAAAGGTGAATTTGTTTAACATAGGCAATATACAATAAAGAGGAACACATTTTCCTAGGGAGAAGCCCCTCGAAATTTATTTTCTCCTTTTTCTTTGCTTGAAAATAAATATGAGGGAGGGCAATCAGGGTGATCGCCGTTCCCATAAGTATATTTACGGGAACTCAGCATCTGCTTTCGTTATAAGTTTGTCGAGTCCGTCACCGTGATCCTCAAACCGTAGTGGATTCAGATCAAAGTAATATGAGGGTAGTTCGCAGCCGGTTTTAGATCGCGAATGGTTCAGGGTTTCCGGGAAGGCCAACACTTCCGTTTGAGCAGCGGACGACGCCCCTCGTCCAGACGCTTGAAGCCTTTAGTAAGAAAATCCAAGCTATCTCGGCACACACGAACTGTGGCTCCTTCCTCTGTCCCTACCGGGTAACATCCGTCAGTATTTAGCCTCAATATGCCCTGCTTTGGTGGCGTCCAAGTTTGATCTGGGTTTGACTGTAACGCTGCTCTTTGTTCGGGTCATGCTGTCCAAAGAGCTATACTCTCGTCCATGGCCAAAGCGAATTCCACTTCCACCGAGGCAGATCAGTCTTCGTGGTAGGTTAGTCTCCTCATTATAAAAGCCCAAGCCCAGTTAAGAGTCTATTCAAATTTTAAAGTGGCCCATTGCAACCGAAAAGCAAATAAAGTGGCGGATTGGATTGTCAAAACCCGATATAAGAAAACCTACCTTCCAATTGGACCTTCTATTCCACTCATGTCCTCTGGTCCCTTATTTGTTCTGAAGCCGTGTCTATGTATGCTTAAACATCTTTTTAATGAATGGAAATCATCATTCTAACCAGACAAAAAAAACCGTGGTAGAGTAGGTTTGGCAATTACATATTGCTTATATCCTGTTTCTTAGCTGAACTGTACCTCTTGGCTTTTGTACATGTGATAGATTGGATATATCTCCAAATTCAAATCTCTCATACCATTTACCGCATCCTACCTCATCGTCCATGATGGACTAAAATGATATCGCTTCTTCCCCTTTCACCCTTAAAAATGGCGTCGAATTGTAATTATATCTCCAAAGCAACGCCTGGCTCTTCTTCTTCATGCATACGAGCCCTAATCTAGTTGCAAAGAGAGAATCCACCTTTGGATGGAAAATTCGAAGGCATTGCAATCCTAATCTCACCCTAAGCAACCTTAAGTTGCCAATTGAAGAATGGTCACTGGAAGGATGAGGGCACCTACGGAATCAAGTGGCGTAACTCCTAATAAGGTTGACTTGGAGCTAACATGCTATTCTAGTCTTCAATCATCAATTCTCATGGCAAAAACAAGAAAAAATGCAAGAAGAAGGTTCCGTGGTTATTGTAAGTTCGATGGTCTAGGTTCCTATGATTTCTTTATATGGGTTGATCCAAAGATACAAGATCGTGCAAGTGTCATAATGATCGACCGATCGATTTCCTTGAAAGGAATCAAGCACTATGCAAATCAAGTTAGATGAGGACGACATGAGCTCTCTAGGAGCTGAAATCAAGACACAAAGGGTGAAGCATAGACATTTATAGGAGGAGTTTGCAAAAGTGCAGAAAGAAGAGATGATATATCTATTGGCATTATTTTGTGCGCGCGTTGTATTTTGTGTAGATTGTGAGTAATGTTAAAGGTGGTAGGAAATTTATCGTTATGTTTTTTACGAGAAAAATGAATGATTTTATAGAATATTTTGCTAAAGATGATCACTTAAAAAAAGAAGAAATTATAAGTATTTTCATCGTCTACAAAAACATTGACACATAAATTATTGGCAATTATTAAGATTTTTTATTGGCTAATTATTTTAAGCTATATAAGCGATTATTTTTATAAAAATATTTTTAAAATTATTCGTGAAAAAAAATGTAGCCTAAGTCTTTGATAATTCTATGTGTGCCTGAGATGTTTGAGGGGCAACACTGAGGATGCATTTGGCAACCATTTTCCCAAGTGACTTTGGGCTTTAAAGTTCCTTAGGAAAATGCAAGTACATTTTCGTAAATTTTTTGAAGAGTTTTAGGGAGATACGATTGCATTTTCAAAAGCTTTTAAAGGTCAATAACTCAAAGCAATTCCCGAGGTGCTTTGGACTTGGAGCATTTTCAAAATGCTAAATTATTTTTTCCTGTCTACTTTGCCTCGCTAAACTTTCATAATCCTAATAATGTCCTCCTCGTGCGACATTGTGGGCAAAGGGCTACGACAGTTGGTGCCAAATTGCATGACTTAAGCGACAGTTACACAACCCTAGGCAACCATCATTTGGGTTGCACGACCTCACTGAGAGCCGTCGGCAAAATCTAATTCAACACAGTCCACCAACAATTAGGCCCTTCGCCGACTTTAATTTTTTTTTTTTAATTAGTGAAAATCCTTTACAAAATATGATCTTTCTAAACACTAGTAAAACCAAAGTTGCTTTCAATACACACTTATATTGGAATTTATGATACACTACTTGCATTTATCAAAACCCCTTTAACCTAAAATTCTTTGCATTTTTCAAAAAACTTTCCCAAAATCCGAAACAACCACACTTTGAGATATATACATATACATATATATGTGTGTGTGTCTCTCTCTATATATATTAAACGTGTAGGTGAATTAGGGATGTTTTGATATGAATGTGAGAGGTTCATTATGGGTTCAAGTCAATGAAGCTTCTCTAATTTACTTCTCAACATAAAATGTCCAGTTCTTCGAGATGTGATCCAACATTTGAGCTAAACAAAATCATCTTAGGAACAGCACATGAGTTAATAATATTTCCCCATTTTCCTCTTTTTCTCCATTATTCAATGGACAATCAAGGTAAAATAGGGATTCTGTTCAAAATAAAACGAAATAGAAGTACGCTTTTGCCTCTTAAAGGTTACAAGCATCGCACGGGACAGCGGAAATATACGACCGTTCGAGGCTTACGTACAGACGTTCGGATTCGGAAGAACTTTTAGTAATCTCCCGAAGAGTCACAAAGGCCGACGTCGAAAAAGCTGGCCTGGCCCACTAAAATTTGGGCTTTGTCCAACAACAAAAAGCCCATTTACATCATAATCTGAATGGGCATTTAGGTAAAATCACGCTCTGCAACCAAATTATCAGACCGAAGCGCGCCCAAATCCCATTCAAAAACTCCACGCGAGAAGCTCTCTCTCTCTCTCTCTCTCTCTCTCTCATCTCCATCTCGAGCTTCCTCCAGATTTCCTGCAGATTCAAGAGGAGGAGAAGAAGACGAAGAAGACGATCGGCACGAAGCAGAGCAGACCGGTCCTCTCTCGTACGTTCGCCGCACTCGCGCTCTTCGTGGCCGTGCTAGAGAGAGAGAGAGAGAGAGAGAGAGAGAGAGAGAGAGAGAGAGGGATGGAGAAGATATGCGTGGCGGTGAGAGTGCGGCCGTTCGCGGCGGAGGAGCCCTTCAACGGCACCTTCTGGAAGATCGAGGACAACCGCATCTCCCTCCACCGCCCTCACGGCACCCCCGTCTCCGGCCTCTCTTTCGCTTTCGGTAACCCCCGGAAAATTTATCCCCAATCTCGTTCTTTTCTTCTTCTTTTTCCCCCCTTTTTTGGGGTTCAATTGGGTCGCGAAAATTTCCAATCTTTTCGCCTTTTTTTTCTGTTCGGGTTCCGCGCCGGCCAGACCACATCTTCAGCGAGGGCTGCACGAACGCCACGGTTTACGACCGCCTCACCAAGGACGTGATTCGCGCCGCGGTCGAGGGTTTCAACGGTACGTTTTGGGCTTTGCTGAGATTTTGCTGTGGGATGTGTGTTTCTTTTGGGTTGAAGTGAGATTGTACAGTTTGAAACGGATGAGGTTGATTTCGCGAGGTCCGCTTGATTTTCGCAGAGTGGTAATTTTTTTATAGAATTGAGCTGGAGCTTATTGTTTGCCTTGGATACAATCTCAGGGACGGCGTTTGCATATGGACAGACCAGCAGCGGGAAGACTTTCACGATGAATGGCTCAGATGCTGACCCTGGAATTATCCGCCTCGCCGTCAGAGATGTATTTGAGAAGATAAACATGGTAACGCTCATACAGTGACCTCGCTAGTTGATAATTGGCTGCTCGTGTCCTGCTCATGAGCTTGTTATAAGTCTCTCGACATGTTTTTGAATGCGGTTCCGGATGGGCCTTTTGTTACCAGATGACAGACCGCGAGTTTCTTATCCGTGTGTCCTACATGGAGATATACAATGAAGAGATAAATGACCTTCTTGCTGTGGAGAACCAGAAATTGCAAATACATGAAAGCTTAGAGGTGTGGACCATTTCAAGTTTTAGATTAGTCTAGATAAGTTCTGCGAACAAATTGAATAACCTGTTTTTCCTGGTTTTATTGTTTTGTAGAGAGGCATTTTTGTTGCAGGCCTTAAAGAGGAAATTGTTAACAATGAGGATCAAGTGCTTCAGCTTATAGAGTCAGGAGAAGGTTTGTCTAAAAGCACTTAAAAGACCAGGCCCTTCACTTCATTTCCTATTTGCTGGTATTAGAAACTGAGTATAATTACGTACAGTCAATAGACACTTTGGCGAAACAAACATGAATGCTCGGAGCAGTCGATCTCACACAATATTTAGAATGGTAACTAATCAAAGCTTTGTGACCATTTTTACTTTCCTTGAATTTATTCATATGGCTACTCATGGAAACTTTGCATTTCAGGTCATTGAAAGTAGAGTGAAAGACATTAGTTGCGATAACTCAACCTCTGATACTATTCGAGTCTCAGTCCTGGTTTGTATTTCTTTTCAGAGTGAAGCTAAGATGCACCCGTCCATGTTGTTCTATCACCAGTCCTTCTAATTTTCTTTGTTTGAATCTAGAACTTGGTGGATTTAGCTGGCTCCGAGCGTATTGCAAAAACTGGAGCTGGTGGTGTACGTCTAAAAGAAGGGAAGCACATAAACAAGAGCTTAATGGTTCTGGGTAATGTCATCAACAAGCTAAGTGAAGGTGCCAAGCAGAGGTACTTACTCTTGTGTTTCTTCCAGTATAATACTAAGGGCTCTCTTGCTGAACTGTGCAATCTTTAATGCAGAGGACATATTCCTTATCGTGATAGTAAGCTTACTCGCATTCTTCAACCTGCTCTTGGCGGTAACGCAAAGACTTCGATTATCTGCACTATAGCTCCAGAAGAGGTACCATGAGGCAATTATAGATGCTGCTTATGTCTTTTTCCTCTCTTGATTGGTTGCAAAGCTTGAATGCTGTTGTCTGACCCAGCTGATAAACTGTGCAACTTTGTCAGGTTCACATTGAAGAAACAAAAGGTACTCTTCAGTTTGCTAGCAGAGCCAAGCGCATCATAAACTGCGCTCAAGTAAATGAGGTACTAATTTTTTCGCAGAAACACCCTTTTGTCACCTCAAATATATTCATTTCTTGGAAAACCATTCTTCGAAATCATGACACTAGAAGTTTCTAGGATAATTCAATGTCTTTGACAATTTTGTACAAGGTTCGTTAGGTTCAAAGTGATTCTAGTAATTTGGAAGATTGGACAGCTCATATTTCTTGTTTGGATCCTTGAGTTTACTGTGCAAGAATGAATTAATTTAACAGGTGCTACACCTGCTAGAAATCTTTCTGTCAAGGATTCTGAGGTTCTTATCAAATGTAAAGTCATGAAACAACAATGTACGGCAGAAGACTAGTTCAAATTTTCGAGGCCATCAAGAAGAAATTACATATGCTTGTCTTGTTGGATTGTTCAGATGAAGTTTTACTTTTCAGGAAATCTGTATCTGGAAATTAAGGTTATTAATTCAGCTAAGCTTAATGCGGCGACGTTCAAGTTACATGATTTTTTGTGTATTACGCTATCTCTCTTGTAATACCCTCGTCATTGATCATGCAAGTTCCCATCCTTTTTCTTTCCCTTGATTGGTTCATTTCAGCTAATTATGGTTGGTTTTGTCTTAGATTTTGACAGATGCTGCCTTATTGAAGAGACAAAAGTTAGAGATAGAGGAGTTGCGTGAGAAACTTCAGGTTAGGGGCATTACTGCTTGTACTTCAATTAATTAGGCTTTGCAAAATTTGACTCGAAGAGTTCTCTAGGGATCTCGTGCTGAAGTGCTGGAGCAGGAAATTCTTAAATTGCGGAATGAAATGCTTAAGGTAGGTTTTTTCCTCTTTTGAAGTTTTGGCTGTTGTCCGAAAAAGGCGGATATGTTAATTTTAGCATTCACTTGTTAGCATACCTGTTTTTCTCTAGTATGAAGTTGAGCGTGAGAAACTAGAAATCGAGCTAGAAGAGGAGAGGAAGTCGCATAAATTACGTGAAGAATGCATCAAGGAGCAACAGATGAAGATTGACAACCTTAGTACTCTTCTCACCTGCTCCGACTGCGATAGGAACTCTAGCCAGGTATAGTTATATTCGACCAACAGCAAATCTTCAAGTTCACTATAGATGCGCTTCCGGCTCCGTATTTCTTTACGTAACTGCCTTATTGTATCACTCTGCTACTTTGTTCTATTCTCTCTATCACAGTTGAGTTCTGATGCAATGATTCAGATGCCTATCTCCAAATATCGAGGGATGCGATTCCACATAGGGCAATCCCATAATACAAAATAATGCTTTCATTCTGTGAATGTACCAACGTGAATTCATTTTATTAAATTTATTGCTTTGCCAATATAACATTTAGGTAGGATAATCCACTTTGCTGCAGAAAGGATGGTGGCTATAAAACGTGTAAGCTTATCATTATGTGACATTGAAGATTCTCAGGAGCATTGCTTCTGGTACTTTTGAGAATCCAATCAAAAGTGGGTAATACAATTTGCAAAGTACAGCGACTCCTGCTTATGTAACTACCTGTGTGGACTAATACACTTCTCCAAAGTTACTAGTTCACACTTGAACTTTTTCTTGATCACTAATATCTTTCGAGGAACTTGTCTGGTATCTTACTATTGCTGCAACAACATAATGACGGTTTCTCCACGTTTTGGGACAGGATTCTGCAAAAGAGAGCCTTATGGATGAATTTAATGACAGTAACAGTATTAGTCAAAGCGACTTCAGAACACCTTGCCAAAAGACAGTTCCTGGTAATTATGTTGTCAAGCGATCAAACTACTCACATCTGGTTGAATGCAGCCCACTTCCGGATCCACTAGACAATGTTGCTGATGAAGAAACATGGTTCCAAATGAACAAAGGTTTCATAGCTGACCTGGACTCAATCCAGATGACTCCCGCTAGAAAAGTTCAATCCTTCCCTCCAGCTAATGAGACTCCAGTGAGTTACTGTCATTCTTCTATCTTCACTCAGTTTTCATTCTCTGGAATGCTCCAGCCATTTGGTTTATGAGAACACTTCTTGTTAATTTTTAGAAGTTTTCTCTTTATTCCATATATCATTAGCTTTCAAAATTATATCGTTGATAGTATGATACTGTATAATGAGACTGGGCTATGACCTTTTAAATTTACTTTGCTTTGATGAAACCTTATATCACATTTACCGCACCCTAACTTCTGTAGGGCACAGATGAGAGCTACAGAAAAGAGCTTGAAGACCTCAGGAGACAGCTAGAACTTGCTGTTGAAGAGAAAAATGATCTTAAGGTTTGTATGGACCATGAAACAGTTCTCATTCAGCTATTTTGGGAATCTTAAAGGCAATCTTAGCTATTCTCTCCAAAGACCAAAATTATTTCTCTAAAGATGAGTCAAATTGGCTTCAGCCCATCCAATAATTTCATTTACCAATTCTGCTTTTCATACATGGCATCCCTGAGAGAATCATTCCTCTTATTACAAGCAACTTTACCACTTAACCAAGATTCATCAACATGAATCTTGAGTTGTACATCTGCTGATGTGATAGCACAGTTCTTTGAATTTTCTGCTTCTTTATTAAAGATCAGAATCAAAACATTTAGCATCTGGCCTGAATTATCTGCTACTTGCTCTCTTCTTCTTTTTTTTCCCTGAAATCAGAAGGAAAATTGTTCAGTCTCTTTGGGGTGATTGATATGATAATACTCATCAATTGCTCATGCTAGCAATGGTAGAGAGATGTGGATACTATGGCATGGTAACTCTATATTTTCTTTGCTTTCAACTTGAAAAACTCTAATATGGTACCTCACTAAAGTCATTATAGAGATATCAGTTCGATTAATCAGTGTTGTTTGTTTTCCTTCTTGTGAACGTAGCTATCTGATACTTCTTATTTGAATCTTGAAACTTTCTCTATTTATGCTTGAGTTTACACTGATTCTCCTGTTCTACAGAGAAAACACATGGAACAAGTCCGACTGAATAAGCAATTGATTCAGGAGATTTCGGAACTGCAAAAAGAAGTTCATCTTATTCAAGAGATTCCTAAAAGACTGACTGAGTCAGTTGTAAACTGCAAAGATGTACATTCAGATGTTGTATCAATTCTGCAGGTAAAACATACGACATCAAATTTATAACCCCCCAACCCCCAACCACAACAAAAAAACAAAAGCACATGCACGTGCGCACCCCAAAAAAGGAGCTACGAGCCTAGGCTATTGAGCCCGGCATCATATTTATTCTGTCGTTTACTCTTGTGGATGATTAATTCTGACACTCACTATGTTGCTTTTTTTTTTTTTTTTTTCCTTTGTGTGTTGGTGTTGCATCTGCAGAGTTTTGTTGGTGACGGGAAATCTTCAGCTGGAAGTTTGCTTTCCAACACTGGTGATATTGGCAACATTCTTTTTTCTACTCTGGAAGCCCATTTCTCAATGTTTGTGGAGGACCATGGATTATGCTCCAGGGACGATTCATCATTGCAAGAACATTGCAGAAAGCTCTGTGAAAAATTAAATGATACAGTTTTATTACTGGCATCAAAGCCACCATCAACTGAAAGTGAACATGGGAGGAGCTTTTCATGCAACTTGGCATACAAGGTAGATGTCAAGTCAACGCTATTGAGATATCACTTGTTACTGGTTGTTTTATTTTCCATCTTGATGCTAGGAAATTATTTCCTTTGACGTGATAGTGCGTCCCTATGTGCTGCTGAATGATGATTTACTGGAAAAATAGGCCAATCCGGAACTCATAGCTAAGTTATTTATGAATTTGGCAAAACCTATGTGCTTTTTTTATCTCTTTGCAGTGTTATCTGATCAATTTCTCATTGCAAAAAAGAAGACACGAAAATACTGAAATAAAAATGGAAACTTATAATGTAAATTGCAAGTAGAACTTGAAATGTTTAGTGATAACCCTGATCATTCTTATTTAAAAACATACGTGCACATTATAAGAAATCGGCAACAGTGGAAAGTAATCTTGTGAATGTCTTCTTTAATTGGAAAGGAAATTAATTGGCATAACTTTTGTGATGTTTGAAAGCCTCCTTCAAATGGTTTGAGTGTTTCCTGATTGGAAAGTAAATGAAAATCAGGATTTTATTTTCTGAATGGATCAAATTGTATGAACTATTAGTTTTAACGCAGGTAGAAGTACTCTATGTGTCTGTGTTTATTTGCATAAAACTCCTGAGGGTGTCGATTTGGTTTTGAGTTTTGACGAAAAGGAAATGGACATAGCTTTATTTCTTTTATTTGAAAGTGCCGTTCCAAAAGGTGCAACTATTTCTTGGTTGGGAGGTTGAAGAAACTTAGGAAATTATTATCCTACTGGATCAAATTCGCTATGAAGTATTAGTTCTAACATTAGTAGGGATACATTTGCATGGTCATATATATTTTGTTTTGAAGCCGAGGCTGTCCTCTCGGTTTCTTTTTTTTTTTTTTTTTTTTTTTTTGGCCTCTGGTTACTAGTTTGCTTTAGAGAGCACAGGCTTTTTCACCAGAGTCAATCTTTCCATGAAATTTGTTTTTCAATAGAGAGAAAGCTTGGAGTGCTATTCTTGCTTTTCGTGAAACTTTCGAAGGCAGTGTTTATTAGAACTTCAACTGAGCAAGTAATAGGATGTTTTGGTTGAATTTCGTTAAGATTCTAGTTTTGTTATTTGATAAGGACGGTGACCTGGGAGGAGAGATGGCCGTCTGCAAGGAAAATCTAATCGCTGGAATCAGTGCAATCAAGGATAAATACAATGGCATTCAGAAAGAATTAGATGAAAGTAACCAGCTTTTGGGGGTATCCAGGGAAAAGTATTGTAGGTTGGAAAGGGATTTCCACTTGCTGAAAGAAGAAAGAGATTTATTGCTCCAATCAGTCTCTGAGTCTACTAGTAAAGTTTCATTGGCTACTGATCGGAGAGAAAATGTTCTGAGGGACTTGAATTCTGAAGTGCAGAGAAGAAAGAATCTCGAAGGAGAGATTAAGAAGTTCCGTATGGCTTTTGTTGGACGGCAGAATTCCTTAGCTTCTTTCCAGAGTGAAGTAAGATTGAAGCTAGAGAAGATGAGGGATGGTAGTACAGTTTCAGTTCCCAAATCTATTGTGGACTTGTGATCATGAGTCGATGCTAACAGAATGTGCAGTGCAGTTCCTCGCAATATCAATGTGATTTGTATTGTTACATTATTGTTGACCCCCTCAATTTATTGAATGAGTATGCCGTCTTATTTTACAAAGTCTCGACTCACTATTTTCTACCTCTTTATGGTGCTACTTTGTGCACCAGAGAAGTAGTTAAGTGATACTGTCGTCATTCCTCTGAGCTTTCCTTTTGAAAACAAGCTTGCAGCTGTTAGACCATTTTTCATCCTCTATAGCTCAGATTTTCTGCTATGGTCAAAATTCTAGCTGAAATGACACAGTTTTGAAGGCAAATTGGTTATCTATGAAAGAAAGCAGTGTAGAAACTAACGTCAATCTTTCATTTACTGGGAAACATTTCTCACACGATGTCATAGGTCTTTAGCTGTCCATTATTCTGCAGTTCCCAGATCACATCCTGAATTTGCAGTTCTAGTCTATTTATCTCCTGATCCTGTATTTTTACGGGGGTGGTTTTCACAAAATGAGAATAACCTAATAGCGGTATCAATCCCATGATGATTGATGGGCAGGTCAGACTCATCTTTCATCTTTTGAGGATACATGCTTATGTGTGCTTCGGTCATAGGATACTCTGTTTCTTGTGTGTGGAATATGCACGTAGGCAGAAAATCACCATCGTCACAAATGAATCATGCATCTTATGTCGTCCGGTGTCTCCAACGACAGCGTTTCTTTTTCCACAGTCACATCTTGACAAATACGATGACAAACAGTTTTGGCTTACTTGTCCTCCCGCATCACCCATGTTGGGACAAAGTCCTCTTCAAGACAAGAAGCACAATAAACCAGCTGAAACCCTAACCAACTTCCATCCTTTTTCTTATGGGTGATCAGGACCACATGTGGTCCCTGCTTTCGATAAGCACAACATTAGTCGTTATTAACCCAAAGAACCAGACAAAAAGAATTGTTCATTTTCAGGAAGGGACGGGCGAATGCACTCACTCAAAAAGTGGAACGTATTTTAGCCCCATCTTGCTTTTCTTGAGGTCATTTAGATGTGTTTGAAATAAGATTGATGGTGATTGAGATAAGGTCATCAGATTCCCCTCGCTCATTACTAAGCGCAGAAAGCCCCACGTCAATTAATAGCAGCAATTTTGACCAAAAAAAAAAATTTAATAGCAGCAAAAGGAAACTAAGGGTATGTATCCCGAAAACAATTTCTTTTTAGCAACACTTTTTTTTTTTTTTTCTGTTATCAGGATCAATTTCTGAGTATTTTAAGGCGTTTGGTAATTATAAAGTATTTTGTTATAGGAACAGAAATACGTTTGGTACATCCCCAAATATTTTTGTGACTTAGAATTTCTTTTAATATATTAATAATTTTATTACTTTTTCTTTTTTCTTTTTCTTCTCCTTCCTCTTAGCCGGTCGCCGGTCTTGGCCATGGCCGACCAGGCGAGGTACCCCCAAGCCTCGCCTAGCCACCGCGATGTTGGCCATGCGATGGTTGAGCGAGGCCAAGCCTCGTCGCTCGGCCTCACTATGGTTGGGCGAGGCTCGACCTCGCCAAGATCTAGCGAGGCCGAGCCTCGCTCGACCACCGTGAGGCCAGGCAATGCCAGGCCTCGTCTTGCTGGTCGCCGGCCATCACCGAGGTCGGCGACCGGCTAGGAAGAAGAAAAGGAAAAGAAAAGAAAGAAAAGAAAAACTTGTTTCTTTAATTGTTCCCAAGAACAATTTGCTCCCGGAAACAAAAAATTATTAAACATTTTTCTATTTATTTATGTTCTGGAGAACAAAAGAATAGAAATGGATGTTCCCCAGAACATTACCAAACAACACCTAAGGGTGTGCATGGTAATGCTTCTTGGCTAAAGAAGAATTTCTTTTCAAAAATAGTTCTTTTCTATTTTTACTCCGGGGAATAATTTCTGAGTAAAATAAGATGTTTGGTAATTATACAAAATTTATATTCTTGAAATAGAAAACGAATAGAAAAGCGTTTGCTACGATTTTCTATTTTTTGTATTTATTCTTTTTTATTCTTGTTCGTGGATCACCGACCGTTGGCCGTTGGTCGCCACCACCCGCCGCCACCGCCGCCACCACAAACCGCCGACCGCTGGATCGTCACGCCGACACCGCCGCCCAGCCCATCGTCCGCCTCCGGCGATCGGCGTCGGTCATGTGGTGCCGGTCGGCAAGCGATGACGACGACAAAGCAGGCGGCTGCGGCGGCGGCAGTCAACGGTGGCTCTGGGGCAGTTGGAGGTGGCCGCGGCAACAGAGAGGAACAAAAGAAAATTGACTTATTTCTAGAAATTGTTTCCAGGAACAAGAAGCAACTTTTTTTTGTTTCTTGTTTTTGTTCCAAATTTATTCCCGAGCTACTTTTCTATTTCAGGGAATAGAAAAATAAGTTGGCATTACCAAACAGATTTCTGTTCTTTTTTTGTTCCGGGGAACAAAAGAACAGAAATCGGGAGGAACATAAATGTTACCATGCAGGCCCTAAGGGTTTGCTTGTTAAAAAGTGTTTCTGTTCCTTGGAACAAAAATTTCTGTTCTTTTGTTCTAGGGAACAAAAAAAGAACAAAAGCGTGTTTGGTAAAAGTTTTGTTCCCAGGGAATAAAAAATCTGTTTTTTTGTTCTTAACAGATTTGGTAAAACGAAGAAAAAAAGTACCAAAAAAAAAGTTGCTTTTTTTTTGGGAACAATTTCAAGATATAATTTTTTTCTCTCTTCTTTTTTCTTCTCTTTTTTCTTCTTCTCTTTTCTTTCCTTCTTCTTCCTTTTGACCGGTCGCCAGCCTCGGCCATGGCTGACGAGGGCTAGCGACCTTGCCAAAGCGCTACCGGCCGCTGATGACATCGACCCTTCACCATGTTTGGGCGAGGCTCGGCCTCGCCTTGGCTGCGAGGCTTCAGCAACTCACCGGACCTCTCCTAGCCGATCGTCGACCACCGCTGTGGCCGGCGATAGGCCACAAAGGAGAAAGAATGAAAATAAAAAGAAAAAAGAAAAATATAATAAAGATATTAAAAAATTAAAAGAAACGACAAAATTATCCAAGTTTACCAAACACATTTCTATTCCTGGAATATAATTTTTTTGCAGTTACCATCGCGTTATTATATTCAAAAATTGTTCCCGAGAATAGAATTTTAAAAAAAAACTATTTCTCATCAAAAATTATTCCCCGAAACAAAAACGTTACCAAACGCACTCTAAAATGCCAATTAGGATCAGTACACTCATTCTTGGGCATCTAAATTCCTCCATTTCTTTTATACATCTCTCAAAAACGTATTTGATACTTCCCTTCATTTTTCACTTTCTCCTTTTCTTTCGGCCCATTTCTTGGTGCTATTTTTTCTTCTTTTGGAAAAGGGCCAATTGAATATACATGATTATCATATAAAAATCAGAAAAAGTACCAAAAAAGTCATAAATTTATTGCATTGATACCAATTCAGTTCTAAACTTTTCAATTAAACCAATTCAATCATAAACATTTTCACATTAGTATCAATTCAGTCCATTCGCCCAATTTTGGTCGAGCGGTGTTGACATGGATGCCGGCTGGTGGAAGAATGCTGACGTAGCAACTTTTTAATATTTTTTTGAATTTTTAAATAATTTTTTTCTTTTCTTTTTCTTTTTTCCCTTTTTCTTTTCTTTTTCCTTTTCTCTTCTCCCTTCTTCCTCCTTGGATTGTTCAAAGGCTCGCCGGCCACTGGATGAAGGCCACCAAGCCCTCGTCAACCACCAGTGAGGGTTGCGGGCCTTGCCCAGGGTCGCGGGCGAGGCGGCTTCGCCCTAAATCTAGGTGAGGCCAACCTCGCCCTGGCCTTGCCACCGGTGAAGGCAGCCTCACCCACAACTGGGTCGGCAAGGCCATCACGGCTCTCGCCCAGTGGCCGGCAAGCCTTCGGCCTGGCGATGGCCGCCATGGCCTCGCCAATCGCAAGCGAGGCCGCCTTCGCTCAAAGCAAGACTAGGGCGAGCCTACCCTCACTCGCGGCCCTAGGCGAGGCCAGGCGAGGGCCGCAACCTTTGCTGGCCACTGCAAGGACAGTCCAAGGAGGAAGAAGGGAGAAAAGAAAAGGAAAAACAAGAAATAGAAAAGAAAAAATAAAAAAAAATCATTAAAAATTGCCACGTTGTTGTTTGGTCGACATCCACGTTAGCGCCGGCCGACCAAAATTGACTGATGGACTAAATTGATACTAATGTAATAGGTTTAAGACTTTTTTGGTACTTTTTCCCATAAAAATCACATGAAATATGTATCATGGTTAATTAAGGATTAACGAAGTCCGACACACTCGCAAAACGAATTAAGAAAAGCTCCTTCCTTGTAGGTATGACATACATGTTGATGTTTTCATGTTAAAATCAACGGAAGAACAAGTGAATCCCACGTTTTTCTATCAATGCCATTTAAGTGCTTCCATCCCTTTGGGATGCCTTTTTGGTGGTGATCATTGGTGAGACTTTGAGCGCATACCAGGTTTTCAACTTATGTAAATGTTTGTGCCCATTAAAAGAAGAGAATTGGTGAGACTTGTTTTGTTGTTTCCTCTTTCTCTCTCTAAAGATGGAAAATAACCTATTAAAAGACTTTTACTAATTCATAGAGCACTTGGACTTAGGTATGTCTTTAAGTTACTTCGTCTAAACTCTAAGACGTAAGATTCAGGAGTATTCCCACTTTAGTGGGGAAGACAAAGATTCACCAAGGAACATGGGAGACCACCGAGGGGAAAGGTAGACTTCCCGTCTTTTCTTTAGAGAAGATTATCATCAGGTAGACAGGTATAGTAATCTCCCGCGCTTAAATGAAGTAGTGGCACCTACGAGGGTTCCTATTAAATTAATCTGTGCTAATCATTGGTGAGACTTTAAGTGCATGCCAAATATTCAAATTATGTAAATGTTGGTGCACATTAAAAGAAGAGAACTGATGACACTTGTTTTGTCGTTTCCTCTTCCTCCTCTCTGTAAAGATGGAAATTGACCAAAGCATGTGATTAATGTTTAATGATACTGATTTCGACGGTTCCTTTATCACAATTTGGGTCATGGGGACCCACCCATTTGATGATTACATTCTCATTGAACCTAGATACTGTTTTCCTTCTTGGAGAAAAATGATTAAATTATCCATCTCATGTTCTGCTAACCAGGGGCATGCGAAATTAATTTGGGGCCATAAATAGAAGCGGACAACCATGTTCACATAGATATGCATGAATGAAACCCAAGCATCCTCAAATATTGTCAATCCAATCAGTTGTTAAGCACCATTTTTATATGCAGATTGACATTTCAGTTGGAACAGTACAAGTCTAAAAAAACACAAGAGAAGGCATAAGTGTACTCATTTGTGGGACTAATCTCAAACATTCACTCTTTAAAAAAAGCAGCTCTCCCTAGATTGAAAAATTGTCCTCTCTGCTCAACCCTTGTCCATGAGCACCTTCCACGTAAGGACAAAACATTATTGGACCACCGAACTTTTGAGAGAGAAGAAACAAGACAAGAGACAGTGATTTCTTTGAAAATTGAATAGGAGAAGCTGGATTATAAAAACAATAAAACGCACCCCTAGACAAGTTTCTGAGTTCAGGCAATCTTGGGGAGACATGGGTTGCCCCAATGCTCGCAAATGCTATAAAACCTCAAGATTGGTTGGACCATGCCTCCCTCCCACTCCTTGAAGTCTCAAATTTCTCAAAATCCTTCTGCCTTGGCTTATGTTGTGTCCCAAACTGATAGATATGCCTCGTCCATAAAACATTTAATGCCACCTGATGGTTGAACCCGCTTTGGTTTCGTCTTTCTCTTTCAGCATCCTCAAACCTAGTCCCTAGCTAGTCCCTCATGCTCACTGCCCACGCTAGTCCTATGGAATCCAGAGCCAAAACTGATCAAGTCAAACAGCTTGGAGAGCTTCTCCAAGAAGAGCAAGAGCGTTTTGTTCTTGAAGTGTATCTTTCGGAGAGATGGTATACGAACAGGAGTGGGTCTTTGAGGAGGTCGAGCAGCAGCGGTCAACAGACGAGGCGAAAGAGCATTGTTCGGCTTTCGAAGTTGCTGAGAACTGTCTACAACAAGGTTGCCTCTTTAAATGAGAAGAAGCATAGAGTGAAGAACGGGGAAAGAAGTGAAGAGACTGGTATTGCTGATCCTAGTACTAAACAGGAAGCCGCCGATGCTGACAGATTTTCCTTGTCCAGCAATGTGACGACTTACTTTTCTTGTTCCGAGAGCGATAAAGAAGGAAAACACGCTTCTTCAGAAAACAAGCATGCATCATATGACTCAATCTGTCTTCAGAATTTGAACAAAGCAAAGAAGGAACAGGTATAGACATTATCACTTTTGAGTCTGATGAATCTGTTTCTACGCTTGACACCAAGACACTTACCACTCCCTTGAGAACGCAAATTCATTAGTGAAGCTACTTAAATTATTGAGAACGCGAATTCATTAGTGAAGCTACTTAAATTATCATATGCATATAAATTTTCATAACAATGTGACACATGAATCGGTCAGGGTGCGAAGGATTCAACGATCCAATGGAGCATAGAGAAGGACAAGGAGCAGTTCGACCATGTCTCAGTGACGGAACAAGCGAATTACCTCACACCCCTTCATGATTGTTAGTACCTTGGTCTGCTATTCCTTTTTACGTTATGGGGAATTATCTTGCTTTTGCAACTAAATATCTCTCGCATTGGACAGGGCAGCAGGATTTGCAGCATCCTCCTGCAAGGCAAGAGGCCAGTGCGCCAACTTGCAAAATTGTCCTGCCAATGAAGATGATTGAAGACTCCATATTTTCTGCTTCCATCTTGGAAATACTATGCCACTGCTCGAAAGACAAGCAAAGCTTCACCAGAACAGTAGAAGCCAGCCAGGCCTCAGACTCGAACGCTTCGCACAGTTACTTGAACACGAAAATGATATTGCAGCAGACAAAGCAGCTTCTGTTCGATTGTGTGAAGGAAATTATAGAGACCCATGAGCGGAAGGAGAAAGCGAAACGACACAACCGAGTTACCTTGGGGCCCGAGGAGATCGGGAAGCTCATATGCGACAAGATCGTGGCGTGGGGAAGAACATCCAGAGACGAAACAAGCATGACGGAGCTGCTCTATTCGGACTACTCGGATACAGTAGAAGAATGGGAGGATTGTGCTCCACAAAAGAGGCAAATAAGCAGGGAAGTTGGAGATGCTATCGTAAAAGAGATCATAGACGAAATTGTTCTAGACATGATTGATTTGCAGTTACCAAGGATGTAATTACTTGCAACAGCAAAATATTAATAGATCCTCAAACATTTGCTTAGACATCTCATCCGTTCTAAGAATTTAATGAGCTGCTCTGAATCCCTAGGGAAAACGCCGTTGTCTTTCTACCACAAATCCTAATAGAATATTTGAAAGAAAAGGTTTCCTATCTTACTACCCTCTGTCAAAAAAATAATGGTTTGACGTGGTAGATGAGCCTCTATGCACTTCCCGGCAGACGGGCCACCGAGTTTTACGCGGTCTTGATGGATGATTGGATTGATTAATCATTTGATGACGACCCCTAAACTACTGGTGAACGACCCAATGTATTACAGCCACGGACTGTGCTTTCTTCGTTCATGCAGCCATCACATTCGGCATACCACTATTACCGACACTCCCCATGAGACATTGAATAGACAGTCCCAATTTTCAGGAAGCGATACCACGTACAGTACTACATCTCTTTATTATACCAGGCACTGCAAAACTTTGGGTGACGACTACCGTTCAACCCTACGTTTAGTAAATGTGCCTACTTACAAGTGCAGGGCGCTGCGCCAGAACACTCCGCAAAATTGATTATTTATTATTCAGTTAAAAACTACACGAATAAATCAAGCTCCACCGGCAGCTGCCATTCAACATGCAAAGGGGTCACCACAACTGCAAACGTACATCAAGCTAAAGATGTTTGGTTTTTACAAATTCCCAGATGCAGAAATGCCCTCGGTTATGTATATAAGGTGACATTATCCAATATGATGGTGTTGGCACTCGTTCTCCAATTAAATCAGTTTAGAAGCGGTTCGAAGGGAATCTGTCGACAGGCTCCAAAGTGAACATGAAACCTCCTCGGGCAGGGAAATTAGCACCAACGATCTTATTGATTTATCCTGATCAATCTTCAATTTTTCAGCAGCCAGTCGGACATCGCTAGCCATTATCCCCATTTCACAATGGCAACATCCCAGACTGTTGAACAACAAAGAATTAAACAGATAACAATTTTACTGAGCTAATTAATGATAATCTTGGATGCAAACGTCCGGACAGAAGGGATAACTTTGGACTACTGGATTTCCCCGTCTTCACCAAGTTCACCATCTTCTAACTCCTCATAACCACTCCGGCGTGAACTATCTCGGTGATCTCTCTTATGTCTCTTATGGCGACTCTCAACATCTGATTCAGGTGAATGTGCATGCTGCAAGTACATAACAGCAGTTTATCTTTCTGAAAACTACATCCTGCTTGAAAGACTTAGACTAGCATTTGCATGAATAATTACCTTCCTTGATTTTTTGCGATCGCTACCATGTTTTTTAGATCTTTTGGAATCTTTTTCATCCCGGTCAGAGTTGACATCGTCACTGGCAGTCTGATGGCGCTTACGATGCTTCCTATCCTTTTCCTTTTCTTTCTTCTTGTCATCTTTGTAATCATGTATATCATTCAAATCTGCAGTTTCACTGTCAGTTTCATCCTTCTTGGATTTCTCCTTTCCCTTCTCTCTGTCACGATCTTTCTCCTTCTCTTTTCTCTCCTTGTCCTTGCGTTTCTCTTTGTCCTCCCTCTCTTTTTCTTTTCTAGCCTGCAATATCTCAATGGAAGTGTATTCAGACCTAGTTCAACAAGACTGCAACATATCTATACCCAAGGAATTAACGAAAGCAGCAGGAAAATAAAACGATTGCCTCGACAAGATATTCCTCAGCTAGTAGAGACACACAAGCAGTATTTTCAAAACCGGATGAGCAGTTCAGCCTGTGTCCAATAGTTCAAAGGAGTCTAGTTGAATAGCCCTCCCTCTCTCCCTTCCTAAAATACTGGATAATTTTGCACAAAAAAACAGATTTGCATTGCTGGATACCTTCGGCACTAAAGTAATATAGCTTTTCAGCTAAGAACTGTACCCAAATCTTGAAAAGGGCACACACATCAATCTGCTGCAAAACAGAAATCAAGCCAAGCCTCTAACACCAACAAACTAAGCTTTATCCCCCTAGGTGGGATGAGCTCTATGTATCCTTTCGTGTTATTGCGGCCGACTCTGCATCCACTAACTGTGTAAAGTCTAAATTCCCCTTATTTCCTTATTGTCTCCTTTCGATTTTTAAAGTCTAAGCAAGGAGGCAAACCTACAACAACAGCAACGCATTAGAAATTCAACAGGTTATGATTAAGACTGCATCTCCAATTTCTATCTTGACAAAAGACCTTTATTCCCATGTAAGATCAAGTACAAATAACTATCTAGAGCCAGCCACACCAAATAATTATTCTTAATAAGCGAAATTGTATAATTGCTACAGGAGTGTCGTTGGACTATAATAACATATTCTTAAGAGCGAAATAGATAAGCAAGGAGCTGTTGATGAATTTCAATTACCTTTTCTTCCTCACGCTTGCGTCCCTTCTCCTTTGCCTTTTCCTGCAAATAAGCTTTGTATTCCTCAAAAATCTCTCTACTAAAGCTCTCATCCCCCATCAATCTGACACAGTACATCAATGAAGAAAAGGAGTTCTGTGAGCACTTCGACAATGGTTAAAGCAATGAAATCAATTTTTTAAGAAAATTGAACCGTACTTAAATTCATGGCTATCTTCAAACAGAGGTTTGCACTCCTCCCAATCAGAAGTTGCAGTAATTTCCTGAAAGTGATAGAGAATTATTTTTCTAAAGATACGATGAAAGTCTTCTAAAATAGTCATACCTATGGAAGCTAACAAATACCTTCATTGTATACAATAATTCGGTGAAGTTATCGGCAAGATGGCGGCGTTTTTTTGCTTCTTTTTCTTCCTTCTCCTTGGCTCTTTCAAGAAGCTCCTCATACACAAGCTTCAATATGAAGTACAATCACAATTTAGTTGTGTGTAGTTAATAAATGATACAGCAGAAATGCAAATCTTACACAAGCATGCTAGATCCCCAATCGTGCAAAAAAAGGATAAGGCAAAACGGGCATCACTAGTTTCTAATACTAACAGACAAAGTGCAGAGATTCTAAAAAGGCTCATCAGAATCTTAACACTCCAACACCGGCATCATCGGCATCATTAAAGAAATTGATGCCTTCCACATATATGACGCTAAAACTATAGAAACAATTTTTTCCAATTGATATAACTCAAAGTCAATGTATTTGCCTGCTGTTCAGCATGACAAGTATGACAAGAAGATTTCAAGTACACAAACTAATCCATGGAATTAGAGAGGTAACAGGACCTTATCAAGTGGATATCCATCTTAAGAAGACCTGCCCTCCCTACTTGCTAGTGAAAAGATTACATCAACCTAGCTTTGCATGCACACATCTAATAGTACCTCAATATGTCAATCCATAGAAGTCCATGACATACAGAAGTAGCCACACATTCTTAAAGCAAGATGCTCTCCAGCCAAATATTTGCAGATTTTTCTGTATCTTAATCTGAATAATTCTCATATAAGCACCTCGAACAGTCAAATCTTAAAACATATAGACATCCGCCTAGAAAATCGCACAAAATTTCTACAATATGTAAGAAATAGAATGATATTTTTAGCTTGCATGTCTTATTTTGAAAATCTTAAGGTCTACCCCCTGCCCATGCTAATTCTTTCACTGAAGAAGATCGACCGCACAACCAGCAATTTTCTACCTTAAAAGTACTTAAATAAATTGAACTAAGCTATGGTAGATTATACCAGAGATAAGAAATAAGGTATATTGTTTAAAACTACAAAGAAAAAAGCGGAAGTACCTTTGAGTTAACATCCGATATAAGTGGGGCACCAATATCTTCCAAGATGGAAGCCTTGAAATCCTCAAAAGTCCATGTTGATGCCATAGAAATCTATAGAGAATGATGCGATCACTAATGACCAAGTAAAAGATGTAGAAAGATGTACTTTAAGCAGCTACCTTTACCTTCCCCGACTTCATTGCATCTTTTACACGAGTTTTATCATCATGGTACTGTCCATTAACCAAAAGCAAGTGATTAGATAATCCACAAGGCATAATATAGGAATTTGACTACTTTAAGATGGATTGATTCAAATGCCATTAAATTAGAAAAATGAAGTGAAGATTATCGAGAAAACAATCATGATAGATGTGTCTTCAAAAAAATCTAACAAGCTTAGAAGGAAATGCCCACACTAAGACAACTTAAAAGCGAAATGCCTAACAGGGAAAGAAATGAAAGAGTCAATCCATTTCTTTCTATCTTATTGTAACACAAGTTAAAATACTTGTCTCAATCTTTTAGGTTTTCTTAATTGCTTCCCTCTTATTGTAACAAACATGCACAATTCCCAGCAAGGCAACTCCTCTAGTATCATAACAAGCATAGTGGAAAAGCACCTCGACCACAATGAGCCTGGATAATACACTTATCTAATGCTTTTTGACAAGAGACCATCTACTGGGTCTAAAAATGTCTTGCCGCTCCTCAAAAGAATATCAAAGGTCAGAACAAACTTCAGGTAATTTTGATTCTAATAAGTTAATAGATCCTGGTATCATTCAGCCACCTCTTGGTATTCAATGCTGATCCAAAGTCCATGACATGTCAATCAATACCAAGTGGGAAAAAGAAAACATAAAAATAAAAATAAAAATGTCCAACTGATGTTCAGGGACAGACTCTAGTCACTTCAAGCAAAGCGTTAATGAAGTCCATCGATATGCCATTACTTGATAAAAGTTTATAATTTCATCGCATTTGCCGAAGTGTGTATTACAGTGATCAACTTCAGATCTTTAACTCATACGTGCTTCTTTCTTAGTTTATACTTGTGTTGCAGGAGGACGTCACTTACAAGTTTACCTCAATATCACCCATCACAATCAAGTTCTCTATTTATTTTGGCTTAATTATAGAAAGAGATCAAAGACTTAAGAGGTAATCTAACCTTCAGTCTACCAATAGTCTGATAAATGTGCCAGCACGTTTGCTTTTAACACTCAATAAAGTGTTGACACGGAACCAAATCACACAGACAATGCCAATTCACATACAAAATCACAACTTATCACCACAATGTCTGTGACATGGGCTATGCGACCATGTTGGACAATCCAAAACATCGGGATCACTGAAACTAGCTGGAGTTGCACAAGGTAGCATGACCTACATATAGGTCACACGAGGAAGAGTGAACCCTCACCGATAAGAGCCCAGACCATGTGACCAAAATATGGAACCAATGATCCTCGCACAATAGAGTAGGAGGCTAAATGTCTCTCAACAAAGAGAGCAAAGGCCCACACAAACCCTCCATTAAGCTTACAACGGGTTGTGCAAACAGAATCCAGGCAATTGAAACCATAAGTCCAGGCATATAAACCGCACAGGAGAGAAAAACAGATCTAAGGCATGCAGCGCTTATCCAGTCAAGCCACGTGCAAGTTCAGTATGATACGCTACAAAGATATGGGTTCATGAAGCATTTAACAGTAATTCTCTAGGTGCGCATTATGGTTGGGCAGACTCAACAGATAGCTATTTGGGATCACAATTTGCTGGGCCAGGTGACTGAGAAAATACAGATGCTTTCATAGATAATCTTCGAATTTGTACTTCAAATCTCTTTGATGTTGCACTTTTGACAAGCTCTTTAAATTGCAGCTGGTTACCGTCAACATTCAGCTCTTACAAGTTCCCACAATCCATAAATTGCAGTTGGTTCTTGTCCTCACCCACCTCCTTTTCCCTTTTACTGTCATCTACTTTTTGCATGGTCCACGTTAACCAGATTACTCACTTCTTTAAATACTAGTATTCAGATAAGCAACAGCTGTGGGATGAAAATAGCCTTTTTCTTTATCCACATCCTTCCAATTAAAGAAAGCGTTGTTAGAAGGGTGTGACATACCTGTTTCTCTAGTTCCTCCATGACATCCTCAAACAAATCTTTAGGAGTCGAACCAGAGGTATTTGATGCAACTGCCTGATACTCGGACATGTCTTTAACCTGCAATCCAAAGAATTGCTGAAGGACAGAAGAGGCCTACAATGTGCACTGAGCTCTCATATGCTATTCTGTTTAAATTAAAAGCAGTCCCAATGGGTGGGAGAAAAAAAAAGTGAAGGTAGTCCCAGATTCGGATATAAGCTTTTACCTTCAAACAATAATCGTGCCAGAGAGTCTTAGCATTGAGTGTGCCCACAGCAATATGTTCTTCCATCAGTTTACGAAATGCATCACGGTTTTTCCGCTCAGACCTCCTCAGTTGTTCCTTCATTGACCAAAAGAAGATTAAATACAAAGATGACAAGCACGCTGCAATTAGAAATATGCAACATATAAAAATATCAGAAGAAACAAAGTGCAATTAAACAATAGGTACCTTCTGTATCTTCTTTTGTTCCTCTTCTTCCTTCTCCAAGTCACGGACGTAATCCTGTCATAACCAACATCAGCACTCCATCTTAAACTCCAGGAAATGAGTTCACAAGTTGGTATACCTGATAAATGAGCAATCTGTCAATTTTTTCGAGACGTGAGCATCTTTCATCATCTTCTAAACGATCAACAATTTTTCGCCACTGGCTGTTCACCTGCAAGAAAGAGGTGTAAAGAGGTGACTTCCAACAATCAGAACAACATGAAAAACTTTAATAACCCAAAATACTTGTGGTCAGTCACTTGTATATACTTTAATGAAGTCGCATGATTCCAGATATTTTCGGTATTCAGCAACATGGTGCTTGTGCTCCTCAACAGCCTTTTCCTTTTCCTGAAATTGACAATTTTGGTTATTACAACATGAAATACAGGCTGTAAATACCCAAGTTGACATCCAAATGAGAGGCTGGAAACAAGATGGCAGGCTCAGACAGAAAAGGAGAGAATAAAGGCTACATCCCGATGAAAAATTTGAATTTCTACCTTCCTTCCAAGTTCCACCATATAGTTTTCAAAAAGATCTTCCCGGTCTCTATTCCGTTCAACAGCCTTGAATCGTTCATCATTTTCAAACATAGTCACTGCTTTGCTGAACATGACAAGAATTCCGTCAGAGTAAGACAGTTATAGCATCTTAGATAATCTAGAACTGGGAAACAAGAAGATATAGATGAACTAGACAATTTAGCAATCTCAACAGGAAAGAGAATCACCTCCATTTTACAGAAGATGTGAGCTCCGTACACTCCTGCAAACCAATTAACCCAGAAAGACCAAAACGTGAGAAAAGGGATAAAATGATAATAATCAACATTAATGTGGATTTGTTGTGCGAAAAGTGTGCTATGGCCCACGGAGGGGTGTTGAACTTCTATTTGGGCCACAATCATCATACTTCTAACATCTTCGTGAATTCTTCCTTAGCTTTCTTCTGCCTCACACGCCTTTCCTCTGCTTCCACTTTTCTTCTTTGACCCAAGTACTACAAAATAACACAAATGATCTTACATCACCACCATAAAAGCATTAAGCAATTGCAGCTGCAAGGGATACAGATAGATCTTCACTAATCAAATGGGACAAATGAACCCCTTGATACACAAACCCAAAAATTTAGGAACTATACCTCATTGAATGCTTGTTTTCGCTCACCAAGCGTCTTAAGAGCACTGTATCTTCGGTCGTTGATAATCTCTCTCATTGTCTGGGATATTAAAATCAACTATGAACATTCAGCCTTTCAAAAGATACAGATACAAAAAGAAGTCCTAAAGTAACACCTGCTCCCAAGTCCAGTCGGACTGAACATTCACGGACTCCAGAAGGGCTTTGAATGCATTCTTAGCCTCCTAGATAGAATAAGAGAAAGGAGCACAAAAAGACAAGTGAGCAGAAAATGATAGTTATGATAGCAATTCAGAACTTCGACTGCCCAAAACAATAGTCTCTAGGTTCCCACCTGCTTACTAGGATATACTACAGGTTCGTCTTCTGGGGCTTTCTCCTCTACAGGAGTCTCATTAACCTTCCCCGCCACTGCCATTCCTCTTTTTGCCTCCTGCCAGTTAGTACACTAATGTAAGATCGCACAAGTGCATACTATTCCAGCACATCCAAATGCACTATGATGTCAAATCTCTCTCTAAGAACTTGCATAAAATGGGATTGTGAATGATGAACTTCCTGAGAACAAACTTTGCAAGGATATCGGTCCTAAAAGAAAAGAAAAGTCGGAATATTTTCATAAGACTTGCACCATCAATCAATCCACAATAAAGTTTTCCAACTTGCCTGTCTTAGCAAGGAATAAGACACCTAAGACAGCTGGTTGTTGGAATGCTAGGTCAGAAATGAATAAATCGCTTGGGAGATTGGGTGGAAGCTAGAAGCACTCGTGTTTTTTTGAGTTATTGCACCAGATGACGTCGGACATGGGAAAGGATGACCATTTTCAGACAGATTGTTGTGGATGTGGAACCTTTTCCCCGAAATTCTACTGCCATGATCTCATCACTCCTAAGCAGCAAGAGAACACACTTCACCTTGGAATTCTGTTCAGGAAGCAGAGGCTTCATTTTTCCCTAGGGAAGATGCCTGGAACGTATTCTAAATTCGGATGATCTTCAAAAGCAAGGAAACTTCATTGTGGATTGATAGACTCAATGGGCAAAGATGGTGCAACTCTTGTGAAAATAGAAACTTTTAAGGTTTGACAGAATATTTGATAAAATACAAAATATTTTCACATTATTTGCACCATCTTCAGTGATAGACTCAATGTGGATGGTGGAGATAATGAAAGATGTTCTAACCATAAGCTAAAGTTGATAAAAATGTTAATCATCATCTACCTTTTAGATTGTAAGTTTAATTGGTATATCTTCATAACATGCTATTTTTTAAAGGATGGACTACAGAACTATAAAATAGTTGGTTTGGGTTTATATTAATGTTACTTTTTTTTTTTTTTGTTCAGGAAATGTCACTTGTTTACTAGGCTAAATCTAGTATCTATATGCATTATAGTTACTTGTTATGTATAGATTGACATTCTTTTAGGTTTCTCCTGGTAGTTTGTAAAATCGTGAGATTTTTTATCCAATCTTACAAAGCCCACAACGATTTATTCTGAAAAGAGATTCTTGCAACCTTGGTTACAATATAATTGGACTGGACAAAATTAAACTATGGTTTTTGCAATTTTCGGTGTAAATTTAGTGATTCAAGGACAATAAAACAATATATATGCTCATTTGGAGAAGAAAGATTGAAGTGTGCATTTCAAGGATGAGAATCCTCACAGGATTCTTTTTGAGACAATTGGATGCACATCATTCACTTTGGTACAACAGGAAAGTTCAATTCGACACTTTTATTTGGTTGGTCATGACAAAGACTATCTTTTCTTCATAACATTTATATGTGGTGTCTTCGCTAAAGGAGCAGTCTTAGTGTACTTCTGTTTATCTTTCCAAGGAGAAAAATAATTTCCATGAGACCTGCTGAAAATGATGAATGTCATCTGGATAGGATCATTCTCAGACAAAAGTTAAATCATACCTCAATATCTTGCAAAGAGGCGCCATCCCCAGAGAATGCCGCATCTTGAGATATGACAGTTTGAAAGCTAGCCCTGCAAGTCGATGATAAATGGTTCAGCAGTAAATCTATCACCTCATAGAACAAGAAAAGCTCCAGCAATTTTAAAGGATTTTCCTAGAGAAATCTTATAGCAACTACAAGTGGGCATAAAGATAATGATGGGGTGTAGCCAGGACTCCAGTCTTTTACTGGTCAGCATCAGGATAGCAATAGGAACTACTCTGGTGAGGCACGAGCAAGTAGCACAGCATCAATCCTCTGAAGATTGCCATTCCTAGGGTCTTTGCATTTAAATTATACCATTTGATCAAATCCTTTGCTGTGGATATAAGTTAGAGACATTAGTGTAGGTTGAGGGTTGATTCTGGATCCGATCCAAGAATTTTAGTACAGATTATATTTGGATTGGATTGGTCTCAAACGTCGAGCTGATATACACACCGAGATTCCTTATTCCGTATTCATGTCAATTGTTTGAAGTTGACATTTTTCTCAAATTAGATTCAGATCAAGTCATGTTCCGTGCAGGTCAGGGAAGTAAATCCAGTTTTTAAGTTACTCCCACCACTACCTTCTACTGGGAAGTGCAACTTGTGAATAGGCTCATCATCATGAGCTTCAAAATTCCTATGGTTTTTTTCTGCAAATTCAACAAAATTTATTTGCTAGAAGATGCTGATCCTATATAGACACCAGCAAAGTAAAACAAGAATTTTACCCAAAACCCTATCAGCTGTGACCTGAGGAGGGAATGCTCTTCTAGATGTCTATATTCTAGACTTTGCAGCAGTTTTATTACTGTAATGATATTTTACTTTCTTAATTAGCCACCATATATCACATCGCAAAATGCAGATTATTAGCAGAAGTCTGCATGCTACGGTTCTTTTGGAGAGAAAAGAGGTGGTCTGAATGGATGTTGCATAATATCGAAAGAGCAAATTAAGAAAATAAAAACCAACAATAGCAGGTGTACCCTGATGAGTTAGCAGTGCCGAAAGCCGGAGACATGCTGGAACTTCCTGAAACTGTAGTGGGTGGAGCAGATACTGCCACGGCTTGAAATCCAGCATCATTCACCATTGCAGAGGAGGAAGGCACACCAGCAGTAGTTGATGGACCTGCCATTGTTGTCTGGGTTGCATTAGCCAAAGGAAGAGCAGAAGTGACTGGAACAGGGCTAACTGCATTTGCTGCAGCAGGTGCTTCAGTTGATCCACTATCACTGGCAGCAGGGCCGTGAGCTGTAGTTCCTGACTCAGCAAGTCCTTCCCCAGTAGCTTTTAGAGCAAGTTCCCGAGCTAACTGAGGTCAGGCAACAATAGTTTAAGAAACTGGGCAGAAAGCTGGAGGATAATTGTTGTGCAACAAGTAACAAACCTTCAATTCCTCAGGAATTGACCATACAGATTGCTTCGTATCCTTATTGTAATAATATCTGCAATAAGCCAAACCCCAGTTATATAAGGACAGTGCAAAAAGAGTGTGCTAGCAACTGTAAACGAACCACATTAATTAGGGGAAAAAAATAAGTCCCCACGCACTTTCTTCCATCAGCATTTGTAAACTCCTTCCACACGGTAGATGCATCCGCTCTCTGTCATAAAAAGTAGACACTTATCAAGAAGAAGAGGGAAATGAAAATAACAATTAAAAACATAAATAAAGAGATATATACTGAATAGCTATAGATAAGGCAAGCGAAATTACTCAAAACTAAATATATTTACCTTCATAGCATTAAAGGGATATATTAGCAGCTAAAGCAAATGATCAAGGTAATAAGATATATTGCATTAGCTCTTCATTAGATAAGAAAATCAAAATGACATACTGAGGTTAAAAAATAACATAGAACTACAGTTGATACAAGTAGGAAATTGAGACGCCTAATCTGTCAAATCAAGAAACTCGAGCATGCAATTATCAGGTCCATAATAGGTTGGGAATACCATGACAAAGAAGCAGTCTAAAAGTGATGGTTTTCAGGAATACAAAGCTCAAAAACTCTGATTACTGCAATTAAAAGCAAAAGTTGCAATGCATGTGCATATTCCGGATTAGGTTAAAACTACAAAATATTTGGTGGCAATTTTGCATAAGTGATGGTAATGTGTTATGAGAATGGAAAAGGATTTAGCATATCTTACACCAACAGCAAGAAAGCTTCAATATGGTAGCCTGACTAAGCCAGACGTCAATGGTATCCACATTCCACAAGATATAATACCAGGTACCTTTCTTCTGACCCTGACCAATTAAAAAAGATGACCTCCCTAAGGTTTTCATTCCTTAGTAGAAATGCCAATATATGAATATCATTACACTTCGAATTACAAGCTAAGTACAAGAAGGACGATCTATCTATTCACACTTTAAACCATTACAATGGTACATTGACGACTATTGTCAAGTACAAGAATCCAACCAAGCTTTAGGTTATTCTACCTCCTGAATAGACTTAGCTTTTAACTACAGATAACCATGCTACATTATTACGTTCAAGAGAACATATGGTCCCCACCCTAAAACTAAATGAGCGTCAAAAAGAAACATATATTGCAAACTCCGAGTTGTTTTATATCTATCAGCCACTTCTCCATACAGCTTGACCCCACATCATAAATAAACTTAATTGGCCAACTGCTTCTAGTATATAAGTGAAATAGCACCATCACAGGAAGCATATACAGCAACTAAAAATATAATTTAGCATTACTATGTCATCATAAAATAACTTCCACAGTACATAAATTCAAATAAAATGTTTCATTCAGTCAAACATGGGCAAAATGTTAAATATCCTACAGAAAGACACGTGAATCACGTGGCCACATTGAGACAACTGAGAGGGTCATAACTCACCTCAATGGGTGTCATCAATTCTAGAGGTTTTTCCCAACTGGACTGTTTGGTCTTCTTGTTGTAGTAATATCTGAAGAAAAGTAAACAGTATGGGAAAAAATTGGATGTGTCAAAAATTCTCAAACTGGATAGGGAAGAGAAGAATGCAGAGGCGGTTCCAAAAGTGTCCTAACTTGGCTGAGATTTATTAATATTTCTATTTCTCTCACATTTTCCAAAGTTAATCTCAATTAAACCCTACAATAATATACGTATTTATAAATGACTTTGATGGTGACATCATAAAACTACAGTAGTTTAATGATAACATCAAACTAAGATCCACAACTTGACCATAATTGAACTGGCTAAGCACAGAGCACAGTTTGCATTCATGACTTCAAGTTACACATATTCAGTAAATAGTATCCCCTTCCAGCCAAGCAAACAAGTTGATACACAACAGCATGTGGTTTTCCATCGTTTCACCAAAAGAATTTGAAAGAAAACAATTTTCAGCTTAAACTGGCCAATATGATGAAAAAATTTTCCCTGCAGAGTCAGAACAGAAAAGACAACAGTAGTTCACCTTCATTTCATTACCATGATAGAGCATGGCTTTCCAATACTTCCTCGAAACAAATGAGAAGAAAATTTTCCTTTGTTTAAATTACGACGTCTGGATTGATTTCTACATGTTTAGAATCGTTGACCCTAGTTCACCTAATTCATTAAGCATTTCCAAAAGGCCAGCTTCCAATTTTCCACCATCATTGCATTAAATGAGAACTATGAATCCTTGCAGACTAAATAAGTATTACAAACCTAGACGATTGTAAAGCAGACTGACAATGAAAAAGACAATGAGAGGGATTAGTGACAAAACATCCATGACTTGATTCCAGAAACAAGGTCCTTCCAATTCTTTAGAACTTTATTTAAATGGAAGTCCTTTACTCATTTCCCATGCCCTCTATCATACTACTATGATATTTGTTTTAAGAAGAGAAAGCCACAAATTCCTATAGCCAGTTAAACTTGATTTTTGTTTCATGAAAATGGATGACTGCAATCAAACAAGCAGTTACCGTTTCCCATTAGAAGCCTCATGCTCTTGCCAATCAGATGCTGACTGCTGAGAGGGGTTTGAAGCATTAACAGCCTAATATGCAAAAACAGAAAAGAAGTTAAGATGAAGTCCATCGGAATTAAAAGGCACAAAAGCAGCCAAAAAATACTTGCAGTGGTATATCATTCATTTGGAACCTCTGGAAAGCAAGAGTTCTAACATAAGGTAAGTGAAATCATCAACTTTCCAATGAAGAGAGGGGATCATCATTCTAAGGAAAAGAGTTGCCACACAACTCTGATTTAACTAAAGTTATCTTATGGTCCTGCTTGTTGCAATATCCCCACTTGACGAAAAAAAATCTAGAACTGCAAACCAAATAAAGGTCTATATCACATGAAGAGAATGAGGTATCCACCTATTGAATATCCTATAATGCAACTTCATTTAAGGAAAATTTAGTTTCATGAAGAAAAAATTAAAAAGTAATTCATGGTAATTTGGGATCAGAGTGGAAAATTCTGTTTTACCATGCCAGGAAGCATCCAAATGATAGGTAAACTACCTCAATTGATCATACAGCTGTAGGATGCAGGATAAGCACATGAGCTTCAGATAGCTAATGTCACTGAGATATTGCTTTCCTATTGAAAACCTCTTAAGCTTAGCAAATTGCATGTGATAGCATACTCAGTAATTTGAACAAACTTCGCGAAGCATACAGAATTTTCAGCAATGACTGAGAAAATTATACCAAACAAGCCTATCCCTTGAAAGAAGACTGCCACCACATCAAGTGAAAATTGTGTGGAAAGGAGAGAGAAACCATCAGAGGCACTCACTGCATCTGGAGGGGAAGTAACTGGAGCTTGTTGTCCAGTCTGCTGAATTGGCATCGCAGGTAATGCACCCCGAGCTCCAGAGGCCAACCAAGGCTGTCCAGCAACAGGTGCATGCATTGGAGTTATTGGCTGAATATGAGATGGTGCACCAACATTATTCTGTTGATGGCCAAAAGATGGTGCAAACTGAAAAACAACAGACAACTGTAAAAATAAGCACACAGATGTAATTTATAAAAAGCCAATAGGAAGTACAGATTATAAGGGAATCTTACAGCGTAAGATGAACCAAGAGGTGCTCCAGGGCCACCTACACCAGGCATCGGATTATGAAATGGAGGAGCACTTGGCTGGGCAGAGTTAGTTGACAAAGGCCTACTTGTTTGAGCATAAGGCATTGACAAAGCCTGCGATGAAGGAGTATAACTAGGCTGACTAGACCTTTGAGGTAACTGCTGCATTGGGTGAGAAAACTGAGGCAGTTGATCTTGTCCAGGTGGTCGAAAATGTTGGGAATTCACGGGAAGATATGTCTGCCCTTGCTGCGGTGGAATAACTGCTCGGTACTGCAGCAGATGTTTGAATCTATCATGTACTTACTATGGCAGATACAGTATTTATGGGGACAAAAACTATAGCAGATATAGTCTGCCAATTGGACAGAAAAGAAAACTTACTTGCATGGGTAATGATGATCCAAAGTTCTGATTTCCTAAAGTTCCAGATGGAGGAGGCCAAAGCGACTAGTTGACTCAAACAAAAGGTACCATAAATCAGAGACAAGGTAATAATCGATAGACAGAACAGCTTAAAAAAGGAGACTCCCAATAACATCAACAGGAATGCATGCATTTATGGACAAATTCTGAAACTATGGCACAAAAAAGAGAGGAAATGGATTCTTGTGCTGGATAGAAGAGTTGGAATCTTTCTCCTAACCAAGTATACACAAGTCATCATCAACCATTTTTCTATTTTGTTTGCATTACATTGTCATGTTAGTTCCTATAAGCAAGGACCATCGAGTATGAATATAATGAGGAAAATTTTTGAAGCAGACAAGAGAAAAGTCCATGTCAATATATTTAAACTGAACGTATTGAATACATGGCTTGATTAATTTACCATCTTCCTTACTCACGCCTACTAATTCTCTCCACAAAAGGGACCCAAATCAAAAGTAACATCAACGGCCCTCTGATTACTGAGGCTGGTTCAGGATTATCTGCATTTTAAGTTATAGTTGGTAACTAGCATCTTAGCAGCTCAAGAAAAAAGTTTTAAATGATGTAAACTAGTTCATCATGTAAACTAGTTTTAAATGATGTATTGATTTAGATTGAAGGCAAATGAAAGATAAACGAAGGACCAAATTCTCTCTCCATAATTATGCGAGGAGTCCTAAAATAAGACACCTTGTTCATTGTTATCCAAGAATTCAACAGAGAAACGAGACATATTGGGTCACTCCATAACAAAGCACAAAAATCTTTTAGCATATCTAAAACTCAGACATGACATAAAAATCAATTATGGAGAAAGTTGCTACCCAACCCCACAACCAATACCCATGAGCATGCCTACTCATGCATGGTGCGGACTCAACCATCCAACAAATAAAAAACAAAGAAAAAATAACTAATAAGCTAATATCACAAAGGTTTCTACCTGTGCACCTGGGGATTGGGAATTATTGGCCATGCCAGCACAAAAGCAGGCCCCTTGATACTTGAAGAGCTGCAGAAACTCGTGTATTAGCTCAAACATGATATGAATAACTTAACATGAACAACACTTTCAATATCAAACAAACAAGTAATGGAACAATCAGTCAAATCAGGCAATAAAGATTAGCTGGATCAACATTGCCTATAACCTATGTGGCACACTTCAGAAGCATATCAGAATGGCAGTGCTTGGCGATAATCTATGCCAGAAAATTTAGATATAAGTAATTGATCCCTCCATGACAATTAGTTATGAAAGTCAAAGGAACTCCAGCCTAAAGGACGAGGGTGGGCAGCATCTAAATCACTCTGAAGATTCTTAAGGCATTGAGACAAGCCTATAACTTAAGATTCCATGACGGAAAATAGTATTGAAGAAGTTAGCTGAGCTAAGCAGCGATCCAAAATAGTCTATAAATCTCTCTAGCTCAAAACTATCATCTTTCCTGTTACCAATATTCAGTGTGATTCGTGAGCTAATAAATCAGCCCTAAGGAAATGGAAATCCAGGATGAACTTGACTTCATACATAGAACGTGGATTAGAACCCGATGGGGTGGGATTATCTTCGTGATTACCCAGTGACCATAGAGAAAAGAAAATACGAAAGCTGGACAGATAATATTGCAAGTAGATATAAGCATACGCGTTACAACCTCTTCCATCTCCATAGTTCATTGGCCTAGCAGAGCGAGAGCACGCTTTCGATGGTGAAGTGCCTCACATTTTTTAAAAACTATGCATTTAAATGTTCAATGGCTAGAGAGAGAGAAACATTTTCAACCAGCCAGACATCCTAGAGTACATAGGTTTAAGAAAACTGCTGCTTTGCACTCCTCAGTGCGCATTAATGACTTTTTTTTTTTTTTACTTATATCAAGATGGTTCCTGCCCCCCTGAAGGGTTATTGTCCAATATTAACTGCCTAATGTCAAAAAGCCCAGACCGGCATTATTGCAGGAAGATTACATTACGTACGAACTTCAAATTGATCGATTTACCCCATATTACAAAACGGATACACCCACTACCAAAATAATGAAAAAAAAAAAAAAGGCACCAATCGTTCTCGCGATTATCGCAGTCAAGCCACAACAAAGCCCAATCGAACTCCAGGAAAGCCTACTTACGGTTCGATCTCGAGCCCTCAGACGACTCTCCTAATGCAGTATCCAAAAGGTCCCAAATTCCCCTCTCCATAGTAAAAAATTACAATCAGCACCGGCATCGTGCAATCAAAACCCATCAAGTATACTTCTTTTCAAGCGGGCGTTCTTCACGGAGCCCATCTACGCAAAGGGCATGCGTCGCCCGCCCTAACCCGCCTCAGACTGTTCCGAATACCAGCTAAAGCGAGCTCAGACGGACTACCAACAGGCGTTGGGGGAGAAGAAGAGGGTAAACGGAGCAGCCGGACTTACTGAAGGAGCGGCGGAGGAGGAGGAGCGTCGGACGGCGCGGCGCGGCGCGGCGATCGGAGCTCGAAGGCGGGTGGAGGAATCGGGAGGGGTTCAGGTGCTAGGGTTTAACGGAGCTCGGCCATCTGATCGAGAGAGAGAGAGAGGGGGAGAAGCCGACCGGGACGGATGGAAACCACGCACCGTTCGACGTCACCGAATCCTAACCGGCCTGTACATTTAAATTTTACCCGAAGCTACGAATCCCAACTTATACCCAACGTAATTTTAATTTTGTATAACTACATCATAAGTCCTAAAACTTATTATAAAAATATAATTGAGTTCTAAAACTTTCAAAAAATATAATTAACTCCTGAAACTTATCACGAAAGTTCAATCAAGTTTTAAAACTTTCAAAATATTCAATAAATTCCTAAAACTTGTCTCAAAAGTGTAATCGAATATTAAAACTTTCAAAAAGTGCAATCAATGAAATGACTTAGATTGAACTACCTTGATAAGTTTTAGGACTTAATTGCACTTTTTGAAAGTTTTAGGACTTAATTGTACTCTGTAACAAGTTTTAGGACTTAATTATATTATCATGACAAATTTTAGACTTCTAATGTACTTATACCTTTAATTTTTATCCCCAAAACCGTACCCATGTAACATAAAAACATATTTTGTCCACACAAAACAAGGATCCCTAAATTTTTTCCACCATTGAGTTATTTGTCACGTCGGTAAAAGTTCGGTATATCGGTGATGCGATAAAAAAAAAAGTTAAACTGTTGGTGTCAATATGTATATAGTTATTGAGTGCATTTGTTTTGCAAAAATAAATTATTTAAAAGGTATTTTATATAAATTAATCGATTTTAACACTTAATTTAATGAATGAAAGAAAAAAAAAATTACCATTCACAAAAATATTTAGACGAAAAAAATTTCATTAACTGATTGACAATTTTTTATGCTATTGAGCTTAAGAACTTTTTTAGCTCTCGCACAATTCAATCTTTTTTTATTAAAGACAGAGAAATTAAAACTTTATAATGGAAATAATTTAGAATTTTTATGATATTGATCTGAAGTACTTTTTCTTGCACCACGCAATTCGACCTTTTCATTTACCACAAAGAACTTAAAACCTTACAATGGATATAAGTATTGACATGGTTTAGTATATTATTTTTCCCTTTTTTTTTAAATTCAAAATAAAAATATTCTTCATTTACAAAGTTTAAAAGAGAAAAGTTAGGATTTGCTTTAAAAAGGTAACTAGGCTCTTAACGTTCTCAAGCAAAACTATAAAAAGACCAAACTTAGGTGGGCTTAAGGCTTGTTTGTTAAGGTGTGTTTGGCAACTAATCAAATAATAATTGATTCCATTCTTTTGTTTCCTATAGTAGATTTGGAATAGAAATTCATTTAATAAATTTTTTATTCCTGAAAATAGATTTGAAATAGAATTAAGAAAAAAAAATTGCTTATATGTTCTTGAAAACAATTTTAAAATCAAAGTCAAATCTTTTTTTTTTTTTTTTTTCTTTTCTTCTTTTCTTTTCTTCTTTTCTCCTTCTCTCTTTTTCTCTCTTCTTCTTTCCCCAATATGTCATCGGCCACCATCGATTGCCGCCGCCACTACTGTCGTCGGCAACTAATCACAAAGAAGAGGAAGAAGAGAAAAGGATAAAGAAAAAGAGAAAAATACAATAAAAGTATTAAAAAATTAAAAGAAACAAAAAAAAAAAAATTACAAGTTTTACCAAACACATTTCTATTAGAAGAATAAAAATTTTTAACAATTACCAAACACCCTCAAATGCTCATAAATTATTCTTTATTCTTAACATTTGGCAAAAAAAGTAAAATTTCTAGAATAGATTTGAAACAAAAATCTGTTTCATAAATTTTTATTCCTGAATGTTCATAAATTATTCTTAGGCACAAAAGACAAAAGAATCATTTCTAAGCAAAAATTATTCTTGAAAACAGAATGGTTATCAAACGCCCTAAGGGAACATTTGGCAACTTGGCAAATAGTAATTTCTATTCTTTTGTTCTTGGAAGTAGATTTGAAACAAAAATCTGTTTCATAAATTTTTATTCCCGATAATAGATTTGAAACAAAATCAAAAAGTAACCACCGTGGTGCTCCGCCGGGTAGGCTTTAGTCTTTTGAGGAGAGGTCGGGAGTTCGAAGCCATTGCGCGAAGCAACGCAAGGAGGCTAGCGGATCATTAGGTGATTGAAGCATGGCGTCGGGGTGGTGGTTTCTCCGCTAGCGCCACCTGGGGGTTTACGTGGCGGCTGTCGGCCAAAGCAGTTCCTCTAGCAAAAAAAAAAAAACAAAATCAAAAAGTAAAAAAAAAAAAAAAAATTGTTTTTTATTTCCGGAAACAATTCCAAAATTAAGCCAACCCAAATTTTTTCTTTTTTATCTTCTTTTTTTTCTTGTTCTTCGTCCTTCTCTCTTCTTCTTCCACCACCACCGTCGGTGGCCAGGGACTAGTTGGGCGAGGTCCGGTGAGCTCATTGGAAACTTGCCCAGCCACCACGAGACTCAACCTCGCCAATGGTCAAGTGAGCCTCGCCCAAGCCTCCCGATCATCGACAAGCCTTACCTAACTAGGCCAGACGAGGTCGAACTCGCCCAGCCGTTGGTGGGCTCAACCTCTTCTAGCCATCGTGAGGTCGACGTCACTTAGCCAAGGGGAGGCCAGCCTCCCAATGGCCTAGCAAGGCTTGGCGGACGAGATATGGCCTCACCAGGGGCCGGCAACCCTTGGGCAAGGTCGTCGGCCCTTGTCTAGCCAATTGCAGGTCATCCAAAGGCCAACGATCGACCAAAGATTGAAGAAAAAGAGAAAGAAAATGAAAAAAAAAAAAAAAAAATGAAGAAGAAGAAGAAAAAAGTAATAAAATTATTTAAAAATTAAAAGAAAATGGTTTGGATTAGAAATTTTGAGAATAGTGTCAAACGCAATTTTATTACAGAAATAAAAATTTTGGGCAGTTACCGAATGCCTTCAAATGATTCGAAATTATTCCTAGGAATAGAATAAAAAAGAATTATTTATGATAAAAAAATTGTTCTAAAAAACAGAATGGTTACCAAACGCATCATAATAGGTTAAATAGTAATTGATTTTATTCTTTTATTCACGGGAATAGATTTGGAATAGAAATGTTTGGTGAATTTTTTGTTCCGGGAATAAATTTAGAATAGAATCAAAATGTTGAAAAAAGTTGCTTCTTTATTTTTTCAAGAACAATTTCAAAATCAAGCCCAACATATTTTTCTTTTTTTTCTTTTCTTTTTCTCCTCTCTTCTTCTTCCTCCTAGCTGGTCACCGACCACTGCTGGCCGTCGACGGTCACTAGAGACCAGTTGGGTGAGGTCTGACAAGCTCGCCTAGCCACCGATGAGGCTCGGCCTCACCCAAGCGGGGCGAGGTCGGCCTCGCCTTGGCCTAGCGAGGTCGAGGCTTGTAGTGGCTAGGTGAGCCCCTAGCGAGCTCACTGATCATCACCTAGCCTATTATTGGCAACAAAGAAGGAGGAAGAAGAAGAGAAGGAAAAAGAGAAAAATAAGAAAAATATTATAAAGTATTAAAAAATTAAAAGAAACAAAAAAAAATTAAGAGTCATATTAAATGTATTTCTATTCCGAGAATAAAAATTTTAAGCAATTACCAAATGCCTTTGAATGCTCAGAAATTATTTTCAGGAACAGAATAAAAAAGACTCATTTATGAGCGGAAATTATTCCCGGGAACAAAATGATTATCAAACGCTCTCTTAGCGTGTCACCTCGCTCATGATCAACTTTATCAACTAGAAAAATAAAGGGATACAACTTTTTGGAATGAAATTCTCAAATCATAACCATTGATTACACAATTAGGAGGTATCCGCATTGAGGATGAGATTTGCAGGTTTTTTTTTTCCTATGAAGATATCAATTGTAATTAATAGAGAGTACCTTAATTACATATCGTCACCCGAATTTGTTAAGGTCATGTTTGGATCATAAAAGGTCTTATTTAGTTCTTGAAAGTTTTCCAAATATTTCACAAGTATTTTCAATCCGAGAACAGCTAGAAACAAGCATCTAGGAATACTAACAAAATAGATTTTGAAGAATTTTAGGAGAAATTACTCTGATTTTTATTCTCCAGAGAATGAATATTTACATGAGGCATTTAACATTTTTATAGCTGCTACAATACCCTAAAAACGTAGTAAGCAAATTCCTAAAAACTAACAAACAATATCTGGAAAAATAAAATTTGGAAAATCTAGAAAATCTAGAAGATCTAGAAGATCTGGAAATTCTGGAAACAAAATAACCAGAAATCTGATTCTGATTTTCAACACTCCCCCTTAAGCTGGGTTATGAATGTCTATCATACCTAGCTTGCACCTTAGAGTCTCGAAACTATTTTTGGATAAAACCTTGGTCGTATGTCCCATTTGTTTGATGATTGGTTGGAACATACGAGAGCTTCAAGATTCCTTCCTCAAGTTTTTCTTTGATGAAATGTCGATCGATCTCCACATGCTTTGTTCTATCATGATGAACCGAGTTCTTAGCAATCTCAATAGCAGCTTTGTTGTCACATAATAATGACATAGGATTGGTATTAGTGAATCCTAATTCATTTAAGATTTTTCTCAGCCATATGCCTTCACATTTTCCTTGACACATTGCTCTAAACTCCACTTCAGCGCTGCTCCTAGCAACAACAGGTTGCTTCTTGCTTCTCCAAGTAACCATGTTGCCCCATATGAAGGTGCAATACCCTGTTGTCGACCTTTGGTCCATGAGAGATCCAACCCAATCTACATCCCTGAATATCTCCACGTTTCTCTTATCTGTTTTCTTAAAGTAAAGCCCTCTTCCAGGACTTTTCTTCAAGTACTGTAAGATTCGAAAAACTACCTGCATGTGTTTCTCTGTTGGTCGGTTCATGTATCTACTAACCATACTTACTGCGAAACTAATATATGGCCGAGTATGTGAGAGATGGATTAGTTTGCCCACTAATCTTTGATACCTCCCTTTGTTCGTTAATGGTCCTTCTTCTTCCATCTCGGTTTTATTTGTAGAATCCATGGTGTGTCACCGGTTTACACCCAAGCATACCCGGTTTCCTTCAAAAGATCAAGAGTATATTTGCGTTGGGAAATTACAATTCCTTTCCGTGATCGAGCTACCTCCATACCTAGGAAGTATTTGAGTTGACCTAGGTCTTTTAACTCGAATTCTTCTGCCAAGATATTCTTCAGTTTTCCAATCTCCTCCAGATTGTCACCAGTTAGGATTATATCATCGACGTATACAATCATTACTGCTCTTTTACCTTCAGCTGACTTCTTGATAAATATTGTATGATCTGTTTGACATTGAATGAAATTTAGCTTCTTAACGACCCTTGTTAACCTCTCGAACCAAGCACGAGGTGATTGCTTTAGGCCGTATAGGGATTTCCTGAGTTTGCATACCTTGTTGAACCTCTCTTTAGTGTCAATTCCCAGTGGAACCTCCATAAAGACTTCTTCCTCCAATTCCCCATTCAGGAAAGCATTCTTTATGTCTAATAGATGTAGGGACCAATCCAAGTTAGCTACAAGGGAGAGCAACACCTGAATGGAGTTTAGTTTGGCTACCGGAGCGAAGGTTTCTTCGTAGTCTATACCATATGATTGCGTGAATCCCTTAGCAACCAGCCTTGCCTTGAAACGATCAACACTACCATCAACATTGTGCTTAACTGTAAAGACCCACTTACATCCCACCAATTTCTTCCCAGCTAGCAATTCTGTATATTCCCAAGTATTATTCTTCTCAAGAGCATGAATTTCCTCAAAAACCGCTTTTTTCCACTCGGATTGAGCAAGTGCCTCCTGGATATTCTTGGAAATTTGAATGTTGCTCAACGTTGAGACAAATGCCTTGTATTTAGGAGACAACTTTTCATAAGACACAAAATTGTTAATGGGATATTGAGTGCATTGTCTCTTCCCTTTCCTAAGAGCAATGGGCTGATCAAGATTCCAAAATTTTCTGAACTTATAGGAGCATTAGCTTCATCTATTGTGGGTCTTGAACTTAGGTCTGTCTCTTGAGCCGGCTTTGATGTAGTACGATCCTCCAACTCATTTTGAGTTTTCCAACTAGAGTAAACAATTACTTCTTTATTTTTGTTGTGTAGCATCTTGAATGGGTAGACATGAAAGACTTTCGGATGTTGGATGACTCTTGGATGTTGGAATGGGTAAACATGGAAGACAAGCAGAATTGATATTTGTTTGTTGTAGCCCGAGTGAATGAAGAGTGTCCCAAAAATAATATTCATCACAACTCTCCCCTTGAATGGTATTTTTGGAGTGAAAGGGCTGGTGCTCAAAGAAGGTAACATCCATGGTGGTATAAAAACGTTTTGTTTGTGGGTAATAACACTTATATCCACTTTGATTTGGAGCGTATCCTAGAAACACACATTTGAGGGACTTAGGATCTCGCTAGCTACGATGTTGCTGATTTATATTAACAAATGCTATGCAACCGAATACTTTGAGTGGGATATGTGAGGCAAAACGAATATGTGGGTAAGTACGAAATAGACTCTGAAAAGTTGTTTGGAAATCTAGAACACGGGAAGGCATACGATTGATGAGATATGTGGCTGTCAACACTGCTTCTCCCCAAAAATGTTTAGGAACATGGGTAATTAACATAAGAGAACGATCGACTTCCAAAAGATGCCTATTTTTCCTCTCCGCTACTCCATTTTGTTGTGGAGTGTCTACACAAGAGCTAATATGTATGATACCATGGCTATTTAGATATGACCCGAGCTGTGAGTGAAAGTATTCTCTCCCGTTATCCGTTTTGAAAACTTGGATTTTTGTGCTTAATTGGGTTTGGATCATTAGATTGAAGGTTTGAAAATTTTGGCCAATATCTGATTTTTCTTTCATTATAAAAAGCCAAGTGAGTCTTGTATGATCATCAATGAAAGTAACAAACCATCTAGAACCAGAAATATTATTGACACAAGAAGGTCCCCAAATATCGCTATGAATCAAGTGAAATGGATGAGAAGACTTATAAGATTGCAAAGAATACGAACTGCGAGTATGTTTGGATAATTGACACACCTCACATTGAAGTTTTATTAAATCTTTATTGAACAAAGAAGGTAGCAACCTTTTTAAGTACGAGAAATTTGGATGACCTAACCTATAGGGCCACAATCTTACATCACTCTCTTCTTTAGCACGAGATGCTACACATGACATCTTCTTGTTTTTCCATTCTGAGGCATTAACTCGTAGAAGGTAGAGACCCGCATCCATCTCAACACTGCCAATCGTCATCCTCGAGTTCAAAACCTGAAATTCACATGAGTGTGGGAAAATTTTAGCAATGCAGCCTAAATCTTTGGTTAACTTGCTGATGAAGAGAAGATTATAGCTGAGTTTGGAAATAAATAATACTGAATTCAGTGTTATATCTTTTGAAATAACCACTAATCCAACACCACCACCTTTGAGCAAGAACCATCAGCAATTCGAACACTAATGCCATTTTGACATGGATTGTACTCATTGAACACTATGATATCTCCGGTCATGTGATCGGATGCTCCTGAGTCTACAACCCAAGAGGTGATCTTCTCATGTTTAGCACTAAGGGCATTTAGAAAATTACCTCGTTGAGCTATCGTTGCTGTACTAACCCCTTCTGGATGGGTTGCCTTCTGAACTGATTCTTGTAGCAGTTTTTTTAGCATCTCCAGCTGTTCTTTGTTGAAGGGACTCGAATCTACCAAAGCGATTGTTTCGGTTTGGGCTACGTTGCTTCTACTCTCTCGATTTTGAGTAGGATGTGAGGTTGATGGCTTCCAATCATCTAGCCGATCATGAATTTTCCAGCATGTGTCTTTTGTGTGACCCGTTCGTTTGCAATGATCACACCATGGACAACCACCCCTTCGCTGGTTGTTGTTTGATTAAGTACCTCGACTGTAGGATGGTTGAGATCCTCGAGCTATTAGAACAGAATTTGCTGGATTGGTCTGGTTGTTTGAAGAACCAAGCATCACCTTTCGCCAAGTCTCTTCTCTTCTGACCTCAGCAAAAACTTCTCGTACACTAGGTAGGGGCTTTATGCTCAGAATTCGTCCACGTACCTCATCAAGCTCTTGATTCAAGCCTAACAAAAATTTGTAGATGCGATCTCGATCTTGAATCTGCTTGTACCGCTTGCTATCTTCAAGACAACTCCACATCGTATCTTCCAACATATCAAGTTGCTGCCAATGATGTATTAGTTGGTTAAAATAATCAGTGACAGAAGATTCCCCTTGCCTTAGGTCATGGAAAATGCCCTTGATCTCGAATATGGCTGAGGTGTTATCTTTGTTTGAATAAGTTTCATGAGCAGCATCTCAAATCTCCTTTGCTATCTTGTAGTACATGAAATTCACCCCAGATTCATTCGTCATTGAATTCAGCAGCCAGCACATCACCATGTTGTTTTCCGCCTTCCATGTTCGATAATTTGGGCTCGTCTCCTCAGGTTGTACAGCAGCTCCAGTTAGGTAATCTTCTTTAACTTTTCCGCAAACGAAAATTATGACAAAATGGGACCATTGATTGAAGTTGTGACCGGTAAGTTTATGACCGATGATGAGAAGAGTTCCACCTTCGGATACTTTGATAGGTTGGGTAATGTGAGGAGAATTCTGAGCTCTAGGGTTTGAGGTTTCACTCTCAACCTCGCTTGCCATGGCAGCTCTAGGGTATTTTGTCATGGTGGAAACTCTCAGAAATAAGGTAAAAGAGAATGGTCCAGATCTTGCTCTGATACCATGAAGAATTTTAGGAGAAATTACTCTGATTTTTATTCTCCAGAGAATGAATATTTACATGAGGCATCTAACCTTTTTATAGCTACTACAATACCCTAAAAACGTAGTAAACAAATTCCTAAAAACTAACAAACAAATTTGGAAAAATAAAATCTGGAAATTCTTGAAACAAAATAACCAGAAATCTGATTCTGATTTTCAACACAAATAAACTGAAGAGTGGGGAAGCACATGACTTGATCGAAATTGTTGAAATGTCGCAACAAGATTACATATAACAATGGGGGAGCAATTTGAGATTATCAAGAAAAATGCGGTTCGAGGGTTTGTAGTACAAATAGGAATGATAATGGCCAAATGTCATGGGGCGACAGAGTATTGGACTAAACAATCCGTGTGGCATCTAGTGAGCTAAGAATATCAAGCCAGCCTTCCTTCTATAGATTGTTCCTAAGAACAATATAGCGAATTACATCCTCACATCGAATCATACCATGTCCAATTTACCTTAGGCATCAACTTTCTCAAGCGAGACGTGAATCATTTTGGTATAATAGCCGGTATCAATTTGCCATGACTTCATCAAGAGAGCGATATCAACTCTCAATTAGTTTGTGTACGGAAAGCCAACCTTGCCTTTAAAGATCTTCTAAGATGGCATTCATTTCACTCACTCTTCATTCCAATACCACAAGCTCCCCACTTCAACTTACAAAGGTGGAAGAATTCAATTCGAGACATTCTCCCCCACCCAATTCAACAATGCTCTTGTGATGGATTGCTTTGTCACTTCCTTGTGTTCCAACCATCAATGCCACTCTCTCGAGACTTGCATAATTGAAATGCTCGGCTAATAGGAACAAGCGAGTACACTCCATCAATAACTTATCCCAATCAAACTGCACACGAACCTCCAATCACTCATGTTCTTCTAACAATTGGGCATCCCAAGCCTTCGACGGCATTTTCTTTCACCTTCTAGGCTTCTCCTAATCTCAACAAACCAATACATGCTTCTCTTGGTGTTTGAATCGTGGTAACATACCTCCTCTTAAGATTTGCTCATGATCAAGGAATGCTTTCCCTATTCGATGAGCAATTTAGTTCATTTATGTTCCCCAATTGCCATCCTAGAAGTTTAAGGAGAGCCACATCTTGTCTAAACCATCAAGACCCCAGCAATCAGTCCTCGCCCTCATAGGGCTGGGTAGAACTTAAATTTTCCTCTAACCACACATCTATTAAAAAGATCATACTTTGATACCATTTGTCACGATATGATAGATTCTTGATCATGGAATAACTTGTGTGGTGTTTGATTACTGAGAACATAAGATGAGCCTTTCTTTTATGGATTGTTGCCAAAAATAGTATGGTTAATCACATTCTCACCGAATTGTTTAACACCTAATTCAACTCAAACATCCAGTCTCTTATGTGAGACACACATATCACTTTGATATAATAACTAGCTTCAACTCGGCACGGCTTCATCAAGAAAGTGCATAAATTCCCGACAGATTTGTGCATGGAAGCCAACTCACCTTTAGAATCCTCTAAGGTGATTTTCCAGGGACAAACACCTTAACGCCACTCTCATGAACTAGTTATGTTACTCTTTTGCATCACTTACTTTTCACCTAGATATCACAAGCTCCACATTTCAACTCACAAGGGTACGAGAGAATTTGGTCCTTGATACACATTTTAGGGGTGTCAATAGTTTAGTTCAATTCGAGATTTCTAAAACTCGAGCCAAACCAAATTGTTTGGGTGTGCATTAGTTTTGAACCGAATCATGACTCGAACCGAGTCTCAGTTTGGTTCAGTTTTTTAATTGTCAACTGAATCAAACGAAACTGAAACCATCTGAACCCAAATAAAAAGTCTTTTTTTTTTCATTATACAAACCAAAAACCGAAATTGAACCGGAAACGCTTGAAAAATTAGTTAGATTCGGTTCGATTCTAACTCCTAACACACTTACGAGAAAGCTTGGGCTCTAAAATATGGGAACGGTTTGGCGATTGACACGAAATACCACGCCTAGAAATGGGGTACAATGCAACCTTCCATGCAAACAATTTACAAGATGACAAACTTAGGGTGCGTTTGGCACCAGCTTTGCCAAGTACCTTTGGGTGTCCAAAGCCCATTTGCTCAAATATTGAGTGTTTGGGAACATTTTTGAAACCTGCCTTGAACAGTGCATCGGGCCTTCCAAAGGCTGAAAGCCCAAGGTAGGTCCTAGGCTACCTTGGGCTTTCAGCATTTTCGAAAGGCCCGATGCACTGTTCATCTTCCTCTTCGTCAGCTTCTCAGATGTCGGCCGGTGAGATTGCGTTTGGTCAGCGACGGGCTGGAGAGAGGCCGGCATGGTCGCGGCACCCGGTGAACCGTCATTGAACAGTCGCACGACCCAGATCTAGGACACGCGGCGACCTCCAGCGACCCACGACCTCACCGTGACCCAGATCTAGGTCGCGAAGGTCGCCGGAGGTCGCCGCGACCTAGATCTGGGTCGCGATGAGGTCTGTCCCCCCGACCTTCGACAACCCACGACCTCACCGCAACCCAAATATGTGTCACAAAGGTCGCGGCGACCCATGACCTCGCCGCGACCCAGATCTAGGTCGCGAAGGTCGCCGGTGGGTCGCGCGACGACGCGTCAAGGGTCCGTGTCCTCCGCACGGTGACCCTAGCCGAAAGCTGCCCTTTGCCACGCCACCTCCCCCTCGCTGGCCCACCTAACCTTCGCCAGCAACTGCTCTTAGCTGGCAGTAACCGACAAAGCCCTTGGCCAACCAACTCTCCTTTTTTTTCCTTTTTTTTCTTAATAACAAAAGTCTTTTACAAATTTAATTTACCCAAATACTATTTTGCACAAAGATACTTTACAATTGACTTTCACAAATAGATTTACCAAACACACTTTGCATTTTGAAAAACTCTTTTAACTCAAAAGCCTTTACATTTTCTCAAGAACTTTCCCCAAAAGTCTTCCCAAACACACCTTTAGACTACGAAGGCCCATTGATTGTAGGAACCAGTAATGACAGAGTATCGGATCAAGCACATATATCATCATTCATTCAGTGTGCCGATAATTTCTTGCAAAAATGGATAAGGAAAGACAATTGGATTTTGTCTTCCTCGGAACGCCATGTAATCTCACACACACTCAACACAAGTAGGCAAAAAGAGCACTTCACTATGAATAGAAAAACAAGCCTTTCACTAATCTAAATTTTTTAATTGTTACCGGCTATGAGGTTAACCTTATTCAAAAAACAAATACAAGGGCAACAAGCCGCAGAGAATCGCATAACTCTAGGAACTTGAGTGTCACTGCCAATGAGCAGACACAACCATCACAAGAACCATGAATAATGAACATTACATGCCACATTCGGCCTCCCTCGTTGCTGAGTATATCTCATAATATGCAAGTGGGGACAAATTGTTGAATATTCACAAGGTACCCAAAATGCTCAAGAAAGAAAAAAAAGGGGATCCTTCAACCCGGCATTGCACAATAGAACAAGAAGGTTCTAGATGATACAAGCAGATGAAAATTGACTCTAAACAAAATACAGTTTACAAAATCAAAGATAACAGTCTCAGATTGCAAAACCATGCACTATGAAGTTGCCGTTCAGGCATCACCAATAATCTAATCTCATCCCTTACGTCGTTACACGAACTTGAAAAAAATCATGCACTTGTAATGGTAAGGGCATACAGCTGGAGCTAGCAGAGCCAATTGGATGGCCCTCCAGCAAATTCACCGGCACAATTATGAAAGACCATTGTAAGAACCGAAAGGCTCAGCTCCATCAATAATAGAAGCTGAGGAAAAAAACTCATTTAGCACTGGCATATAGCAACGCATTGGCTGTGATAAGGAAAGGCGGCAGAGCTCATCATGTGAATGGGTAAAAGTTTGAGAAGAGTAAACTGCCAAGAAGGATATAGGCTGCACAATAGGCCCAAATCAAATATCCCCATCTCCGAGAACTAGGAGAAATCATTAAATATGCAGCAAACCAATAGAGCGGAGCACTGGCAGACAAAAATCGAGTGGCAACCTGCCAATTATCAGGCATTAGAACAATTTTGCAAGATCCAGAATTATCAGTCATCACTTTCTTCCCAACATTTGAAGCAAAAGAAAAATGACCAGGACTATGAAAAATTTACAACCATAGCCACACTATGAACACTGATTGCAGGCAGAAACCTGTATTTAAAATCATTTAAAATTTTGCTCGTGCTTTAATTTATGATAGGATTATCCATATACTAAACTAAGCACAACATTCAAATCTAGCCAACTTTAGCTTGTAATTTAGAGGAGGCATGACAAGAGATTTTGTTTTGCTGTATACGCCATTGCTTTACATTTTTATTTCCTAGTCAACACTCTATTTTGCAAGTTACCCATAGCCATAAACTGGCAAAGATTGCAAAAAAGAGACCCATGTTGGAGTATGGAGCAATTTTGAATTGAATAAAGTTTTGAGTTTTGTAGATTGTGTTGTTTTCTTAAATGAGATTCAAGGTGTCAACTAACCCAATCTTGTGAACTATGCCAGATTTTTTCTTGGCATTTCCCACAAACAATGTAAAATTGGGCAAATTGTTTGCATTTATTTAAATAAAAGCATCATGTCATTATAAATTAAAGAATGTGCTAGGTGTCAAAGCTCAATCTAACTATATATTGAAACCATATTATGAAACATGCCTTTTCTGTATTAAGAAATACATTAGAGTAATTATAGAAACATGAGATCTCTTTGGATAATCAGAACATCTATAGGTGCAGAACAAATATAAACAAGAAGGAATCTAACCTGCACATGCATGACAAAAAATGCTGTTGCTCCCATGAACCCCAAGTGTACTATGAACGGGAATATGGAGGTAGACAAGTATGGTGACTCATCAAGCAATTCGTTCTCTTTTACTTGAGTTGAAGGCTTTGCTCTATCAATCATTTGTTTCCTCCTCCTAAGGTAGCGAGGTTCTGTTAGAAGCACCATAATGCTGGCTTTTAACTTTTGCAGAGAAACCGACAGAAGGTATTAAATTTTAAAAGAATAGTACATGCCACACATTTCTTTTTGGGGGGTTGAGAGGGGTGAGAGAGAATCTACTTGTGCATGAAAGTCATGGCCTTCGAATTTTGAAGAAGTTACCTTTATCATTACTACTCTTATTATCCGGAGAGCAAGTTTTTGCCCTTGAATATGCTACTGGTTGAAGGAGAAATTCTGCAGATATCTCTTCAAGAGAAGCTTGAAATCCTAGTGAAAAGAGGAGCTTAGACCATGTTCTACCATAGGTCAATATCGAGCAAAGCGTTAAGGTCAAGATGGGAGATGCCAGCAGAAAATTTGGCATCTGTTTTAGATGGAAGTATTTTAAGAACCCTACTCCCCTGCATAAAAAAATAAATAAATCATTAACTAATGCAAAATATTTAGCAGATAAATATGAACTTCCAAACCAATACATGTATTAGGCCTTCTATTTCCCTATCTTCCTCTTTAAATCAAAACACCAGCAGAAAAGAGGCATGCAGAGTGATATTATAACTATAGGTGTTGCCCATCAGTAACAATGGAGAGTGACATTCACAGGCCGTTGTCTCGAAACCTTTCAAGCCTTCTTCATTTGCAGACATCAAAAGTAATGACCTACTCACCCAGTGAGTAGAAAGCAATCAACACTATTATCTCACTTCAAACAGTGTTATGATATAGGGGTGCTTAAATTCTTCCTGCCTCTTTTGCTCTTCAGGAAAAAACATCATGGACCAACAATAAATCATGATAAAAACATTAGTCTTTTGTCTAGCCACCACATTCACCACTTAAGTTTTCACTAAAAGAGAAAGTTACAATGACAGAAACAAGTCACCAGAACTAATAAGTCAATATTGGACTATTAGTCACAGCTTAGAAACATACAACAGGTTAAAGAAAATCTCACTTGAATCCTCTCTTTTAAAGACATAAAGCAATCAATTATTAGTTGAAATGGATGAAGGTGCCCAAGAATATCCAAACATTATCTTCTTTTACTGAAGGCCAACATTACATTTTTGTTCTATCTCACCTGATTGTAGAATTAGATCTCATTCCCAGACAGTATCACAATCCCAACCCAGTACAGGAAAGGAAGGTTCTATGAATGGTCAATGCATCATAAAATAACCATAGATAAGCACATGCATCCACAATGTTAAAAAGAATTGCTTTTCATATTAATAATCCTGGCATTGCAACAGATACAAAGAAATGAAGCATCAGTAAAACCAAAAGAACCAACATGACTTTATCAAAGAGACATTTATATTCTCAAATTTCAAGTATAATGCTAGAAGCACTAACAGTGTTAAAGGTCAATAGTGGAAAGGTTGTACCAGATGAGTGCTTCACATACCAATAATGACCTTGGATGTAATTGTACATGGTAGGTATTCTCCCTCTGCACCAAGGTCTAATGTCATCTAAATGCTGCCCATGGCACATGTTGTAGTATCCAAAAGCTTGGAAAGAGATAAATGGAACAAATATAAAAAGACAGCACAGGATTCCAACAACCAAAACCTGCATTGCCAGCTGAGATAGAAATAAATGAGTAAAACAATAATCTCATCAGGCATACCGATCCTGGTTAACAAGATGCCAAGAACTAGTGATTAAACATAAACAAACAAGGTGCTCTATATGTTTCTTATCTGCTGTCCCATGATATGACCCCAAATGCACTCACAAAACACAACAATGGAAAGAATAAATTGCCGACACCCGTGTACATTTTGCACAAGTTTGATTCTATGAACATGCCAATACATAAATCTAACTTAACACCCAAAATCAACCAACCTATGACATGATCTACACACAATATAGAAGTTTGGTCTTGTAGGAGTGAAAGGTGGTGGGCGGGCAGCTTATGTGTCAGCCCTTAGAATCTATCTTACGAATATCAGTATGCAACCTCTTGGAATCATCCTAGAACTTGAATTTTAGAATCTGTATTTTGCAGGTACTAGAAGCCTTGTATCTTTTGTGTTTCAAATCAAAGTGCTTTCAACCTACGAATTATGAGCATATTAGATAGAAGTTACTAAGCAGAGAATTACGTCATTGGTCAACAAAGTAGAGTCATGACACATCAAAACACTTTCGAGTTTAACCATTTAAAAAAGAAAAAAGGACAGTAAGGTAGATACCAATCAAGTTTCCAATCATGGGCCTGACCCTTTCACATGAATTAGCTGTCATGCTCTTTGGCTCAATGAGCCCTGAAGAACGCTCAGATATCTGAAAAAAAATGATTCTCTAATGCCACATAGATCATAACTGCATTTCCAGAGGAGCTGCACACCAGAACTCCACACCAATACACCTGGTGAAGGAGTACACGACAACATATCCTGCAACCTACCATATACTCGCAATTTTCCATATTTTGAACTCAAAACCACCCCGTATTCTTTACTACCCACCTTGGAACCTATCCAATCATTCCAATTCCAAAGTTTTCCTTGTACACCCCTACAGTAAAAATACCCTGAGGTCTTCAGGTTAAGAAAACTCACAGAAGTGCGCTTTTTGTGAATCAAAGCTTCGTAAGCCCTGAGCATTGTATGAAAACAGATATAGCCAGCATTAAGCATTCCATTTGACCTTGCCAAACCTGAAACAGCAAGCCACAGAACAGCTATACTCTGTGCACCGGAAAACCAGTGATATACACCTCCAATTGAGAAAAGAGCATACAGACTTTCTGAATAACTGCAAATGACATGGGCAAGTATTACACTCAGTCCATTGGAGAACAAATTTAGGAGAAAAGAGTTTAGGATATTACATGGATGTGTAAAATATTGAAGCCGGGTTGAAGCAGAACAAGATAGAAGCCCTTAAAGATGCCTTTGTGTCCTCCAAGACGATCACTGAAAGCCTGTTGAAAACACTAAATAATCTTAAAGCTAGTCATTAACTCCCACAATCTCCAGGTAATATAATCGTAAAGACGAAACCATGTGGACATTTAAGTCCAACCCAAACGAATCATATCTTTTTATCCCAAAGAATCGGAAGTAGGAAATGAATTTGAGGGGCACAACTGTGTCGAAAAGAAACTCCTCGTGAAATACAATCTTGGCACAAACACTGGGTGTTAAAATAACTCCATAAAAACGTTTGTTAAACTTACAATAATCAACTAGAACACTTGGTAATTAATCATCTCTCGCCCTTCAGAATCATAACATCCAAAAGTAGGTTAAGCACAATAACGTTTGAAACATGTCATAAATCCCCCGTCAAGTGAGACAAAGAGATAGTGATGAGATTATATTACCTGTAGAAATATACCGCAGCGAACACAAAGGCAATGTTACTGATGAGGTAGCCTGAAAGTCCCAAGACTGCTCTGTATCCGATCACAGGAGCCAACGGAAGAAGAACTGGTATCGACTGATAAGATCACATGACTAGCACACAAATGCACGATCGTGAATCAAAGGAACTACAATAACAAGGCCAAACCTGTTCGAGATGAAACAGAGATGAGGAAGGGGAGCAGAGGGAAAAATGCGTAAGTCTGCTCATACTCATAGCCGCACTGAGCGATCCGAACATAGTACACGCTATCCCACACGATGTTGCTCTCGATCGCCAAGCCGAGGCTCGGCCATAGCACTGGCTTTTCAGCAGAAGATGAGGATGAGGTACTTGAGAGGCAATTAGGGTTTAAGGTCGCAGAGGTGTCATAAGGATCAAGAAGAGATCGCCAGAGGATGATGAGTGCGATGACAAGGAATCTCGACGCTAATGCGGATTTCAGGACTACAGATTCATAGCTGTTCAAAGGAGGCATTGGATTTGATGAAGTGAATCAGAGAATAAATAAGCTATAACCCAAAATTTTCAGGGCTGCCATAGAGTCGGCCACGACATGGATATCAACCATATGTAGAGCTCCTCAGCTATCCAACCTGTGAGCATTTTTGACTGAAATGAGTGTGCAAATTCATTCAAAGTTCAATCTCAGGTCAGCCACTCAACAGATTGAAAAGCAAATGAAGGAAAGAAAACAAGAAGCCACACATAGTCAAAAAGCTTCTACTTGTGCACCAGGGGATTGAATCAAGACCTCAATTTGACTTCGCACATCAAACTTGAACAAATTACTAGTGCTTCCGGTCGAGGCTCACTAAACATGTCGCGCAAAGGGCCATATGGGCCTGCTCAACGATCAACCCATCATTCGACGCATAGTTTTCAAGGCAAATATATAAGATTTCATGCAAAAATCACCGCGTTCCAGAGGGGGCGCCGCGTGGAATGACAGAAACCAAATGCACTGAAATGACTATCCACTGAGGCATTTCAACAAGCACCTCGAATGCACGGAACAGAGGAGACGACTAGAACGGGCGCGGACGAATCTAGGAGTTCACAGAGACGACGGCAACCCCGACAAAAAATGAAAACAAATAAAAAGAAATTCATGGGAATGCGGATCCAAAGGATGTTCATCAGATGGGAATCGAAGAGCGAGAGAAAGCGGAGTACCTGATGGCCTTTGGGGCGATCGTTGGAACGTGGGAACGCAAAGAAGCAGCTACTTGGGTAGTTCTTAGTCGCCCTGTTTTGCCCCCTTTCAAAAACTATAAAAAGGAAACACAATCAATGAAGCAGAAAGTCATCATGAAAAAAAGGCTTTCGCACTTATTGGTTTAGCATTTGAAATGTGCTTTGGGATTTTAAAAAGATTTGGTAAATTGCAAGTGGTATTTGGTTCAATTGTTTTAGGACAAGATGCAATTGAAAGAGCTTCAAAGGCCTTTGGGGAATGGAGGGATAGAGGTCCATTGGCAACTTGCATTTTTGGAATGCAAGTGACACTGTTCATCCATCACTGTTCATCTTCTTCGGTGGAGAAATCGATTGGAGGCCAACGACCGCCGGTCAAGGGGTCGCACGCGCCGGCGACCGCCGCCTGAGGGTCGCCCGACCCTGGCAACCGTCGCCGAACCTCAAGCGACGCCTGGGTCGCGCGACCTAGGCGACTGGTCGCCCGACCCCGATGACCTTCTCGGGGGGCTAGATCGGCGGTCCGGTGGCCAGACTTCAAAAAAAAATACAAATATTTATTTTGTTTTTTAATTTAATAATAGCCTTTTACAAATGCAAATTTTACCGAACGGTATTTTGGCCAAAATTGTTTCCTAATGCAAATTTTACTAAATGATATTTGCATCTCGAAAAACCCCTTCACCTAAAGATATTTGTATTTTTGCAAATGCATTCCCAAAACCCGAACCAAACGGGCCCGTATCTCCCAAATTGAGCTTAAAAATTTGATTTTTTTGGTGGGAACAAAATCAGATTTTCCTTCAAAGAAAAGTCCTCTATTTATTTCCATATAATGAAAATAGCGGATGAATTCGATGCATTCTCGTAACTTTTAAATTACTTATGAAATCATTGTCACATCATAAATATTAAGCATAATCTCGCATCATCTAAATGTATAATTATAATATCCTTATGTGAGTGTAGTTTTTTATCAATTGATGGTATAAGGATTTAGATTAAACATTTTAACAAGAAAAAAAAATTGCGAGATCTTTTATGTATGAATATTTAAAGTGGATTTTCACTAATATAAAGCATATGAAAATGGTTTAGAGAGTAGGAGTTGCCTAAATTATTGGGTGTAATAGTCTTGTCGTTGTTACCGAAGGCAAGGAGTCTCATATTTTAGAATTGATTTATAAAGAATGCGCAAATGTGATGATTGGAATCAGAACCTGGCACGAAAAAAATGAGTACGAGTGGCATCTCTTGCCATTACTTCTTAATCCATTAAATTTAGAGAAAATCGGAATACTTTTAGCCAACATGTGTTCAGCAATAGTTAACAACCTGCTAATCAGTAATCCCACCCCATGTGGCAGTATTTCACTTGTCTCTTCACGCACATCACGGAACCCACCGAAACATGCCCGTCGACGCCGCCGGGTCGAGAGAGCGCGAGCACAGCGATTCGGCAAATCGAAACGAAGCATAAAACCTCCTCTCGACAACATCATTTGAAAAAAATAAAAACAAAAAAGGAAAATCACATGTTTGTGACAAGTGGCACGGCCCGAAGGCCCGATCCAAGAGGGTTCTAAATGACAAGTGACCCTAAAGTCCTACGAATTTTCTCAAGTCTTCTAGAATACTCAGGGTGGGTGATACGGTAATTATATACTTATGTAATAAATGCGGGTATATGGAAGTTGGGGAGATGAGATTTCTACCGTTAGATCGAGGAGAAATCTACGGATACAATTTGCCTTGTATTTGTATATATAGAGATCCCATCCTCTCTAGAGTTTAGTTTAACGAACATTTTAGATTACCTGTATATTATAGATGACAATTCCCCTCTAGAGTTTAGTTTAAGGAAAATATATTATAGATGATGATTCCTTTCAAACCCATCTTCCTCGTTCCCTAAATATTAGGAAAAATAAGTTTAAATTCAAAATCTAGATATGATTTGACTTTTCGATAGAATTTATATTTTTAGTGTTTCAAGATAGAGTCTAATTAACAACATGATAAGTTTCGAATTACAATCAAGATAATCATTATAAGTTTCGAGTTACAATCAAGATAATCATTGGATGAGTTTAAATTATCTGACCAACTTATTTTTAAGTTCTCACTTTTTTAATAATGCGTTGAATAAAATAACCCACTTTGAGAAAAGAAAAATTAGGATTGTTTTCTTTTTCTTTTTTTAGCTGAATTAACAGAAAAGGAGAGAAAAAAAAAAACCGAAATTCAAATAGAGCTTTTGAGTTTGAGTACTTGAGGACGACTCCTATTGGCGCTTTAAAAGAGTTCATTTTTCTCTCTCCTCCCTCTTTAATTTTTCACATACCGAAATTCAGTCGAATTCCCAGACTTCCTGCAGGAATTTGAACTCGGTTTCCTCGCAATTTCGTGCGAAATTCGTTGGTTCGTATAAATTCGTCGAGCTCGAGGGGCTCCGCGGTTTCCGCCACCGTGTAATTCTGAGGCTTTTTTTTTCTGGGTTTCGCTGAATCCCGCCATGGAAGCCGAAAGGTCGAAGCTTTACGTGGGAGGCATCCCGAGGGAGACGACCGAGGACGCGCTGCGGGAGCACTTTGTCAAGTACGGCGTCGTCTCACGCGCGGTCATCCCGAAGGAGCGGGAAGCCAGGACGCCGAGGGGGTTCGCCTTCGTCTGGTTCGCCGACCGGGCTTCGGCGAAGGCTGCGCTCGAGGACGAGGAGCACGTCATTCTCGGGAAGAAGGTCGGTTGCGGTTCTTTACTCTTTTCTTTGTTTTTTCGGTTTTTATTTTTGGGGGTTTACTTCCGTGAATTGTCGTTTTTTTTTTTTTCGGGGAAGTGTGCGTGGGAGTTTGAGGTCGCCGCGCGCTTGGTTTGGTTGCTGTTGAATGCTAGCGGAATTTGAAACAAGAAGAGATTTAGAGATTTTGGGGTTTCGGGTTGGTTTGGTTTAGGTTCTTGCTTGAATTCTGGGTTTTGTGTTCAGAAATTGTTAGTCTCGGTTCAGGAGGATCGCGGTGGAGTCAATTCTGGGAGGCTTTTTTTTTTTTTTTTTTTAACTTTTGGGAATTGAATGTGCGATTTTTAGGTCGTCTGATTGTGTCGTTTGTCGCTGCAAGTTGTGTTACCTTCTAAATATTATGTTATGTAGGTGCTGGTAAGGGAGGCATACAAAACCGAGCGCCACCCGAACCAACAACAAGAAGTGAGGCCTGGCCAAAACCATAGTTGTAGGATGTGTGGGAGCAGTTTCAATGGCAATGGCGCTAACAACACGCGCTTTAGGAGTAGAAAGATATTCGTTGGGGGTTTACCAACTAGCTTGAGCGAGGATGAGTTCAAGAACTTTTTCGAGAGGTTCGGCGAGACCACAGATGTGGTGATAATGCTCGACCTCTACCGGAGGCCTAGGGGTTTTGGTTTTGTCACCTTTGTCAGAGGAGTCGGTTGAGGATGTGATGAAGAACAACTTTTATGAGCTCCATGGTAGGTTTGTGGAGGTCAAGAGGGCTATTCCAAAGGAAGCACACAACTCTTGCTACGATAGTTGTGAAGTGGATGGTCAATCAGGGAGAGGATGGGACTATCGTGATTACTGGCCAGTTTATTATCCTGCATATCCATCTCAGTATGAGTCGTTTCGTCGTTATGGCCATTGTTCAAGTTATCAGGAATATAGATGGGTTCCATATGGAGCCAGTGCATACTCTGTTTCTCATGCGGTTCATTTCAATGGTCCTGGACTTGCCTACATGGATGATATGTTTGGATATTATGGAATTGCAATTCCCATGTACAATGGGTATATGCCAAATGGATTTAATACTGTGACGAGTCAAGATGGATTTGTTGAGAATGTGTACAGTGCACCAGCTCTGCCACGGATTGAGGAGTTGAAGCTTAACGATTGCAACGAGGGCGAGGCTGACACACCAGCATTGCCGAAGATCAAGGAATCGAAGCCCAGGGATGGGATGGTGGAAACGGTGATGTGACCAACCAAGACGATGATCACTAACACTCAATCTTGTGAAAATGTTTCTGTACATTCCCACTCCCCTGGACTTCCTCTGACTAATTGGATTATCATTGAATGTTAATTTCCTCATTAATTGGACACAGTGCAATTACTTTCTCCTTAACTGGCCTGGATTTCCATCTATTTTCATGGTTTCTTCTAATATAAGCTTTTAGTAGTTTTGCTACTGTGGTTGTTACTGTTTACTTTCATACTTTGCATGTGTGTGAATAAACTGATCCCTCCTGAGATGGGGTTTAGTTGTTAATGAATCATTGGTTCAGAGAAATTTGTCTATTTTTTGAAACAGTTGTCATTAGATTTACAGTGATGTTCACTTCTCAATAGAACAACACTTACAATCCCAAGGCAGGTAGATTTTCTGTAGTCCTTATTCATGGTTTTTCTGTAGCCCTGAAGGCATTATTCATAGTTTCATGATGTTTCTTCATAGTGAAGCAAGTGCAGGGCATCAAAGATGCACTCCAATTGCTGTCAATTAGGTCCCTTGGCTTGTATGATGATTTGCTTGTCAAATGTTTATACTACTAGGCAACCTCCTCTTATGACTGAGTTTCAAGCTAAGGCAATGCGGGGCTAAGAACAATAGAGAAATGCCATTTCACTGTTTAAGAATGTTTCTTTTCATTCTTCTTACACAGATAGATTGTATTACAGACACTCAAAGTTTTCTGTCCTCTAATTGCAACCCCTGATTACAGCTTAGATTGTTGAGGCACACACATGAAGCTGAACTGTGGGTAGGTTGCTTCAATTTCCAGCTCATTGAACTGGGTCCTCATTGATCCACTGGAGTTACCAAAGCTTAGTGATTAGCCATATCCAATGAATTGAATGAGTAATGACTGACTGGCGGTGAGAGCGGTAAATGACTGCTGTGAAAGGTCATTGTGGATCTGAGTTTGAGAAGATATATATGTAAATTCGGAGCATGTGAGCCATATGATTAGTTAGGTGAACTACATGTTAACTAGACTCGCTGTTTTCAGCACACTGGCTGCACATGCATCCGGTACAAATGATAAGGGCTCGCGATTTGGGCTACAGCCGGGGGCACCAAGGCTCTAATGGCAACACTTAGAATGTGACATCTTCATGTGATTGGTGGTGATGAAATGGGAATTGGGATGATGGAGGAGGACTCTTATACTAGTTGCATGTATAATGGAAACACAGTGTTTTTACAGGAAAAAATCAGAGGATGGTTATTTTTGTTTTGCTTGATCGACCCGAGTGGCTTGCTCTTTGAATAATGAAGGGCGCTTATTGAACTAAACCCAAGTCATGGATGGGCTTTCCACGTGAAGAGAAAGGAAAGCCTAGTTGCCTCTGATAATGTATGAACAACATGAAAGGTTTCTGAAGTGGCGTCTCAGTCGCGATTGGGCTCGAAGTCTTCCCAACTCAGTTGATGTTTGGAAGACATGAGGTTTAAATGGATTGTCATATTGGAAATCTATGTGTGAATAACAAATCATGACTTTGGAAGAGCTGGATTTCCATTTGGTTAATTTGATATGTAAACTTGGTCGTACTAGGGAGTCATCAAATCCTGCACTTGTTTCGCGATGATTAGGTTATCTCGTATTTAGAATTACATAAATTGTTAACTTCTTTAGCATTCTTCTTTGTGCATGTATGAATGCATGAAAAGGGTCGTGGAGTATGTAGGAAAAAACGTTAAGAATAACTATAATTTAAGTGTATACGCGTGTGTATTAATTTAGAAATTGACCTAAACATGGTGTATCATCTTTTGCAAAAATCCCATGTGCCTAACCAAAAGAGCGATGTACATGATCGAGATTGGGCTGTGAGAGCCGAAATTATTTGCTTGTTCTGGTTAGGAAAGCCATCGGAGGCCGATTAATTGAACTTGAGAATTTCAAGACCAAAAGTCACTCAATTTTTTTTCTATATTTAAAGCTCATTAGATCTCGAACATGATAATCTTGTACCTAATCAAAGCTTTGGGACCAACAGCTTGATTCCAAACGACTGTCTATTTTTGGACAATGCTCTTTGGCTCAGAGACAGGGCAGATCTCATACCGTAACCAAACAATCTTAAAAGCTACAGGGCCAAGTGGTCACACCCAGCAGAGGACCAAGGCAGAGGGAGTCAAGCAGCACAAGCAAAGTTCTGCTTCTTGGGTAGGCAAAAAAGATGACTGGTTACACATCATGTGGAGTGTTGTTTTAAATGGAAGGGGGGTGAGGGGGATGGATAATTGGGCATGGGAGGAGGGGGGTGTCTTTCCTTTTCAGAATATTCCATGGCAAAGTCAAAATGCATGTTTGCTCACAAAAGAGGAAGAACCCAGCAGTCCTTAAAAAAGGCAACCTCTCTAAATACCCTCCTTTGCCTGTATACGAGCACGAGGGAAAGGAGGGTTTTATGAGAGATTGTGACATGTAACTCCACACATTCAAGACAAAGTGTAGTCCAATGTGTTGAGCGAACGGTGACAGATTAGTAGTACATCAGATGGAGTAGATTGAATTCTGATCAATGAAGAACCCCCACCTAACTCTTTTACTGTATCATGTCTTAGGGTTTAGAAGTCTTTTATATGTAAATATGCATTTCGACCGTAATTTTTTTGATAACACAATAAATCCATGTAAACACATGCAAACTGCCCTATCCAAGTGAATAGGATAGAGCTCCACCGAGAGGGCAGTGATCACTTGAGTTTCTAAGATTCAATGGTGTATCATATGTTGTTATCATCTAACAACTAAAATTTATTAATTAGTCGACCTCATTATTGATTAGTGTCATTTAATGGCTAGTAATTGATGATCGAGGGGCATGGAGTTCAAAATTACTTTGAATAAATGACATAGCTAATCAAATATAGAATATGTCACATCAGAATCAAGCTTCTGATAACTTTGCCAAGCCCTTGGCAATACAATAAATTTGCCTGTTTTCTTTTTTTCTTTCTTTGTCCTTCTTGGGAGGGGGGTTTTACATTCCATGGAACGTTGTTCTATTAACCATGGAAGGAAGTGTAGACAGTAGGGCATAGTGTCTTAGGATTTGGCTTGTTTTGTTGATGAGTCAAGACATTTGGACGATGCCTTTATCCTTGAGCTGTTCGTGTTCAGATTCTTGGCCTCTTTACTCAAATTGTGACAAGAAAAGGGGAAGCTATTTACGTATGGGCGTAGCTACTTCCTTCTTCTTATTCCCCATGAAAGCGAGTCATCAAGTTGTCCCATCTCCTATTTAAGCAGGGAAAAGAACAGGCTAGCCATTTATAAAGTTTGATCACAGAGAGAGAGAGAGAGAGAGAGAGAGAGGATCTAAGGTGATGGTGACATGGCAAAAATGGTCATGGATTTAGACATGTCATGGGCTCAAATTGCAGGTGAGAAGAAAGACAGAGAGAGAAACCGTGACAAATGGAGGAAGGAGATGGCGACAGGGGAGGAGGCTAAAGTTTTCAAAGGTGGGGGTCGAAAGTTGGAGCTTCAAAGTGTTGCATGCAAAGCTAAAGCGCAGTGTTGTTAATGCAGGGGGACAGTCCAGGCTCAGATCTCTCTCTCTCTCTCTCTCTCTCTCTCTGTGGCTTTTTCAGCAGAGAGACAGAGAGAGTGGATGAGTAATAGGTAAAAGAAACAAAACAGAGATGGCATATACAAAGAAGGAAAATTGAAGTATAGTCTTAAATCCTCGACGACATACACGATCAACGAATATAATAACAGCATACATACGCATCGAAGGGGGTTTCGCGTACATTCGACGGGATTTACCCTAGATAGATTTCATGGAATTTGTGAATAATGCATGCAGATGGGGGAACCCGACGCGAGAGAGAAGGAATCCAACTGAAGGATTTTGCACAGTGATGTTAGGGGGCAAAGGTAAGGACCGGTCTGAGACCAAAGTAATGTTTGTCCTTTTTCATCGGTCAGCTTTGATCTCATCGTCCACCCCTCCCTTATTACTTTCTGCTGGCCCCCTCCTCTCTCCCCCTCTCTCACACACGCTAATACACTTCGGGCCACCGATTGGTGGTTCGAGCAGCGGCAATCCATCTTTAGATTTTGTCTGGATTCTGTTCGTGTTCCTCACGTGAATCTCATAACTCCCTACCTCTCTCTCTCTCTCTCACATTAATAACCCCCCATTCTCTCTCTCTCTCCATCCCCCCCCCCCCTCCCCCCCCTCTCTCTCTCTCTCTCTCTCTGAAAGGAAAAGTTCTGGCTTACTAACAAGACAGCGAATGCAATCTTTCCAACTTTAGATTTTGGAGGGTTTTGCATGGTAAGAGGCAAGAGTTAAATGAGAGATGATGGACTTCGGTGCATTCTTTATATCGTTGTATTATGTGGATCTCATCCCTATCGTATCGTTTTACGAGATAAGTCTAAATTTTTCTTGTAGACACGATGGATACGTGATTCTATCCCTTGCTAAATGCCCTCGATCTGATTATTTACTTGGCTTAAGAACATAGATATTTGGGATCCATCCTACTTGAACTATAGAATGAGTCGTATCCAAAACTGGCCTGAACCAAGTGAATGAAGCCCTAAAAAATCCAACTCCATTATAACCTAACAAGTTGTGATGCCCGACACTGACCCATCTTAAATCAAACTTTGAAGAAACTAAACTTGTATCGTCCAAAATTTAAGTAGATTTGTGATCAATAAACTATCCTAACCAAACCTAATTCAACATCATTCGATGTAAGTCAAATCATGGATGATGTGATAACTGATTGACTCGAATTCACGCCCAAGAAAGAAAAACTAATGATGCGGATTGGTAGCAATCCAATCCAAAATCGACCCAATCTACCTATTTACTACCTTTGATACTTAAAGTAAGTGGCTAGCGACGTTGGCAGAGAAATTGAATCTTTGTATCCATCAATATGCCTTTATTTTCCTAGGCAAATGAAAACAAGGGGATACAGTTGGTCTCTACCCCATTATACGTAATTGCAGTCCTGTAAGTGAAGACTCGCTTGATAAATCAATAGCTTTCTAGTAGGAAAGAGGATCTTCAGTATACTTTTATATAATAAGTCAAAAAGATTCACTGTTCCTAGCAATTGAAAAAAAAAAAATCACCACGTTGACTCCATCAAGACTTTTCTTTTTGATCTGTCATAATTTCATGAAATTATCTTCTAGATTGGTTTAACTAAACCAAATCAATAGCACATGACAATACAGTCGAAAGATCTCATTTGATCCCACTAGCGAAAACTATTTTCTCTTGAATACAAACAAGAGTAGCATTTGAACTTTTTTGCTTACATACTGAACATAGCTCCTGAATTTCTTTTGTTCAACTTAAATCATGAACCCTTTGAAATCGGCTTGATACGGTCCTTCTGGTGATTGAAGTTCCGCGTCACATGTTCTCTGACAACGTGGCATGCCAGCCCTGCAAAAATTATTCATTATTGATGAAGTGGAATTTCCAGCTCAATTAGATTTGACTTAAAAAAACATTTTTTGTTCTTTTTTCTCTCTTTCCTTTTTTGTTCTTCTTCCTCTATATCCACCACCAACCTCTCCGGACGCCAGCGCCGTCTCCGGTGTCAACTGTCCATGCTTTACCACCATCACTCCCCTTGTTGAACTGCCGTACGTAGCTCTCTCTCTCCCTGGCAAACCTCCATCGAACGCTTTATCTGTAACCTTTCTGCCGGATCATATTGCTCACACAGAATACTCTCATTCTACATTGCACGTCTTTTATCAATTTTATGGATCCTCGAGAGGTCAATGTCCGGCCCGTTTCATTCAAAACAAAGTCGGGAAGGAGAGGAGTCCAAGTGGGCCAAAAGCAGCATCGCTTTAGCAGTGCATGAAACTGACTGGTTCAAACAAAAACATGCCATTACATGCACGATCCTACTTCTGCTACATATCCCTCCTTATCATTCAATAAACATAACGAAAAAGCTTTTGATTCGAGACTAAGTTAAGAGAAGTGCCCCCTTTTTTTTCTGCTTTTTTGACGAGGGAAGGAATGAAAAACCAATGATGGTGGATTCAGAGGTACGTAATGGTCATTTTTTTTTTTTTTTAGAAAGAGGAAAGGCAAAGGGAGGTGGGTGGCTCATTTTTGCTAGAGAGTTTTGCTGGTGTGTCGCGCTCATGATGAGTTCGCTCATGATTGCCATATAATCAAAAGAATCCCATCCCACCCTCTGTGCACACACGCACGCACCCACACGAGAAGGCAAAACACAATCGATTTCCTCAGTACTTTCCCTCCCAAAATCTCGAGTCCTCCTTCACTCCTCAGTCTCTCCCTCCTCTCCACTCCTTTTAAAAGATTCAAACCGCATCATTCCCATTGGAAAATCTGTCTCTCTGTGATGGCTCCTCATGCACAGCCCCATGCAAACCCCCAGACATTCCCCACAACCCTCTCCCTCCCAATCCCAAAAGCTGCTTCCACTAATTATAAGCCCCATCATGACTGACCCATGAACTAAGAAAAGTGGAATAAAACCCATTTGGACCCCTCCTCCACACATCTTTTTCCCGTTCGAGCAATTGTTACATTCCTTCCTTGGTTATAAGCTGAAACTTAGGGAGTTTGTTTGCCTCGGCTTATCAAAAGTTAAAAGCCGATCTTTTTACTCCTCCTGTTAAAATTCAAAATATCGTTTTAAATTTTCGTGAAAGTTATGAAGGAACTATATTATTTACGTACGATGAGAGTTTTAGTTGCTTTACCAAAAAAAAAAAATGAAGCAAAAGTCGCTTCAAAGTAAACTTTAAATTTGAATTTCAAGTTTCAATTGCAAAATAAAACACGGCTGAGGAAATTAGATGGAGAGAAGGGGAATAGTTAGAGATAGATTGATGGAATGTCTTCATCTCAATTATCAATTACTTGGCTAAATTGGAATCAATAATTGAAGCTCCCTGACACCCCAGATTAGACACTGGTGGAGTCAAAAGTTCAGACAAGGGGAGGAAAATGGGATTTCTCACTATTCCATAACTGGGTTCAAGCTGGAAAAAAAATAAAATTAAAATAGTCCTCATCACCATATAATAATCCTCACGAGTGCAGGCATCAGTCGATTTTCAGTGACATGGCTCAGACAAAAAGTCCCGGGTGCTTCGATTTCCTCTCTTTTATTTTAAAGAAACATATATATATATATATATATATATATATATATATATATATATATATTGGATATAACATGATAATTTGAAATTAGAGAGGTGGGTATTGGGCATGGGAAGTTGTGTTTATCCTGTTTTTTTGTGCTTGCTGTGTGACAAGCAAATACATGGGAGCCAAGAGTGTCTGTCAATCCATGGTAAAGGAATATCCTTTTTTCCAGGATAAACTTCATTTCCATCTAGGATCCCAAATAAGTAGTCAAAGCCCCTATTAACGTATCACTAGTCATTGATAAAAATGACAAAAAAAAAAAGTGGAATTTTTACCCTCCATTTTTCTAAAAGATTATGACTTTTAATTATTCTTCATGTGGTGATTATGTTTTTATTACATTATAATATCTTATCCAAAAATTTAAATTTATAAGTAGAGAGATCACATATAAAATAAAGAGTATAAACACTCCGTAAACAATAAAATGATAGGATATTTCAAAACTTCCTTTCAAGTGTAAGTCAGATTAGAAACGACACGTGAAATTAAAAGAATTGGTGGTTAGATCTCAACTTCGACACTTGAACTTAGATTTATAAGTGCACAGATCGATGTGAAATATTTCAATATATCATCTGATGTTGCAGCTTATTCCTATGCCTTTGTTAATTGGCTTCTTCTTAAATAACAATATTTAAGTTAGCTAAGGAAGGAATCTGTACCTGACTAAGATAACATTTTTTCACCACCAGAAAGGGTCTTGAGAAAAAACAGCATTTCTCAATGGGGAACCGACTGTGGGCATGAGAGATTACAGGGAACAAAATGGGGGACTAAAAAAATATGCTCTCAAAAAAACAAAAGAAAAGGGTAAAAAGCAGGTCGATTTCTTTGGGAGAGGGCCCTTTTGCTCATGATTACTTGGAATATCTTTTCAAGTTAATCGCAGGAGTCCCCACTCCCTCAACTTTTTGTCTGGAAGCAGGTGTTGACTATGCACGCACTCAAAGCTTAATTTTTTTAAAAAAAGATAGAAGATTATCGACAATCATAATCAACGACAGAGATGGAATATTTGTCTCTTTTCCTCCTTTAGCTGTCGACGACAATCACGCTATTAGCGAGACTAAGTTTATAGGTTTGAGGGACATCAGTAATGTGCACATAAAGGGGCTCGATTGAGCAAGTCGTATTAGAAAGCTTTAGGATTATTTTATGGAGTATCCGTCGGCGGTGCAACTTTTCTATCAATCGCACAATGAAGTACTTTGGTGGCTTTGTTCATAGAGGCTGCATTTTCAAATGCTATACTTGAGAAAAATTACCGTTCGCATTTTTTCTTTTTCTTATCAATGAATAGATCTCTTTACTTGTATGACTTAGATAAAAAAATCTTAAATATATTACAATTATGTTGATTCGGTACTAACTTTTTTTTTTGAACAATTGAATTCTAAACATTTTATAATTGTATCAATTTAGTTTATCCGGCCAAATTTGGCCTGCCGACGCTGACGTGAACGCCGACTAGTGCTGATGAACAATTTTTTTGTAATTTATTTTTCAAATTTTAAATTATTTTATCTTCTTCTTTTTTTCCCCTTTGTTTTCTCTCCCTTTTTTTCTTCCTCCCTCCCCCCCACTTCCTTCCTCCCTCCTTCTTTTGGCGACTGACCAAAGGGCCAGTGGTTAGATTGAGGCAGTCGGCTAGTGGCAATGTCGAGAATGCTAATCCATTAGTGAGGCAAGCTCGCCACTGGTTGACCGCCTCAATCTGACAATCAACCCTCCCTTTTGGCCAGTTGTCAAAAGAAGGAAGAAGGAGGTGGGAGGAAGGAAACAAAAGCAGATAAGATACAAAATTAATTAAAAATTCAAAAAAAATTGTTCGTCGACACTGGTCGACGTCCACATTAGCACTAATCGGCCAAATTTAATCGGACAGACTTAACTAGCACAATTGCAAAAGATTGAGAACTCAATTAGTTAAAAAAATAAGTTTATGACTAAATTGGCACAATTGTAATAGGTTTATGACTTTTTTGGTAATTTTTGTTGCTATACTTGTCCTACTTGATTGTTGAAAACATCTTCTTGAATTTAAACTTGTGCAATTGTGAAATGTGTTAAAAAAAAAGTATCACACTTGAAAATTGATGTGATATGAATTAGTTAGTATATTCTAATTAGCATGTAATTTGACTGATTAAGTTTTTGAGTGAGCATGATTTCAACTGGAAATGTTGACGAGGTTAGATTTGACATCTCTCTCAATGATCTCCCTCAATAAAAGTATCGGACTTTTGTTGTGCGCTTTCAACAAATGGTATCAAAACTAATAGTTAGTTAGGCGGTGTCTCACTCCTAATGTATATTAATATTTTGTGAGTATCTCAAGGAAAAAATCTCGTGATCGACGTAATTTTCAGGCAATTTTTATAATTTGATACGGTGAAAGAGGGAGTGACGGTGGGCATTGTTCCTTTCATGGTTCGGTCTGGTGAACCAAGGATGAAGGTGGGCATTGGCGTTTCAAATAGAGACACATTGACGATACCTAAATTAAAGGAAGTAGAGCCCACACATGAACAAAAAATTGTTGAGATGAATGTGAGGATTCTATTAGAATAAATCGCTCATCATAGAATTGGAGGTATGCAGTAGTTAATAAATCGATTTAGCTATGATTCACTGACATAAGCATTTAAGTGAAGATAAGTCCAATTGAACTGTTGCTAGGTTCGTACTTGACATCACTTTGGGGATCCCCCTAAGTGAGGGTATGGAGTTTCTGTTGCACACTCCTAAAACCTAGCAAAAAAATAAAATAACAATAACAATAACAATGTCATTTTAGAGTAGTCTTCGGCGTAAGTTATAGATTGTTTGCAAATCGCTCCATGCCAACAACACAAACTCACATAATTTCCTTTTATCGGTCAAACTTGCATACTTACAAAATGGTTTGTGCATGCAACTGCATGTTATTGTGTTGATATAAATTGGAATGCAAAATTGACATTCAATTTCGAGGGTTTTGATGACTCGATACGAATTATGTCAAACTCAGTCCTTTTGAAATAGTTTTTGGACTTAAGAGATTGTTAGAAAGTTAAGAGATTGAGCGCACTCGATCAATGGTTTTTCAACTACTTTTCCCCAAGCAACAAGGCTAGCTGAGATGAAATAGCATAAAAGGGTATAAGACGGGTTGAGATACCATTGACGTTGGAGGTTGTTGTCAACTGACATACTCCGATCGATGCAAATGTCATGATGTATACTATGAATGTTTCCTATGTACTCTTAAATTATGCTTAGTCATCCAATTTTTTTGGTTGGATAAAAGAGATGGTGTAAAGTACGTTATATTCCTATGCATCATTAGGTTGCTTGCACGACCTCCTCATCAAAATGGCAATTACCTTGACCACATTAACATCCGTTAAAGTTGACCGCCAAGCAATGGTTGCTCAACCCACACCAATAGTTGTGAAGGTTAACTAGCCCCTTGCTCGCCCTCGCGAGAGTCATCGGGTCTATATCTCTCCCTCTTTTGTCTCTCTTATTTTTCTCTTTTTGAATTTTTATATATTATTATCAATACGTGTAGTCACATAAGAAAAGATAGGGTCCACACTTACATCTTATCGACATATCACATGTCGATTGGTCCATATCGACCGAAACTACTATATCGATTCGATTTAAAGAGTAGGAAAACTATATTTATGGGACAAGATTGAGGCTATGGAAATATGAAGGGAAACCAAAGTCATCAACGTGAAAATGCCCTTCAATTTCTTCTCATAAACATTTAAAATCATTCCATGTTTTTCACGCTCATTTTCTTTTTTGGGTGTAAAATGCAAGTATCTTCACACTCGTTTTCATTCCACCATTTTTCCATGTTTACTGCCAAATGGATAATTTGGTCAACTCAAGAGACAACGTAGTAGGCTCAATTCAAAAGGATGGTGCCGACTAGTAAGTCCTTAGCCTTCGAAGCAGGCCTACGTAGGTCTACGAACACATACGGCCCCAGCCCATTTCCATTCAGTGTCAGATACGAATAAAAGCACAAGGCTCAGCTCGGGTCACATCATCCTCTCTCTCTCTCTAGATCAACGGTGGACAGATGAGCTGTGACCAGAAAAACCCTCACAGTCGCAGACCCACACCCCAACAGGGCCGTTTGAATTTCAATGCAGAGTTATGCGCTTTGTCCTCTCCTGGATGGCATAATTGTCGTTTATCTTATCGCATAATTGAAATGGCATCGTCCTCCCTTGGTCAAAACTCAAAATTACGTCCTTCTAAACCTCCTTCTTTTACCGTGTCCTTCAGCTAGTCTTGTTGATTCGCAAGAACTTTTTCCTATTGCGGTACTCATGAAACAACCCGCCGTTCTTTCTTGTACGTTCAAATCATTTCTTTCTTGATCACGAGAAATGTGGTTCCGGGACCCGATAAATTTTTGCTCTTACGTCAATTATTCGCTATGAAAAGAAAGATTAATACCTACTCATTTGATTCTTCGTCTTACTTCATTCCTTTCTCACAATCCACATGCATCCCGGGCCGTTATATCTTAACCAAATTTTAGTGCGCCCTAAAATGAAATCATGCAGATATTCATTCGTTAAATCACACATCTTTTCGCAAGAACACGTCATAAATAATGTTATTTTTTATGGTCTCTAGCGGATGCAAAAGTGTGTGCTGTTAATGTCGAATCAAAAGCTGTAAACCACGTTCGAGGGGCTAAGGCAGCGAGCTTCGCAGGAAGTCGCAGATATGAGAAGAAGAGATCTAGAATTAGATACTCAAGCTGTAAATAGGGTTAAGAGAGGGGAGGGAGTACTGTACGTAGGAAGTGACTGGAGGGTGCACAGTGTCCCTTCCGGTCATATCTATCTTAGGCCCTGTGCCTCTGAATAAAAGCTACCCAGTTTTGGTTATCTTCTTTGCTGTCGCCTTGGGAAAAACTCGTTATTTTATTATTTCACAAAAGTACGTACCATCCGTTTGATATATACTGTGCTGGATTTTTTTTTCCTGGGTGTGGCGGTTGATACTTTGGTGGATATTGTGTGATTTGTGTTTTTTTTTTTGTTTATTCATTTTCTGGTCCATTTTCTTTTGAGTTGCTTTTATTATAACAGAACTAGTGATAATGATTTCTCTGATTTCATTCCTGAAACTACATTGTAAAATCATGTAGAACTTATTAGCAGCAACATTAACATTTAATTCTGGAAAAAAAAAAACATAACTTGTTTCTTCAAAGTAGAAACAAGCTGGAAGGGGCCATAGCTGCGTGGATTATCTCTCCGGACATTATCATAAGAGTTATATGCCCGCCAACATATTGTTCATTTTGAACTAGCCAATTGTTATTGCCTCATCATGATGTTAGCAAAAATGGAATCGGAGTTATCCCGAATGACAACATGATCAAACCTACGCTTTGGATACACACTCCTGAAATTCTGCCCTCTCAAACTTGTTACGACTAAACCAATAAAAGGAGACGCTCTGAAAGCTTGATTCTTCCTTTTTTTTTTAAAAAAAAAAATTGTGCTTTACTCTCGATTTTCCAAATAAAAATTCATGTAGAATAAACAAAAAGATCACCCAAAAAAGTTAGAATAGAAAATTCATCCACAACGAGAAGTATGACAAGGGTCCGAGTCATTGATTTTGCTTAGGCTGTGTAAGAATCGGAATCGAATTTCTTGGCAAAACAAAGATTCTCAATGCAATCCAAACAATGATCGCAAAAGTTTGTATGTATATATAGAGTTTGTAGACGTCGATGATGTTCAATATTAAACAAATCTCAAATGGCAAAAAAGTGAAAGTCACTCTAAATTAGCCCCTATGCGAGCAATATTTGCGGATGATCATTTGCCCCATGATGTTAATATGCGGCCTTTTTCCCACTAGACGCTCATAATCTAATAAATATAGACATTTGAGGCCACATCAATAGTTTTCATAATTTGTTAGCATAATATACTTTGAGTTATTGCGAGAATAACAATTTGATGCGAGTCACAAATTATTAAATGATGGATCTCAGAATAATTTATAATTATTTGTTATTTGATTTTTTATGGTCCAAAACAAAATGTTATTAAAGATCATCATCCAATTATTTTTCAATTTCTTTTTTTATTGGAAAGAGTCCATAATTTCCCAAAATTATAATATAATGTTTACCGTGACGGAAAATTCAAATGCTACTTTTTTTTTGGTTGGCTGAGAGCTGGACCAGAAAGAGGCAGACCCTGTACCAATATATGAATGTCATTAATGTAAAATAGGCGTTGGGATTCTATGAAGGGAGGGAAGGAGGATGTTTGTAGTTTCCATTAAATAATTATAGTGTGGAACTATAATGGTATCAGACGACAACGAGCCAAAGAATGTCCGGAGGTCGCTGTAGGAGCACGTTTTCTGGGCTTATATAATGCGCGCATCCGGGATTTGTGTGCTTGTGTTAAGCGTCGAGTTTTGTTGGCTGTTGTCTCATTAAGCCAAAAGGCCAATCCATAAGAGAAAGGAGAAAAAAAAGGAGAAAAGCAGAGAGAGAGAGAGAGAGAGGGAATAGGGGGATTTCTCGCACATTGCCTTACACAGATCCCCATGGCTTTTTTATGCAGGGATACTCCCAGCATTCGCTTGGAGCTGAGCTCTTTTTATTCTCTTTGTTTTAGATTGAAGTGAAGGGACCATCTCTCTCTCTCTCTCCCCCCCCTATATATGAGAGCTTGAGAGCCTGTGGGGGTGAAGTTGTTGGGTTATATTCTCGGAACTAGACAACAACAACAGAAGGAAAAAAAAAAAAAAAACCCAAGTGTGTGTGGGTGTGTGTTTTCTCTCTCAGATGCAAGAAGATTTCGAAATGATTACTTCCCTTCTTCCCAATGATTGAAAACCTCGAGCTCGTGCTTGCCTCGCACCACAATGAGACATGCTTAACGAAGTACCGACTTTTTAACTGAACGAGGAGGAGGAGAAGATGGAGATGAAGTCTGTGAGCGAGAACGGCGGTGGCGCGAGCGGGGGCAACTGGCTGGGGTTTTCTCTCTCGCCCCACCACCTGAAGATGGAGGTCGCTCCACAGGCGGAGCATCATCAGAACCACCATCACCAGTATCACCACCAGCCGCAGCAAGGGGAACCGGGAAGCTACTTTCTCTCGGCTCCTCCGCCACCACACTATAGCAGCTCTGGCCTGTGTTATGGTGGTGGCGTTGGAGACAACAACAATGGTGGGTACCTTCACTCTCCTCTTTCTGTCATGCCGCTCAAGTCCGATGGGTCTCTCTGCATCATGGAAGCACTCACAAGATCCAGACCCCAAGGTTGGTTCTTCGCTCTCGAAGATTAAAAAATAAAAATTCTATTTTTGGCTGTTGATTTTGAGTTCTTTGTTTCACTTGCTTTTGTTGTGTTTATGTGTGTACGCGTCTGTGCGTGAAGCAGGATTAGGTCAAGGTTCAACGCCGAAGCTGGAGGACTTTTTGGGTGGTGCAAGTGCAACAGTGACAGCAACGACAGTGCCTCTCAGCTTGGACAGCTTGTATAGCTACCAACAGAGTGCCGACCCAGAGAAACAGTCGCTAGATCTCCTTCATGAACCGTTCAGACACCAGCAACAGCATCACATTTATTACCCCAATGAGCTAACATGCCCTGCTTTGTACCATTCACCACTGGCTGAGGAGGAACCGAAAAACACTCACATTGCAAGCTGTGATGAGAACAGTGGGTTCTCTTGCCTGAAAAGTTGGGTCACAAGGAATTTCTCATCTTCCCCTTGTCATGTCGGCTTGGACCAGATGAGCAGTGGCATGGTATGTCATAATGGGGGTAATAGCTCCGAGGCTGTGGGTCCAATGGAGTGTGGTGACTTGCAGAACCTGAGTTTGTCCATGAGCCCAAGCTCTACTTCGAGCTGTGTCACAGTCCCAACAAGGCAGATTTCACCTACTGAGAATGAGTGTGTGGGTATGGAGATGACCAAGAAGAGGTCAAGTAATTGCCATAACAAGCAGCCTGTTCACAGGAAGTCCATCGACACTTTTGGACAGAGGACTTCTCAGTATAGAGGGGTCACCAGGTAATAATGAAAAACTTTCACAGATTTTGGGCTGATCTTGCAAATACCCTTTTGCAAGATCACTTCCATTCTTGTGGGTCAGGCCTTGATTTTTTGTTAAATCTGAAGCTTTTGAGTGATTCGTCATTTCTTGTACTGCAGGCATAGATGGACTGGTAGATACGAAGCTCATCTCTGGGATAACAGCTGCAAGAAGGAGGGGCAGACCAGGAAAGGAAGGCAAGGTTAGTAGGAGGAAAAAAGAAAAAAGAAAAGAAAAGACAATTTTTTGGTAAAGGAAAAGACAATTACTTCGCTGTAGTGTATGTCTGAAAATGTAGTCCTTTGCTGACTCTGCAATTGTTGGCTCCGCTGTCTTCTATGATCTGACTGGGAGTTATTAATTCTTTCTTGTTTCTCATGTTCATACTCAAACTTGTGGATGCCGCTCAATCAAACGCCGAACCATTAGTCTACTTGGGTGAGCACCAATTTTCCTTTTCACTCAAGTATTTTGAGTGAATATTCTTGTTTTTACTTTGTTCTCATTTCAATTACTTTGATTTAGGGGGTTATGATAAGGAAGAGAAAGCTGCAAGGGCATATGATCTTGCTGCTCTTAAGTACTGGGGACCTTCTACGCATATAAACTTTCCGGTAACATAAGAACCAGCGTCATTCCATTTTTTCTTTGGCATTTTTTTAGATTTCTAGCGAGATAGAAATAATCTGACACGATGTCTGGTTTTCATTAAAGCTAGAAAATTATCAGAAAGAGTTGGAGGAAATGAAGAACATGAGCAGGCAGGAATATGTTGCACATTTGAGAAGGTGAACAGCCTAGAATATCATGATATGTAGGTCCATATGATATCTTTTGTGCATGACGTGTATTTAAAGCTGAAAACCATTTCTTATTTTGCAGGAAGAGCAGTGGATTTTCTAGAGGGGCTTCAATGTACAGAGGGGTTACAAGGTTTCTTGTTCAACTCTTTTGCATCAATAATCTCATGCCTTGTATGGAATTTAGTAGAGAAAGTGCACTCATTTCCATTCTTGTAGGCACCACCAGCATGGAAGATGGCAAGCTCGGATCGGTCGGGTAGCTGGAAACAAGGACCTTTATCTGGGGACATTTAGTGAGTCACTGAAATTTGACACCACTCTTTATTTTGAATCCTTCACGATTTGATTGGTAATATGGCCGAGTCTCATTTCTATGCTATTGTTGTGCCTGGCTTTGGACTCATTTTCATGGCAGCTTTCCCTGCTTTCATGTTTTCAATTTGCTGCCACTTGTGACCAGTTATGCTTTTTCCTGCTCTGCCCTAGGGAAAAAAAAAGAACAAGTAGTGATGCTTTGTATAAGGCTGATTTGGCTTACTTTATCTCAGTGTATTTCGCTTGAGGGCAAAATATACTTTTTAAGGCTGTCGTTTGTACTAAAGAGATCCGGACAAAAAGAGCAAACCTTGCTTTAATGCAGGATTAAAGGATGTGTTTAACATATTCCACTTTCAGACGCCAGCTAATCTTTGGTTATGAGAAAGTTGTGTTGGTTATCTTCAGTATAATAATTTTGTTGCTGTTGAAAATCAGGCACTCAAGAGGAAGCAGCCGAGGCATATGACATAGCTGCGATAAAGTTCCGCGGTGTAAATGCTGTGACCAACTTCGACATCAGTAGATATGACGTGGAACGGATCATGGCGAGCAGCACCCTTCTTGCGGGGGAGCTTGCCCGCCGAACTAAGGAGATCGCACCGATCGAGGAAGTTGCCCAGTATAATGCACTGACCCAGCAAAAAATTGGCAGCGATGGAACTCTTCAGCTTGAAAGCAATGGCAACGTCACAAACGGTTCGGATTGGAAGATGGTTCTTTACCATTCCTCTCCGCAGCTCCAAGCTAGCTGTAATCAATCACTTGATCACAATTCTGTAGGTTGTCCTTCTGGTGGTGGTAACTATAGGAACTCATCATTTTCAATGGCCCTACATGATCTCATAGGTATGGAGTCTTCGGTTAACTCAAGCCAGCCATCGGCTGATGATCCGGCTAAGCTAGGGACACGTCACTTGTCGAACCCCTCTTCCTTGGTGACCAGCTTGAGCAGCTCGAGGGAGGCCAGCCCAGACCGAGCCGGGTCAGTGGCGGCTTTCGCTAATAAGCCTCCAGTAGTTTCAAAGCTCGTGAACGCTAGTCCTACTTCAGCTTCTGTGACTTCTTGGCTTCCCTCACCAGCCCACATGAGGCCTAGTGCGATTTCCATGTCTCATCTTCCCGTTTTTGCTGCTTGGAATGACACCTGAAAAGAAAGTTTTTGCATGAAGAAAGAGGAGGGTGGGAAGAGGGGGAGGCCCTGGCGTTGGTGGTGGGAAAAGTTAGGACGTGGGAATTATTTCTTTTTGTTTTTTATCTTCACGTTGTTATTTTAGTACTTTATTAGGGTTTAGTGGATGAAATTAGGGGAGATTGACTTGGGGGACCCGGCCATCTCTGTCTGTATCCATAGTGTAGGCAATGCAAAGAACCCTTTTTGAAACTGAAACCACTTTTGGTTTTGGCTCATATCGGAATATATCAAGAATTTTGCGAATGGGTGGGAAATGAAATTTGAGATGGTCTTTAATGATTAAAATTCTTGTAAGATGATGTTGGCAGCATGGAAGTGGGCTCTTTTCTTTCCATTTGTTCCCATTATAATTGCGTCTACTTTATCCCCCACTTTTTTGGTTGATTGGCTCTTGTTGCTAAGTACAAAAACCAACTCATTGTTTTGCCGACTAAAGCAAAAATATAATTAAAAAAAAAAAGAAGAAGAAGAAGAGGAGGGGTCTAACTTTGGGGATTTGACCCAACCCAACCATCACATTTCATCATCAAATCTTGTTCTTAAGTATGCACTACACAATCATTCCTCATCTCTCCAAAAGGCTCTTCTTTCTCCAAAGGTGACAGACAAAATCCATTTCACAAATCCAAAAAAGAGAGGTGGTGTAGATTCCCTCTGTGCGATAAGGAAGACTTCATTTAGTTCCATCTTTAAGGAAATTTTTAAGAAGGGAGGTGTATGTCATCATGATTAGTTAGGACTGTCTGCTATTCTTTAACTTTTCTTTTTTTTTTCCTTGGGCAAAAGCCATTTTTGGGCAAGAGAGGGAAGAAAAAAAAATCAAATCTTTAAGCTTTTTTTTGGCCAACTGCTGCAAGCGAAATTCAAAAGAGACCTTATTATTATGGCGAAAAAGCGATTCCATGTCCTCATCTAACATGCGGTGTGTGGAAACACTTATTAGTAAAACATTATCGTTTCAAGTACTGCTAACTCAGCAATCAGAGAGGCTTTCGCATGTGCGGGAGGAGGGCTCGCGTGCACGTGTGAGATCGGTTGCAAATCTTGAACGAGACCCATGAATGAAAACTAGGGTTAGAAAGGAATCATCGGAAGGACAACGAGGAAATGATGCCGGAAAAGCTGGGAAAGTGGCGGGGTTACTGTGCCAGGAAAGTCCAATTACTAACAGTGAAAACATCATTAAGTTCACTGACTAAGAACAGTTTCTTCTGTGTGGTTTTTTTTTTGCATGCAAATGGATCTACAGGAGTTGGCGGTGGGTCCCTCCTCGGTTGACCAAGTAAAGATCGCGTTTGAAAACGAAATCGAATTCATCGGGATCGTATGGGGAAGAAACGCACCGGAAGAAAACAAAGGCGAGATAAGGCCAAGAACTGGTTGATTCAAAGCAGTAGGAAAGCAACAACAGAGAGAGAGAGAGAGAGAGAGTAGGAAAAGCATTTTAGTTGGTCAGTTTTCTTATTTGCACGTGATTCCAACTTTTCATTTGAGTTGCGGTAGGTATACAAATCCATTGTGGAAATTAGAACGCTAGCAAAGAGACGGCCACGAGCAGTGAATAGACGTTTATACGAGTGGGTAGTGTCTATGGCAAGGAAAAATTAAAGAGTGGATCTCATTCGCATTCAAATAATATCCTAAATCACGGTTAAATCATTTCATTATAGTAGTTGATGTTACGTTACGGGCTAATATAGACCCTTCAAATATCCAAAAATCATTGCGGGAATAGCTATAAAAAAAAGTTCTATGCCTATCACGAAGTTCATATTGAGGACCGTTGATGAAAAAGTTGAAAATTGTTAGTTGTCATTTAATATAACAAGATCATTTTATGTATGTGTAATGTGGCAATTTCTGTAAGTATTATGAATTTGCAAAATCTACTTTTCCTGATAAGAATCGCAACAAAGATCAAAAGGGGGGAAAAGCAATATCAAAACCCCAAAGTCAAACCCACTGTAATCCACCCCCATCGCATGAGCTCCACTGAACTTTGACATGTTTCGCTAAAATCATAGAAGCTGGAAGACGTCGTCCCTTTTCATTTTCCAACCTGTCGATGTTGGATGTGCAATGGAAAACTAGACAAACAAAAAGGGGCGTGCCTAAAGTCGCAGATTTTCCACCTACCTGTTTTGGAATCTCAGGCTACGTATGAGTCAAGAAAAACATCTAATCTTTTTTTCTGAAGTAGTGATCGCGAGTGAGATTTGTGATATTTCAGTATACTATTCCAACGGAATCTTCGAAACGACAGGAGTGAACAATTCGGCGACACGTCGCGCATGCCATTATGCCCTTGAAATTGAAGACCATATTGTTGATTTTCCTATGAATCAGTCATCTATTTCATTTTCCTGACCTTTGTATTCTTATACTCTTGTCGCAAAGTATACATTAAAAAAGAAAGAATGTTAGAGACCTTTGGATGAATTTGGCACAGTGACACTAAATGATTGTGACCGAGGATCAAGATTTTGTACGATCATTTGTGATCGTTGACCGAAAGAAAACATGAAAGAGGGAATTTTTTGTTTTTTTTTTTTAACTCTTGGAAATTTGCATACATATTGCATACATGTATATATACAAAGAGAGAGTGCACAAGCCACTGCATATTCATTTGTGCTTCTTTCTTTATGCGCGGATGAACAGAGATGCTCTACAGTCCTATTATGGACAATGGACAGTTCCAATAGATAAAGTAACATTTTTTAATATAAAGAAATGCAAAAAAAAAAATCCCCCCAAAAAAAAGGAAAATCAAAGCTCGATTGGACAATGAAAAGAAAGAGGGGCACGTATAAAGGGGAACACGCCAACAGCTATAACAAGAAAAAAGAAAATGCGAGTGCGATTGATGGTCAAAAAGTCGGCAATTTCTTCGTGGAAAAGATGGCAAAGCAAATAAGATACTTCTTTATTTTTTTCCTTTCTTTTATCCTCTCTTTTGTTATCTGCATGCCTAGGCTTAGTCAACAAATATGATTACATTTTTGTTGTTGCCAGATGGATCGACGACAAAGCAAAACCTCAAATGAGACATCTTTTCAAAAATCACCGAGTCGATCCTAGTTGCACACGAGCTGTATAATAATCATACCATCTAATTATCCTTTTGCGGTGAAATGTGGTGGTGAAACACGCGAACTGTCCAATCCACGTCATCTCAAGACCATTGGTCGAGAATCGCGATTCTTTCCACTAATCGGGTTGAACCCTTTCTTGGGGGGATAGTAACAAAGATTCAACCATGCAAAAGGAAGGACGTTTACCGACTGGATTGATTTGTAAGCATCATCAGTTTCAAAAATGTGCGTCATTACGTGAATTTCTGTCTCCGCTCTGCCTATTCAATTTACGATCGGTCGGATGCCCTTTGAAAACTTTTCGGTAATCGGCTCCACACGAAGCAAAAGCATAGAAAAGTTGCTCCTTCGTCATTGGGATCCCATACTAAACCACCGCATCGAACATCTTTGGCCACGCAAGAAGTTTTGGGGGTACTACTGCAAAGTCACGCGGCGCTAAAGTAGAAGGGCGAGTATTAAATTGTCTTATATAGCTTGTACTTGTACATGGGTTTATATAATCTTTATATACACATAATTTTGTTCCATTTATCTAACGTGGCATCGAAGTCGGGTTTTGTGTTGGTCTTATTTTCTTTACTTGTGAGGTCTCCAGTTCGTCAAATTTCACGTGTCGTTATAATTTATTTAGAGGGTTTATATATTGTTTGTATATGTGCAATCTCTCTTCATACGTTAGTTTAAATTGTTTAGTTGGACATTTTAACGGCAAGAAAGTCAAAACAATGAAAAGAGAAAACACATGCCTCACTTTGATTGACAGAAAAAAATAATAATAATTTTTCCCAGTAAAATTTCAGGGTATCCGATATAAGTCACTGTCTGCCCACGAATTCCATATATTACAGGACGGAACACTCTCAGTGGGAGTCGGTCGATCTGGCATCCAATCGTGAGAGAGAGACCATGTGTTTTTGGGGCCTCTACGGACAATAATTGAATGAATGTTGAGAAGGACATGAGGTATGTTTCCTGCGGAGCAGCCCTGTTCCCTTGTGGGAGACTTTTCTCTTCATATTTTTTATTTTTCCTTGAGAATTCCATGTTTCATATCTTTCTTGAGAAGACAAATGAACACATGAATGATGACATGGGCGATAAAAGCAAGAAAAACTCAGCATGCTAAAAGCAAAATTACAACCAGTTTTCAACAAAACTAGGGCTTGCGCACTCCATCAAACATGTGCATCGTTAGATCGGATGGCAGCACTGAAAGGAGTTGTCCAATTTGACCGGTTGGATCAAATAGTTTTGAGAATTTACTCGGCATTGATTAGGGCGCATACAAACTTACCAAGAGATTGTTAAAGAGAGTTTGAAATACGCGCGTGCGCATATATAGGAAAAAGTGTTAAAAAAATCCTAAACATTTTGTATTTGTGACAATTAGTCTTAAACCTTTTTACGTTGTACCAATTCAGTTCTTTCCGGCCAATTTTCACCAGATTTTGCTAACAAGATGCCGGCCAGCTGATGTGGCTTGATCGATGTTGACGTGGACAACTTTTAATAATATTTTAATATTTTTGAATTTTTCTCTTTTTCATTTTTTATTTTTCTTTTTTTATTCTTCTCCTTCTTCCTCCATCCGGTCACTAGAGCTCGGCGACCGGCCAGAGGCGACGGCCGCCGAGGCCGAGGTCAACCTCGCCGGCCACCTTTCGAATGGTCGCGAGGGCGAGCCCCACCCAGTCCGGCGCCTGGGGCTCGCCCTCGCGACCATTAGAGAGGTGGCCGGTGAGGTCGACCTCAACCTCGCCAGCCCGTCACCTCGGCCGGTCGCCAAGCTCCGGCGATCAGCTGGAGGAAGAAGGAGGAGAAGGAAAAAAGAAAAAGAAAAAAAAATTCAAAAAAATTAAAATATTATTAAAATTTATCCACGTCAGTGCCGATTAGACCACATTAGCCGGTCGGCGTCCAGTCAGTAAAATCCGGCTAAAATTGGCTAGAAAGGATTAAATTGGTACAACGTAAAAATGTTTAGGACTTAATTGGCACAAAAAAAAAGTTTAGAACTAAATTAGCACAAATGCAAAAGCTTTAGGGTTTTTTTTTTAACACTTATATATACAGGTTCGATTATAAATTGTTAGGGCCGTTACAAATTGCCTCGTGACATTTCAATTTTTACAATTTTGCCCTCTAAATCTTAGAATTCAGCTTCGATGTCTCCCAATGTAGACTCCAACAAAATTTTGCTTGGAGCTTCAACCACGTGACAAAAGGCGACGGATTACAAAAGGTGAAATTACTATATAACTATGTACATATAGAAATGTGGAAGGATAATTCAAAAATATATTACATAAAAGAGTGTGAGAATTTAATCAGAGTCAATGCAAATATATATATTGATATATAGTTGTGAAAAATACTTTTTAGCAATACCTATATTTTTTCTAACATGTATAAATGATGAATAACTTATTTGCTTTTCATAATTAGTCACATGCGATCACGTGATTAGATATATGAGAAAGATTTGGCTAGAGTCAATACAAGGAGATGCGTTGCCACCAATTTCAAATAATGGAGGCAAATAACAACTTAAATATAGTGATTGCATGATCGAAAAACACCATATTTGAATCTCGGTTAGCCATTTGTTTTCCCAACAAATACATGTTGCATCCTTTTTAATTGTTGATTGTAAGAGGAACTCACGCCATTCTGCTTGCATCAGTTGCGGCAAGTAAACCCTTCGCGAGTGCTAGGAGGGCCCTCACCCCCTTGCATCGAACAAGTACGAACTGGGTATGCTTATGACGATTCAGACTCCACACCCAAGAGATGAAACCGAAGTGGCATCAACACACGCAACTCCGTTCATGAGGCAAGTCGAAGAGGTGGGGAATCGAATCCCTCACCCTGGGATCTCCAGATGAGGTCTAGTAGGGCAACATGGCATCACTTGCTGTCAAAAAAACAGATGGGCGCCATCGGGTTCTCTTCTGATGACTCAGTTGCTTTGGTCCCTATCGCCTGTTCCAAACATCTGATAAATTTGTTTTTGGACCACCTCTCTCTCTCTCTCTCTCTTTTACGTTATGTGTTGGGGAGCATAACAAGACGAATGCCTTCATCATTGTCAGTTCTTCCTGAGCCATTTGGCAATTTGCGCTGCGTACGTGCGATCGACTACTCGGCAGCATGTCTTGCTGGCTTTTGGGGCACCCCAAACTCCACGGCCTCCCCTCGCATTTACTCGCCATTTCTGGCGTGCCCCTCTAACTCCCACCTTCACGTCCTCAGCGAAACCATTTATTGCCAAATTAAGGTTACTACTGACCGCTCAGGATGTCCTTTGCTCTCTAAAGACAAAAGAATAATCGGGGGGGGGGGTTGGGTTCAGTTGTATGTTAGCGTACATGCCCTTGTTGAATTCACTTGGATGCGTTTCTTTCTTTTTAATCAGAGTCAAGTGTATTAGAGAGTTTATGAAATATAATAGAGTTAGGTGATTAAACAAAGTTCAACGATAGCTTTAGACAAGATCATGGACATATTTCCTTTATTACTGTTAACGATGTGATACTATTTACAAAGAGAGAAAATGAACCAGAATAAAAGAAATTATGGATGAGTTTGTTTCATTGAAAATGAATCATTTGGAAAACATTTTCCTAAAAGTAATTATTTGTACAACTTACAAACATAAATGGACGAAAAAAATGAAATTTCATTATCCAAAAAAATATTTAAATAAAAATTACCATCGATAATGAAATTTTTTATCGTTGATTAATTATTTCAAGCAATCATATTTAGGAAAGCATTTTATAAGTCATTTATTTTCCGTGAAACAAATGGAGCATAAATAACCTTTATGCTTACTTTGTAGTTCAACTGAAAAAACCTTAAGTAATTCATGTGTTTATATTATGTTCTTCTAAGTAGCAAAAGTCAGTTTTAGTATATTATATTAGATATGGATTAAATTAACGAGTGCCTCTAGGGTACTTATTAAGCACATTTAACAAGTAGATATTCTACTTTAGAAGTATTAATTATACATGTATATACTACTAGAAAATAAAGTGTATTGAAAACGGTAAACCTCTTTTTTGTTTGGTTGTCTAATTTATGAATCCAATATACATAGTAAATAGCATAATCATTATATCTTATAGGCCCATTTAAATCTTACGATTGAGATTCATCTCAGTATATTGTTAAGGTTTATATAGTGATTTTTTTCTTGGACATGTGTCTTGATGACATTTTTAAGAAAACCTATTTTGCACGTGGAAAGCGTAAGCCCAAGAGGGAAAGCATGACTTGATTCAGTCTTCAGTCTTCAGTCCCTCTAAGCGACACAAAGAAGTAATAACTAAGCAACTCAATCCTTCTAGTCGAACTTCACAAGACCGTGAGAATTCCACACCTGTTATGACATATTTAGTTTTAGCAAAAATCACTATACCTTTCATAATTCGAATATCTGAGGTTGGCATGTTCTCCACTGTAATTCCGCAAAGATACTAACAACTAAAAAAATCTCGATACAAAAGATATAATGCAACGTCAGCCGTTCCAAAATTTGGTCACGGCGCAAATCAAACTAGAATTCTCGTGGAAGATGACAGGCGATCGCAACCACGGATCTAGAGGACCTGCTGGACCAGAGATTTTTGTGATTTGCATGCGACAATTTGCTCCCTCAGACCTGAGCATTTACTTAATCAAGTTTCGACAGGATTTCCTGCTTTGTCATCGAGGGATGCTCCTTGATTGCTTTGCTCGTGAGGTTTTGTCTCTTCTATCAGTCGGTGACAGAAGCGTATCAAACATGCTTGCCAGAAATAGTTAATGACTGACATCGCCCCAAGATCTTCCCCCAGATTTCTTCTTTATTTTTCCTCCTCCGATAAGACGAAATATCTTCACCACGTCCTTTCGTAATATCTGTGTACGTATGTTCGTACGGTTTTGAGTAGCCTTCTGCCTATCAAGCTGAATCGCTAAGCGATGGCTTCCCCGACCCACAGGAGAAAAGCTGATCGTGCATGCCTGCATGCATGCGTAATTTGAAATCACTGAGGCTTCTGAAATTGGTGAAGTAGGTCTTGCTTAGTAACGTATAGATAATATTTGATTTAATTTTTTTGCTCTTCGAAATGGAAAAAACATAAATCCATTTAATAATCTTTTTCCTAAATCAATAAGAAAAAGTTTATTATAATTTTTTTATTTTTAGGAACAAACTCTAGAATCAAAGTCTTTTTTTCTCTTTTCCTTTATTCTTTCCTTTTCCTCTTCATCTTCTTCTTGTTGTTCTTTAGACGGTGGCCAGCCATAACCGAGGTAGGGAAAATATAATGAAATTATTAAAAAAATTATAAATCATGAAAAAAATTGAAAATCATGCTAAACATATTTTTATTTTTTATGTAATTATCTCACGTTTTCGAATACTCAAAAACTCGTCCAAATACAGAATCGGAAAAAACTATTCCTCGATAAAAATTATTTCGGAAAATAGAAAACCTTATGGAACCTAAATCTTACTTATGCGTGAATTTGAAATCAAGAGTGACTATTGCGATGTTCATGTTCATAATTTGAAAATTGAAATACTCATCGGCATCTCTCGCAAAAAGCATGATCCAGCTCCCAAGCGTACGGTTTTCTTTTCTTTTCTTGTCTTTACTCCTTTTAAGGACTTCGTTTCACGTCCGAATGTGAATCTTTAGAATTCCTACGTTAATATTCATAATCTCAACCAAACATGAAAGGGGAATCTTTCCATAACGTTCGTTTTTCCATTCCATTTCTATTTTGTACCTCCAGTTTCTCATATCAAATGGGTCGCAAATTTTTTGAAACGCGTGAGATCGTTTACTGGTTACAAAAGCATCGGACTTCTTTGGAATATTCTTTGCTGCATTGCTTATACCTGATATGAACTTTTGATTATAGCTCTACAAATTACGCAGCAGTAAAATCGCAATAATTCTCAAAACGAACCAAACAGAGCAGCACGGCAACGCGAAAAAGAAAAAATAAGAAGAAAGAGACTAAAGATAGAGCCAAAGATGAAAAGGAAGGGGTTGAAATTTTGTTCTTATCTACAGAACAAGGAGAAGAAATTGTCCACTCTCTCTCTCTCTCTCTCTCTCTCTCTATCTGACTCTGAGAAGGTGACAAGACGACTTAAAGGCGCCGTTTGAGCAGTAACAGTTTGTTTTGTTCGTCGAACCCTCATTGATGATGTTTACAGCTATGTGCTGCATCGATCCAAAGTTTCACAAGTGAGGCTTAATGTATTCAACTGCACATAATGTATATGTGTCTGTACGGATATATATTTTTTTCCCATGGAGCTCTGAAAATATGAAACTCATTTCTAAAGTTCATTTATTTCATTTGCAAAAAAAAAAAAAAATTAAAGTTCATTTATTTCATAAACAAAAAAACGTTCCAACAAACTACGCCAACATTTGAAAAAAAAATAGTTGATCTCATGTGTCGACCATAAAAGAAAACCATCTCATTAGTGAGATCCAAAAACTTGTCAACACAGTGTGATGAAGTCAATCCTCTTGCTCTAGCACTTTATTTTATTGAAAAACCCGGCCTCGCATGCTTGGCACAACTTGGTGCCATAAAAACACCGTTGAGCAACCTAACAGAAACAACACCAAATAGAAAGATTTTGTCTGATCATTTTTACCAAAGTGCATACTAATAATTTACCGATTCAACTCTAGTTTTTTTCGACCCAATAGAAGTGCGACACCCTGTGGCAATCGGGTCTAATATAACTTGATTGGTATATTACTCGATGAAATCATTATTATTAATTACCCTCGATATTATCTTAATATGAAAATATTTATATCTTCAAAAAAAAAAAAAAAAACTTCTTAGAGATAGAAAGAGAGAGAAGGGGGTGGGGGGAGAAGGCTCAGGGGTTGTCGGTGACTGAGGGGAGGGAGAAGACGTTTAGGCAGAGGCCACTTTTGTCTTCGAAGGGGACCCGGACCTATCGACGTCCCGAATCCAACTCAGAATCTTAAATCCTTCCCCTTCTGGGGGCAACCTTTGCCCCCAACCACGGCAGCCCCGCTCCACGTGGCGCCCCTCCCCTCGGCCAGTCACCTCGCCGCCGTCGCCGCCGCCTGCCCCCCATCCATGCGGCGGCTCCTGCGGCCGGTTGAATTGAACCCCGGCGGTGGCCTTTTTCGCTGTGGCTTGCAAGTCATGTCATAATGAAAAAGCATGGCCAGCAAAGCTTCATGTAGATTGTGGGCTCTGAGAGACGGCTACCTTAGCCACCTCTAGCTGTTGCCTAGCGTACCTCCCCGCCATATTTGCACACCTATAACGAATTATTTAGAGAATTCTCTACATAATTTTCCAAGTTTTGAGAGCGACAGCTTCATGTTCGGATCACGATGCCCCTTGTAATTAGAACATAAATGCAAATCAAAGTTATAATAGGTATAACTGTTTGAGTTTTTTGTGATATTAACCCAAAATGTTAATATGCATGGGTTCATGACCATTTGATGATGTGAAACAATTTACTTGGATTCGTAGAGATTAATAGAGTGAAAAAAAAAGGGTATTTAAACAAGTGAGTTTTAAGCAGCTGCGCATCAGTATATGATGATTTCCATTTCTGGGGCCGTAATTTTTCTCTTGAATAGATTAATTGTTTCTTTCGAGATGTGGCATGTCTAAGTTGGAAATAATTAAGGATTCCGTCATATAAAATCGGGGGGAAATATAATCATATAACGAATAATTGTGGTGATGATGATCCAATTAGACTTGCTGCGCCTTCCTTCCTGCTTCGTCTGCTGCTCTGGTTCTCTGATGGATTCTGCAAAGCAGGGTGTGATATGACTAGACATCCTCTGGTCAACGGATGGGGTCTGGATCTCTGCCAAGGAAAGTGAAGCCAATGAAATGATTATCCATATATTTTTATTTTTGGCAAAAAAAAATTAAATTCCCTAAATCGTGCCCATTATAATATATTTATTATAAAAAAAAATTAAATTTATATCCGTACGATAGATTTACCTTTTATTAAAATTCTACCAATAAGAACTGTTAAAAATTCATTTACATGGACATTAAAAAGCAAATGGTATTAATGTGGTGCTCAAATCATCTAGCGTAAATATGTAACATAATTACAAATTTGATTTTTAGAGTAAATACATCAAAATGAACATAAGTTATTTTTTTTTGCGACTTTTTCTTGCTCCTTTACAAAAATCCTTGCGAATGGGTGCCATTATAAAGGGAACTTTTTAGCTTGTAAAAATGGAAAGAAAACCATGCCTGTTGTAATTTAAATTTTGCTTGTGTAAATAATCTTTTCCATTACCATCCATGTGCACCACGAAAATAGATCATTTATTTATCACGACTTTCTTAGGTTACTGGACTTGTGAAAATTCATGTGGGCTTGGCCCATATGGAAAAAGCCCACATGAAAGTAAAAAAGCATCGGAGTTAATACAAACATTAAAGTTGTTATCGTAATTAGAACAGAAATGCAAAATTAATTTTGCTTAGTTTTTCATGGAAAAGTGCGTTCTACCATTTTAAGTAGAACAATGAAGTTATTGTTGACTAGAATTATTAATTTTGCTTGGTTTTTGGGAATGCAAACAGCATTTCACTTTCATTTAGATAAAGGTGAGGAGTACATGACCAAAGCTTCATGGTAATGTAAATCTCAAATTGTCTGAGAGGGATAGATAGTCCAATTTCTAAGTAGGGATTTTTTTCTGTAAGTTTTCACAACCCAATCTGCGACTTTATTAAACTCCTAGTTATAATGGGCCAATCGGAGGTTTGGAAACCACACTAACATATCATGACATGCTTCAAATAAGCACATGCACTCCCACTTAAGATGATCTGGGCATGAAAGAGCTCTTATCGAGTCAAGATTATTTGACTCCAAAGCTAAGACAAGCTCTCTTCAGTTCGCGCGGCAAAAATATTAAGGTAACCATGAAAGCTGGCGATTCGGTTTGCGTAGCCGAGGCGACTTGCACCAATCGAGCAAAGCCATCTACCAAGCAACCAGTGTGATTTTTGCATCTGCGCCTTCCGACGTTTCTTCCACAAAGGATCCATCAAAATTTGAGTTTGAGAGTACCCGGTCTCAGGGTTCCAAAGACATGAGATGAGTCTCTTCTTATGAATGAGAATTGTAACAAAATTATTGGATATGTGTTGGGTATAGGTTTTCTTAAATTGGGTTAAGTATGGAAATGTTTTAGTAATATGGATTGAGTTTGGTATATATAGGGTATGGGTCACTAGATTTGTGTTACATGAAAATTAGTCGAAACGGGTTTAAAAATATCTCTCGGACCACTTTCAACTTGACTCGACCCGCTTATTTGACGGGTCTAATCATTAGGCCTGAGAGCAATGTTGGAGTTGGGGCTCAGATTGTAACTTTTCAATTGAAGTGAAGTGCAAAATAGGAAAAGCCCGCCTTCTTGGACTCGGCCCGCTGAGACCAGCTAGGCCTGTATAGTCCTTCCCAGGCCCATTCAATCGTCATCTTTCCTTTTTTAATGCCCAGAATGGCTTTTGAAAAAGAGTAAATATTGTAAGAAGATACTTCCTCTCCGATTAGTTTTCTTTACATAGCGCAAATCCACCCCCATTAATTACAAGCATAACCCAAAAACGGTAAGTAAAAGGAAAGTCGCTGTCGTAGGCTTTTTAGCACTAATTAAATAACTAAAGACCTTATGTCTATCACTTTTTTCAAATAATAACTTTCATTTTATAAGAGTGCTGAATAAAAAAGCACATTAACGAGAGAATGATACCTTTTATTAACCTACCAAGTAAAAATTTTCACGAGAAGGAGAACTGCTCAGAATTTATGAACTTAATAGAATGCATGATTTGGAAAATATTTTTCTAATAATGATCACTTGCAGATATGAATTAATGAAAAATATTTTCATTATTCACAAAATGTTTAGACAGAAATTATTGCTAATAACTAACAATATTTTTTTATTGATTATTTATCTTAAGCAATACGATTATTCATTTTTCAAAAAAATATAGGGAAATAGAGTTTTTAAAATCCCACTTCTCATTTATTGAAGGTGATCCGCTAGTCTATTATTATATATTCATATAGATCAAGATGGTTATCGCGTCAATCTTATATATTTCTAGCTACTTTATAGAAAGCAAACAAATCCTTCGGTTCAACCTCACAACATTTTCAGAAAAAATGCCATGAAAAGTCATGTCGTCCACTTGGGACGAGTGGAATTATTCATTGAATACAATGCACAAAACATCAATTCAAGAGATTAAGATTATTTCATGGAATTTCATAAAATCAATAAAATATGCTCTATCATTCCTAATATCTAAAATTCAAATCTACGGGCTTTCCTCTCCCACATATATAGGTCAAAATTTTTTGTACACGCAAATTGTATTTTCATTTTTAAAGGTAAGATAAAGGATTGAAGATGATCTCAGAATAATTTGATAAAACAAATAAATCGATTCTTAACTTATCTAACAATTTTTGAGAATTAAGTAACTTTTTGATTTCAAAGTTTTGGAGGAAAAATTACAACTAAAGGCACATTTGTTTCAAGAAAAAAATGATTTTTTGAAAAAGCATTTTATTGAAATGATCGTCCGTATCGCTAACAAAAATGAAAGATAAAAAATATTTTCATCGTTCACAAAAATGTTTAGACATGAGTTGTTGTCAGTAAAAATATCTTTCATCAATTAATTATTTTAATCGATACATGTAATCATTTCTAAGAAAATAATTTTTAAATCATTCATTTTTTGTAAAATAAATAGAATTTAATTAAAAATTAGCTGCAAAAGAGTATGGGGCGTCTCCTAGATTTAGCAGATTCTCAATCTAGCATGTGCAAGCTGCGTCTGTAGTCGGTGGTTGACAAAATAAACAGAAACATTATTGACCAAACATGATCATGGTGGTCGGTTTTGATTTGTTGGACGGATGAGTTGCTTCGAGCAGGAAACATCATGGTTTGGGTTTCCTTAACAGCAGCCTTTTCTCCTATGCTTTAAGCTTTAATAAAATAAAATACGATCATCACTTTTTTTTTTCCCAGCGCGTGCAGCTTCCATCTGCTTATTTCATTAGTTAATCAAAACCTAGATAATATATATACAGGATCAATCTCTCTAATCATGATACTGCAGTAGAAATTATTATCAGGGTTGCCGTCATTATTGCCATGTCGAGGAGTACAGGGCGCTAATTAAACATATTTAGTGAGAAAGGTTTTTGAATTTTTCACCACAGTTGTTACTTAAATAAGTGCCAAAGGGCATATTAAAATCATTAAATATACTTATATCGATCAAGGGATTTGCCCATTGAGTGGAAGCAAAGGTTCATGCATGCAGCCTTTTGTAAAGAAGGCAAAAGGAAAAGGGCCTTGCAAAAGTGAAAAAAAAAATCTCTCTTGAGGGAGGAGATCGGGGGAGAGCATCAAGCATGGGCTTAAGCAACTTTATAAAGTGTTAGGCAAGTGATCATATTCTTTTTCAATTGAATAGCTAGGAAAGATGGAGATCTGAAGGGTTCGGAATTCAATGAGATTCTTCAATTTAAGGTATCATCCCCCATCATTGCTAATGACGAGGGACCACAATTTTTCTTCGAACTTGCATTCATGATCCACTTCGATTCTTATACATGGGCACGCGTGATCTTGAGGCTAGGCTTTATTTTTATTTTTTATTTTTTTTTGTTGGGACTCCACCTAATAACCTTGACAAAACAAATCCTCAAAATCTTAGAATGTCCAACTCAAAACCTAAACTTATAAATAAAAAAAGTTTACATGTATATTATATATTTATGTAAAGAGCATATAAATTCCTTAAATAAGTGACGTGGAATACTTTAATAAATGAAAAGTTCTATTTTATGAAGTCAACGATTTCAGTATAGATCGTTGTTACCCAAGTATTTCTAATAGAATGTAAGGCTGCGTTTGGTAGTCGGGATAAAATTCGGGATAGGATATGATTTATCCTATCCTACGTTTGGTGCTTGCTTAGGACAGGATAAAGTCGGATATAAGGGGGATATAGACAGGATAAAATTATCCCATGGGGGAGGTGGGATAAAGGTGGATAGGATTTCTAATGTTCATAATGGAAAGTTTTTTTTCTTGAATAACAAACTTATTAAATTAACAAAATTGAAATTATATTTCAATATAAATAATATTTGAATTCTAATTTAAGAAATTAAAAATTAAAAATTTATTTTTAATTAATCTTATTTTAATTTATATATTCAACTTTAATTCTATCTTATAATAAACATTCAATTTATAAATTAAATATTTATATTTATTATATATTTTAGGTATTTTTGTATTTTAGGCATGTTAGTACAGTTGATGAAAGGGGAAAAAGAAATAATAATGAAAATAATATAAAAAAGAGGAAAAATAAAATAAAAATAAATTAAAATAAATTAAGGAATAGTGTTACGAGAGATTTTCACAATCTCCGTCTATGAACATTTAAGTTCATTTATAATAATATGCCGTTTATATAAAAAAAAAAAATGTACATGATATGATGTGAACATATCCGATTTTAATACCGCGATTCACCAAACAATGGACAGGATATATAAAAATCCCAGGATTTCATATCCTATCCTATCCAATCCTATCCCGATTAGAAATCCGGACGACCAAACGTAGCCTAAGTTTCATACGATTGTGAGTCCATCAATAGAGATGGATCTACTATGGACCAAGGTTTGAAAACTTTGGGGAAGGTAGACAAGAAGTTTAATAATGAACGATTGTATTTGGTCTATTCCTAAAATTGAATCTAAGTGTCCATTTGTTTGGAAAAAAAAAAAAACTATTTCTGGAAATTTGTTTTCCGATTTTTTGATGTTTGAATAACGGAAAATTAATCGATTCATAGAAAACGTTTTGCATGAATTGAAAACAACAAACTTGGAATGGGGGAAAATAACTTTGCCTTCTAGTAAGAAGGAAACTACTTTCTCTAAATCATCAAATAAACGAAAACTAACTATTTTCCTTGAAAATGATTTCCATAGAAAATATTTTCTCTTATCGTGAAATTATAGTGAAAAACAGATCATAAATTTTCAATTTATAGAAAATTTTTTCCATAAATTGAAAACAATAAACTTATTGGAGAGAGAATAACTTTTTCTTTTGATAAGAAAGAAATCACTTTTCTTTAATCATCAAATAAATGAAAACTAACCATTTTCCTATCAAATGATATATATGGAAATTTTTTTCCTTTCATTAAGTTTTCAATGAAAAACGGGTCCTAAATTGTGTTATCACTTAACAATACATTTGCAGGTGAACATTGTCGGTGGAAGTTTTTCATTTTACAGGCAACCTGTCAGGTTCTCGATGCCATTTGTGAAATAAATCTTTTCACAGCTAGCTTTTATTGTAAAAATTTTAATCTGACTAAATAGCACCAATGTTGATTTAATATATCTGTGTGCACGTATTACTATTTAATAATGGGACAATCACGACAAGAGTCCTAAAACTTGTATTGATTTAGCACTTCAATTACAAAGCTTTCATTTCGTGTATTTAAGTCTTAAAACCTATTATTGCCTTCTCTTTTGTCTCTTTTTTAGTTCCATTAGCTTTTGGTGGTCTATCTAAGGCGACGTTTTTTTTGTTAACTTTTTTGTCCACGTGGCTGTTAATAAGTTATTTTGCTCTGCATAGCATATTTCGTCTACAACCATAGTTTGGTTCCCTACAAGGTCTACATGTAAAAACCCTATTACAATCATTCACCCCTCTCTCGGTTGTCAAATTCATCAATTTTGAAAGAAGGGCGTGCCAAATCCAGATGGCGAAGATTTCCGAGAGAATGTTACTTCAATAATGGCAAGAAAATTGAAGAAGGAATTATTAGAGTAAGGAATTCAAAATGAAGGAAAATTGAAAGACATTGTTCAAATTAAAGAAAAGCTAAGATTCTATTTATTTTGCAAGAAACGAACGATTTGAAAAATATTTTTCTAAAAATGATTTATTGCATCACTTGAAATAATTAATCAATAGAAAATATTTTTATCATCAACAACAATTTATGTATATATATTTTCGTGAACGATAAAGATATCATTCATCTATTCATTTTTATAAGAGATACAAATAATCATTTTTAGGGAAATGTTTTTCAAATATATTTATTTTCCATGAAACAAATAGAGCCTAAAAATTATTTCATTAGTTACGGAATGCAATGGAAACCCTCAATTAGTTCAATTGAGTTCCAAACCTTTTCTAGAAAGTTCAATCAAGATTAATATCTTTCAATTTGTTCAATCAAGTTCTAAATATTTGCTCAAATATGCAATCAAGTTTGAAAACTTGTATTGAATACGTAATTTTAGAACGCCATTTAAGTGATATGCAAATAATCTTAAGTATTATTCAACCAATTAAAAGGTTTAGGACTTATTGCATTTCGTACGCAAAGTTTAGAACTTCCGATTCACTTTTCCCTCTAAAGAGAATTAGGACGAAGAACACTAAATTCAAAAAAAAAAAAAAAACTACGTTTCAAACAAATGGAAAATATATCTCTAAGAAGTGAAGTTCACTAGGATCGAAACAACTTCAAGTTAACGTACAAGTTGACTCTCAAATGGATATTTTGACAAGATTCAAAACGGACGCCGGGAACAACAAACTTGACCCCGAAACTATAGCTGAAATTGATATACTTTGCTTCAAAAAGGAGAATATATTCAAATGAAACTTTGACAGAGTCTTTAATTACCGAAGTTCTTAGGATGATCAACTATAGTAGTGAACTCAAAATTAGAAAAGAATAAGTAGAGTTAGCACGGCAATTCCAATTCAAAATAAAAAAATCACCATCCACAAACCATATCAATCGGGACCGGTGGTCGACGGACTTTAGGAGAATTTGCAATAATGTAAACGCACTTCGATTTCCATCATTCAATGCATTAAATCTTTATATCTTTATAATTGATTAACTTTAGCCGGAACCAAATCAAATTTCCCGTGTAATGTTACCGGGGAAGCCTCCGTAGCCCATAAAGTTTTCCTGTTTCGTCATGTCAGCTTTTCAGGAAAATTGATCGAATTCCTGTGAAAATGCATCCGCTATAAATATATGGAAACTTAATGTACGAAATAATCATATAAAGAAGTAATGATTTGATTATAGAACTTATGGAAGTTTGGTGATGAACAATGAAATTTGACCACCTATTCATTAATCATTTTCCTCAAAAATCACCATCAAATGGGTCTATTAGATATGAATAAGACTTTATTTGTTTCGTGAAAATTTTTTTATCAAAAAATATTTTCCTCATTTTTTGGTGTTTGAATTACTTGAAAATTTACATAATAAATGAAAAATCAAAAATCAAACTCAAGAAGATTGGGGCTCATAACAAAGACCTTGGCAGTTGGCACTTGGCAAGGGAACCTCGCTCAGGTCCTTAATGGCCAAGCCCACAACCAAATGTCGGGCCCGAGACTTCGGTGCCTATGCTTAGGTCCTTGACGGCCATGCTCAAGACCTCGGGTACCTTGTTCCTAGGACCGAGTTCATCTAGGGGTAAACGGTTTCATGTTCCATACAAGTTCCATTTGAAATCTAGAACTTACCTGTTGAACAAGTTCTTCATTTTTTGGAATTTAGAATCTATCTTGCATATTTTGAAACCTGGAATCCAGAACCTACTATGTTACATGTTTTATGGTCAATTTCAAGGTCTACTCAAGTTCTACAGATACTATTAATTAAAGGATTGTAATGACTTATTACCTTTAATGACCATACTTATTACTACAATTTACTGATCATAACTTATATTTAGACGCACAAAAAAAAATATTGACAAAATAAATGTTTTAGTTATAAAATAGAAACTTAGACTAATAATTCAGATTATACACTTATCATCGAATGCCATAAAATATCGTGGAATCACGTGAAGACATAGACTAAGAAAAACACAAAAACTTGTTATTGGTTCTAGGCTATAAGTTTGAGGTTCCACCAACCTAGAACCTACCAGTCGAAACAAGTTCCCTAATTCATGCAATTTAGAACCTACCTTGCACATCTTGAAACCTAGGACCCGACAAGTTCCCATCAATCTAGTTCTCAAGTTATGCTCACCCCTTAGTCCTTCAAGGCTGGGACCAATTCCTTAATAGGTGAGCCTAGGTCCCTAGGTCCAGCAAAATTGAGCCCAAGACTCTCGTGCTAGTGCTCAAGTCCCCATTGACTATGCCCAAGTGCTCGGCTCCTATGCCCAAGTCGCCGCCGCTTGAGCCTAGGTTCATAAGGTGTGCGCAAGTTCCTAGCAACCATGCCTTGGTATTATGCTTCCATGCCTAAGTCATTAATGCCCAGGCCCGAGTCTATTGAGGTTAGGTCCATAGTTATAGAGGTTGAGCCCGAGTCCATTGAAGTAAGGCATTGGTCCACAAAGGAAGGGCCTAAGACCTCGATGCCTGTGCCAATATCCCCAGCGCCCATGCCCAAGGACCCGCCTCTCATGCCAAATTCCATCGAATCTAAGCCCAATTCCTCGGCAATCGAGCCTAGGACCTTGGCAGCCATGCTCAAATATCCAACTTCGATGCTTGGGCTTGTGTTTACAAAGGTGGGGCCAAGGGCCTCGACACTCGTGCTAGAATTTAGAGGGCCATACTTGGGACCCCGATGCCTGTGATCGGGTTCTAGCAGCTATACATGGGTACTTGGGTCTTGTGCCCAAGTCAAGGCTTAAGACCTCAATGTGCTTGCTTGGGTTCTTGGAGGCCATGCCTACGTACCTAGCTCTTGGACCCAAGTCACTACCTCCTAGCCTCGGTTCCTCGACAAAAGAGCTGAGGTTCATAAAAGCTAAGCCTACATCCTTCGAGACTGGGCCTTGGATCCTAGTGCCCATGCCCAAGTCTCTGGTGATTGTGCATGGGGACTTGGCTCTCACACCTAAGTCATTAGTGCATGTGCTCAGGTTCTCAATAGCTAGGCCTTAAAAACTTCTACTCTTATGTTTGAGACCTCAGCGACTCGATTGGGTATTCCTTATATCATATGAATAATGTAGTCTATTTAGGAAAAAAAAAATTAAGTTTTCTTTTTCAAATGATGGAAAATTATTTCCAACTCTTTCATATTTTAATCAAATAACGAACAATATTATCATTTTTCTAAAAAATATTCTTGGATCAAGAAAAATGTTAAATTTTTTGTAAAATGGATGAAGCCTTATTTGATAAGTTTTTCCTTTAGATTATGTCTATATCCTACGGCTACCTTTCAGGGGTACATCGTGAACTGTTTCGCAGTGGATATTGCACGGAGGGGAGGACTGAAAAGCTATCTATTAAAAAAATATAAACCCACCTCCATTTTTTAATTCCATAAAAATTGGAATAATAATAACCTCAGCATCCAGCAAGATCACAGCCGGACACATTGCCTTTGACAGATTATTGGCTTTTGACCGGGAATGGATTAGTTGGCTTAAGTTAGTACAAGAGATTGCAGTTGAACAGCTGGAAACTGTACCAGGACTACGAGGTAAATTTGCATGATTATATTCCCATTACATTATTCCATCCCCATATTCTAAAAAGCTCCCCAAAAATATTAAAATTATAATATAAATATATTTATATAAAAGGTTCCAGCTATTTTTCATCGAAAAATTCATTCAGGAGTACCATTAGAGACACATAGCACCATGAGGAATCTGACTGTTGGGCTATCAAATCAGAACCATGGTAAATAAAATGCAAATCCAACATGGATTTCAATATCAAATTAGAGATATGTAAGGAATGTAAGGTACAACACGATGAATGGAAAGGTGATCTAAATAGTCAAAATATTGATCTCGTGAGCATCTTACTTTACAATATGGAATTCGAATCTCTTGCGGGTTGCGGGTATTTAAGTTTTTTCTCTTTTCTAAATTGATCTCCGTCTTTCAATATTTTTCTCTTTACAAACACTTAAATTTTACTTTTTTTCTCATCAGTACATCTGGAAATACAATCTGCCAAGAAAAAAACTCCATCCAAAGCAGACAAAACCGAAAAAAAAGCAATACATGTCCAATTATCCATGAAGGTTATTGGGTATTTTATTGCAGATCCATGATCCCATGGAATTAAAGAATGAATTCTCACTGGTTGTTGTGGGGAGCTAAGCTCATTTTCCTTACACAGTCAGCAACCCAAAAATGGGATGATGGTGGTGGTGCTTATGGAACTATGGTGGATCTTGGTCACACCATAAACTCTCTCCCACCTAATAAAATATGGAGGCTGGTTAGTTGGCTCTGAGAAAACTGTGCCTGTAACAGCAAAGAAAGCTCTGTAGGAAATAGTTGGCAAGCGTGTCAGGAACCAAAAAGAGTTAAAAAAAAAAAGAGTCTAAGATAGGATTACGTCGAGCAAGCTGTGTCTAGCCTCCTTGATGAGGACGGTAGACATCGTATGCGTATAATCTTTCATCGGTAAATTGAAATGTAATAGATTTCTGCTGTTCGACAGATCTTGGTGTGAGCTGTTGCAGTACTTTTACATTTCGATTTTGTGAAAAAATCCAAAAGGCGGTATCTTAAGCATCATAGATTGATTAACCCGAAGAGAAAGACCTTGCTCCTCTCAAATTGTGCAAAAGAAACTGAAAAGCACAGGGAAAAGAATAGTAAAATATGTCTACTGATAAAGAACTTACAGAGGGGTAGATGCTTGTGAGGAGGGGAAAAGAAAAGATAAAAAAGAGTGGAGGTTCCGCAATAATTCAAGAACCAGAGAGCTGTTGGCAGGGGCTGGTCTTAATTTTTTAAGTCATGCAGTTAACAAGACCATCTTCAGAAAGTAAGCAAAGCTCCTCTTTCCTAATCAGTGTACTTATTCACGCAGTTCCCTCAGTCCCTCTCTCTCTCTCTCTCCTGCTTGGAGCCCTCTTCATTTTCGTTTGATGAGCACAAAGATTGAAACTTGACGAATTCTTTCTGCTTCTGAGAAGCTCGTCCTGCTTGTTGTAATATAAGGCGAGAACCTCAAGGGCTCAAAGGGTGCAAGCAGGCACTCTCATGCTTGGGGGTGACTGAGCTGAAACGCTCCGCCAATTTCGGCTGTTGCAGAATTCAAGTGAAACGTTAGTCTTCTTGGCCCTGTCCTGAGTATCCCCTGAAAGTACCTTGAAAAGGGTATCTGCAACTTCTTTTTTCTTGGTTATGGACTCCAAGAAATTGGAATGGTCAATGTGCATTAACTGCCCTAATCATTCTTCTTTCTTAGGTCGTTTCTCCTAATTAGAACTGATTCTTGTGCAATTGGGTCATATTTAAGCATCCTTCGACCTTGAGAGAACCTTCAGTCCTATTTCTCTCATTTTGGAGCGGTGATGTGCGTGTAAGTTGAGGCATTTGTTTCTTTTGCCAAGCAGAAGAGGAGGAATCTGCTTTCAATTTGTTAGGTTGGTCGCAAGTGAGCTGTTTCTCACCAATTTGTCATTCATTGTTGGTTTTCCTCTACTTTATGCTCTGAAAGGTTCACTTTCTTTTCTGTAAGGAGAATTTTTTCCCGTCTCTCCTCCCGTTCGGGTGGGGTTGTTTGGCGTGATTTCTTCTTTTTTTTTTTTTTTCCCCTTAGAACAATAGGCAAGAGAAGCTGGTGCTCTTGTAGATTTTGTGCCTGATATATCTCGGATTTGTTCACTTACTTTGCCTTACTAGATGCTGAAATGAGAGGTTCCTGTTTTCTTCTTTAGCTGCCTCTGTCGATTCTACATAAAGCTGCCACCAAAGTCACTGGCTTCTTCTTGAGTCCTGCCATATCACCAGCTCACTGTGGTCAAACCCACTTTATACATTATGCTTTTATAACTCATATAGCTATAGGGCGATTCTTTGAGTCCAAAACTTAGGTTTCTGCATCCTGAATATGAATAATAGTGGTGGGGGTGGTGGAGATGATATGGGGTTTCCTGATGGAGGCAATAGCGCAGCGAATTGTCCATCCTCGGGCATGATCGCCAATTCCATATCAGAAGAAGTTCCTATGATGGCTATGAGCTCAATGTCTACATTGGAGAGACCTCCAATCTCGGTTGACCCTTTCTTTACCTCCGGGTGGGATACACTTGCCTCATTAAGTCATAATGAGAATTATGGGAGTTCTTCATTGGTTTCCCACGGCAACTTTGTCGGTTCATCTTATCCAGTTTTGATGGATAACCAAGGTTTTGGGAGGAATGGCTCTACTCAACTAGCTCAATGCCTGTCTGATCCAAGGCTTCAGTACATTGGAAGTGGCAGCATCTCTGAAATGGTTGGTGGCTCCTTTGGGCTGCCCGAACTTAATCATCTAGCTAATCATGGGTCTCTGCCAAATAGTGCCTCCAACATAAATAGCAGTGGCTGCGAGAGAAATTCAGAGAAAGGTGCACAATCTTGTGAATGCCAAAATTCTGGAGATGAACCTGTTGGATCTTCAGCAGGAGATAGGAGAAGAAAACGAAGCCCCGATCCAAGTTCTCAGTATTGCTCAAATAAGGTGAATCGACTAATGCTGCAATGATGTAGACAATATGATGACTTTGATTTTCTTTTTTACTTATGTGGTTATTAATGTCATTAGAAAATTGATGTTTGTTTGTGATAGAACAATGAGGGGGACAATTCTGATGTTCTGAGATTGCAAAATGAGAAGAAACAGAAGATTGAACAACCTGAAAGTGCTGATTTTTCTAAACATAATACTAAACAATCAAAAGATGATTCTTCTAATGATGGGGAAGCTCCCAAGGAGAATTATATTCATGTGCGAGCACGAAGAGGCCAAGCTACCAACAGTCACAGCCTTGCGGAAAGAGTAATTCCTATTTGCCCTGGTTGAATTAGCACTTTAGAACTAATGCTTATAGAGTTTCAACTCTTTTCGGCTTCAGGTTAGAAGAGAGAAAATCAGCGAGAGGATGAGAATGCTTCAGGAGCTTGTTCCAGGATGCAATAAGGTAATTTTTGGCAGGCCACCATCTGAGATATATATTCCTATGATTTTGGATGGGTGGTCACTGGGTTTAGTGATTTTTTTGCTCAGATTACTGGGAAGGCAGTGATGCTTGACGAAATTATCAACTATGTGCAATCCCTGCAACAGCAAGTTGAGGTACGCTTCATCTGGAATATGTTCCTTGTGCTGCAAGATGACGCTGTTGTTTTTAAGAAGTTGCCATTGAGGTCCTGGAACAACTGAGGCACTATGTCATGTGCGCATGCTTTTTTTAACTATTATGAAAACTTAATCTGATTCGCCTTTCACCTAGTTCTTATTTTCTCCGAAACATAATAACCTAATCATGTCACTGTGGTCATCAGCAAAATGAAAAGATGATGCGAGAAAGGATAAATTCCACTGATCCGCAACCTCTGAAGTCATGACAGATGTTAACAACTAAACTGCACAATGACTGTAAACTAGATGGGTTAACTCACTATTGCCTTTTGTCTCTCCTTTGATTATACTTTTGTATCTTGCAGTTCTTGTCAATGAAGCTTTCCACTCTCATCCCTGGACTGAGCATCGACTTGGAGAAGTCTCTATCTAAAGAAGTAAGTCAAGAACAATAATACACTTGATCTTGACAAGATAATGAACTTTCTTCTGCAAAAATGCCAATAAGACATTGCTTGGCGAGTTAATAACTTCTAATTATATGGCTTCCAGACTCATTCGCGAGGTGGTGGTGCAACAAATCTGGCACTCAACCCTGGAATGGGCTTACCTCACCTTTATGCACAAGGAATCCTTAAGGGGACATTGCCAATCATGCCGAGCACAGACCAGTATCCTCCCTTAAGTCAGGTTTAGCTGCAATGAGTCTTCTCACGAAATCTACTCCAGCGATTTCCTTTTTCATGTACTGACATTTGTGATCTTCTTTTGTGCCTAGGCTTCACTGGATGGCGAGCTTCAAGCTCTTTATAGTATGGGGTTCGATTCCATTTCAGGTATGGACATTATGAAAGTGAAACCGACTAACTCACTCGAGTTCTTGGGCATTCTTGAGCATTTTGAATCTCTCTTCTAACTTAGCGAGAGACTCCTCTCGTTTCCACAGGGCGCATGAAACCGGAGCAAAGAATGTGAGACGCAAAGATCTCCATTCCCACAGCGAAGGATTTTCGATGACTTGAACCAGCGTCCTGTGAATTCAATTCAATCCAGAGCGATCGGAAAAGAAAGGGTTGTATAGATGATCAACTTGTAACTGTTCATTCTTCGCAATTTTTAGCTGAAGAGGATGATGACTCTAAGCATTTAACCACCAGCACATACTGATTTCTGGACTCATATTCTGTGACTCCGGTTGTTGATGTAGATGGCCAAGAAAATGCAAATCATTCTTATCATTCTAATCGTTTGGTCTTCTTTCTTCTATTAATGGAGGGGTCTAGGCCCAAGAAGGAGATGCTGGCCTTACGGACCATGCTCCACTTTGGGCCTCCCGGCAAGCTGTCGGGCTTTTCATCACGTCGACCATCTTCACCTTGCAATCCAGTTTTGTCGTTGAAAAGTAGTTTGCTTTACCGGCAAATCATCCCGAGGTGAGGCTGTATGTTTAAGATGGTATCGGTGACGAGAGGTCAAGGTAGAAAGAATCGGTGCACTGTTTTCGGCTATTGACGGGCTTGACTCTGTCGCTGTTCAAAAGAATGGAAGCTGCTAGCAGCATGTGTGGTGTATTGCCGCACCACCTTTCTGTCACAACCCCCCTTGGACAGTAAAGATAAAAGACTTAAATTGAAGATCGAACCGAAGGATCTATTTGTCCAACCTATGGCTAGAGAGACGATCCATGGAAGCATTTAAAAGCCTCTGCTCCGATATTTAATTAGGAAAAATTACTTTTTTAAACTTACACATTTGTCGATTCATTTTTAAACTTTTAAATTTTGTCAATTAATCCTAACCTTTGAGCGGAATTCCAATATAATCCTTCGGCCAATTTTTGCTAGAAATCGCTGTTTTGTCGGTCCAATCATTGTCGGCTCCGGCGAAAATTGATCGAAATAACTATATTGGAATTTTGTGCAAATGTTGAGAACTAAATTGACAAATTTGAAAAATTTAAGATTGAGTTAACATCCGTAAAATAATTTAGGACCGATTGGACAATTTCCTTTTTTAATACAGAAGATCAATCTTCTTATATTGGTTTTTGGGCCAAAGAAAGTATAATATCAAACCGGAGAAATAATGCCCGTTGCTTGGACCAAGGTGTACAATTTATTGTGTTTCCAAAAAAATTAAGGTTTAATACCACGAAAAACCCAAAACCAGTATACTTGTGATAAAATTACAACAAATTAATTTTTTGACTATTGAAAACCCCCAAATTGGTACATCTATAATAAATTCACCACTCATTTATTTCCATTAAAATTTACCGTCAAATTGTTTAGTTAAAAGACATGTGATAATTGATATGTGTATCATCTTGGAGTTTTACCCTACATTTGTCATAGGCATACTAAATTATGATTTGTCGTCGTATTAATCCAAACGAATGGTAAGTTTAGGGTTTTTATGTAGTTTTTGATAAATTTATCATAAACGTACTGGTTTGAGGATTTTTTGTGATAAAAAAATTAGTTTAGAATAAATTTGTCACAATTGCATCAGTTTTGGATTTTTCTTGATATTAACCCAAAAATAAATTGAAATATTCTTCTTCAAAATTCAATTAATCCATACAAAATTTAAGATTTATAAATTCATCTTCTATTGTAAATATATTTGCTTTAATCACAAACCGATGTGATTTATCTTAATTGGCATTTAGTTATACTTACTTACCCATCATTATGTACATGTGTTGTGAATTTTAAACATATATTCGAATTTTAATGTTGCATATTTGCTAAAATATCCCTCGCCAGTGGTTGGTGATAGTAGGTGGAGTGAAAAAGGTCAAAAAAGAAAAGAAAAGAAAGAAGGAAATTTAAAAAAAAAATACAAAAATTGTCAACAGTAGCACTAGCCGTACCACGTTGGATGGCTGGTGCTGGCTAGACCACTGTGTCAACGATTCCAGAATGATTAAATTAGTATATTGTCAAAGGATTTAGGTTTTAATTGGCCAATTGTCAAACAATTTATGATTAAATTAGCTAATTTAAAAGATTTAGAACTAGATTGACCATGTACAATAGGCTTAGGAGTCTTTGAACAATTTTTCCATTGAATAAGTGCTAGTAAGTAGACTCAAAGATGAGTTGATAATTTTCTACAAAAGTTAGTAAGTTTAACACATTCATTAGTTACATTAATAATTTGGTTCATTATTGAAAAACAATCCACTAAACGTTGATATTTTTGCCAAGGTTGTCAATACTTTACTGATGTGTTATCTCCTAAACAAATTAACGGTAAAAATTTTACCAAATGTTGTCCTACAAACTGGTACAATCATCCAAGACACTGCTAAAACTATTCTTTTGAAATTACTTTTGGAATCCAGATAGAAAGATATATTCATCTAGAAAAAGAGTCTTGCCAGTGATTAAAAGATTCAGCCAAGAGAGAAAGAGACAGGGAAAGAAAGCACTTTTTTTCCTCTTTCTGCTAATGCCAAGTTTCAATCAGCCTACAGTGAAAGGCCAAGAAAGAGCTGCCGACAGAAACAGATAGCTCAAATCGATCAGCTGGAGGACCACTTTCCCTTGGAAACTGTCAAGACACTATGGTGAATTTGAACAAACTAGAATTTAAGTTTTGAATCTCCAATTCGATGGTAATGTGGAGAGAGAGAGAGAGGTTTTGGAGTGGTCCAGTTGCATTGCCAACCATAACTTGGTGAGACGAGAGTTTGTACTTCTGAAATGGGGTTGGGCCACACCCTCCCCACCCAACAACATCAGACAATCGCAGACATACACAACACTCACTCTCCCATGTGCTGGTTCTTGTGCTTAAATAAAACATGGCTTACCCACCATCCACTGTCTTTAAATTGCATTTTCATGACTACAGCTAAAGCTCACTAATCCATGCCCGATTGGCCCATTTCCTCACTAAATAATCCCAGCTTCAATCCCTTCTGGGGGAAATCACAACAGAAAATGAGGGCTCAAGCTCGAGGTCACTTTCAGCCAATCATTCTAGAGGATAGAGCCTGAAAGGTTAGGTGTAGGTGGAGGGAGGATGTTAGTGGCATGAGGAAAGAACCATGTGCATTGCATAACTCATCCAGGGCAGAAAAGGTCATTTGTAAGAGTTTGGAAAACCTAAAAAATAGCAACGTGCAGATAGGATCTATTTTTATAAAAGTCGAAAAACCCAAAAAAAAAAAAAAAAATATGAAAGAGAAGAAACCTTTCCCTGCCCCTGAAGACCAGCAAAAGCTTCACTTGGCAAAGGTAAAAGACACTAAAGGAAAAGACAGATGCGCTTGGCGTTCACCTGCCCATTTCTTCTAATTTAGAAAATAGAGCTAGCCATGAAGCCAATGGAAATTTTCTATTAATTTTCACAATCACCCTGATGCCAAAATCCAAACAGAGAATTCTCCAATTGCTTGGACAAAAACAGATGCAGAACTTTGGAGCTCAGTTGTTGTGACCTAACTGGAAGACCTGGAATTTAGGTCAGGAACATAGAAAAGGGCAAAGATACTGCACGGGTAATGATGCAATAAGTGAGCCAGCGATGGCCCTTCTTTCTGCCTCAAAATAACATATTCTTATGGTAATAAAACCGAGGCAAGACAACTGACAAGAACCTATACACCAATTCTCTGAAATGAAATAGAATGTTCAGACAAGGGTCCTACACCCCTAATGGACTAAATTATACTCATGAATTACCTGGAACTGAACCAATATAGAGAGAGAAAGAAGCAGCGAAACTAGACAGTTCATCAAGGTAATCTGCACTGCAAGAAGAAGTGATCTGCTTCAACTGTAACCGGAATCACTTTCTGAATGCTTTGAACAAGGGAGTATTTCTTACAAAAGAATTGACTCAAAAACAAAAGAATTCAAAAGAAAAAAAAATAGAGAATGCAGACTAAAAGCATCAGGACAGTACAAAGCATCCCCCTTACTAATGTGATCGTCTTTCCAAGATGGCAATTCCTGTTTCTGTCCACTTTAAGGTTCGTTCTTTTCTTGTATTTGGGTGGAACTGCACCTAGGTTTATACAGAGGGTGGAACCTAAAGACAAGAAATGCACCACCCCATTCCTCTACAACTTCTAAAGATTCCTCTGCTCGTGTACAGTATTATTTGCATGCACTGCCACCCATTCTCTGGCTTCTACATTCGCAAAATATTACCCAAGTTAACAACTCGAGAGACGGACTTACTCGACCTGCTCGCCGATCAAGTCCAGACCCACCAGCAAGAAAGAAATCCCCTGAAACAGCAAAAAGTAGAAATGTACGCCCTGAGCCGACAACAAACTCCTTGCCGATGCCGTGAGAAGAAGAAATGCCAAAGAAAGCTCCTTCACATAAATCCTATTATGTTTCTTCTTCTGAGAAGTTAACTTCTCCTGCTTTTGGATTTCCTCTTTCATTTCCTCAAGATCAGGAACTGAAACCCCTCTTTGGTGCTTTGGCTCCTTATCAATTAAGGCCACAAGGTCACCCTCAGAAGACCGACCAGATTTTTTGGTCACCACCCACTCATATGCGCTTCCTAGCTGAAACAGTCCAGATATCATCGCATTGAACTTAGTGACGGACATGGTGTTCTCAAAGAGGAGGTAAGGGACTATGAATGGAAAGGATTTCGGAGCCGGAAGAATGTTGAGAAAGGACATGGTGGCTGGAATGTAGCATACTACCCAAGCAGGTAGCTCGGCCTCGGGAACAAACATGGTCATAGGAAGGATGATACAGAAGAGGGTGAAGGAGTAAAAGGGCAATATGAGTTTTCGGAGCAAAAAAAACAGAAAGATCATATTAAACTTCTTCCATACGCTGATCTGCATCGAGAAAGATAAGAATCAGCAAACTAGTAAGAGTCAAAATCTTCACATAACTTACTCAAAAGACATCATTAAGCTTGATAAGGAAAGACTAAAGATAACTAAGGATATAGTAAGTACCTTGGATCGGATAATGTCGAGCAAGCACAGCCGAAACAATTGCATTGGGCCAGAATGCCATCTGTGTTGTTGCTTCCTGTAAGCTTCATATGATTCTGGCAACTCACACTGGCACTGTAACATGTGAAAGAAAACATGGCACGTAGCATCTTAACACACTGTTTAAAGATCTATGGGATACCCAGACTTGATGACTAGAATAACAATTCCATCGTGACTTTTACATTCTCAAAGGATAATAGTTCGTAATATAAAAAACGCTAAACTGAAGGATTGAATTGACTTTTGGAAGTGCCAGGTCCAAGTTATTATGAAGCTATAAAACTAGAAAAACGCACATATATCAACTAATATCTGTGAACTACCATGGTGATGCAATGCGAAACACAACTCAGTAATCCTTTTCCTTAATTAATTTAGATGTTAGTAAAACAGAAGTTAAATTCTATATTAGATAATTTACATTAGATTTCACTTCAGTTTTACTCAGGAATAAGCTGAAAAGTACCAATTACCTCAACATCATTCAGGAAAACAAATTTCCAGCCTCGAAGGTGAGCGCGGACAGCAATATCCATGTCTTCCACCGTGGTTCTCTCCAACCAACCACCAGCATCCTCTAGGGCCTTTATCCTCCAAACACCAGCAGTCCCATTGAACCCAAAAAAATTGATGAAAATACCATTTACTTGCTGCTCCACCTCAAAATGGAAAGACAAATTTACGTTCTGTAACCGCGTAAGCAAGTTTTCATCCTTGTTGACAAAGGACCATCTTGCCTGAACTAGTCCCAGCTCTTCATTATCCTGAAATAACAAATTGGACATGATAATTAGAATACGACCAGTTTGAGCATCACAAAGCTAACATATCCTACTCAGTTATTACAACGACCACAGTAGTAGTGCTCATTTGTTCGGCCAATTCCACAACTCAGGTTGAGCGAGAGACTAGTTAGTACCTTGAAGTGAGGAACTGTCCTCTTCAAAAAGTCAGGAGTCGGCTGAAAGTCAGCATCAAAAATGGCCACAAACTCATAATCCTTTACATAGCTACAGTTCATGGCAGACTTGAGGTTACCAGCTTTATACCCATCTCTAATTACCCTATGCCTGTACAGAATGTTGGCTCCTTCCTGCTGCCATTTTTGCACCTCCTCTTTAATCAAAGATTGCGTCGTCGGATCGTCCGAATCGTCGAGAACTTGAATTAGCAAGCTCGATTTCGGCCAATCCAAATTACATACAGCAGCTATTGATTGTTGATACACCTACAAAGAGAGATTCCTAAGTATCAGATAAAAATCATCTCTTCCAGCATTAAATGACCAAATAGCATCATCAGCCGGTTAAACATTCTCACCTCCTTCTCGTTGCACATGGGAATTTGAACAAGAACCATGGGGAAGAACCCGTTCTCGCCTGATTCAGGATCAACCGCAGCTCCGCTCTCTTTGGGTACTGGCTTGATCTTCTTGAACTTTATCCAGAAACACCCCAGGCACAGAACGAGCCTATCTATGCTCTGGATAAGGAACAGCACAATGCACACATTGGCCAAGAACTGCAACGGCGGAGCGAGATACTCCACCCGAATCAAAACCCACCTCGAATACAAGGAATTGAAGGCACCCTTAACCCCTAAAGGTGCAGCTAACAAGTATTGCAATTCGGGAGCTCCCAAATGCCAACCCTTAAAGTATGCAGCAACCTCAAATCCTAGCAACAAAATCGACAACCAAAGAAACGCTTTTATACACGCATAGATCCTGGACTTCACAGTGGGGTTCTCCTTCTCTCTGCCGCTGCGAGATTCGCCGGTCTCGGCTTGGTCGGCATCAGCGTCAGTCCTTCCGGAGGCGACGCGGCGCCTCACCGCGGAGGCGAGAGTGAACCCCGCGCCGGCAATGGAGGTGAGGCAGCCGGCGGCTTTGTGGGCCTTGAGGAGGAGGACCCAAGTGAGCTGCTTGGCGTTCTTGTTCCGGCCCTTGTCGCGGACCCGCCCCGACGGCGCGGAGTCGCCGCCGATGAGGAAGTCCTCCTCGGACGGCGACTCGAGCTCGACCATGGACCAATTGGGGTTCTCCATCTTGACGACGACCGGGGTGCCCTTGTGGCCTCCTTTCGCCCACCAATCAAACGAGGGCGCCATTCTTGGTCTTGGTCTTCGTCAACCTTGATCTAGAAAAAACACCCACTTCGTACAGTTTGGTTCGACGGGCTAAAGATCGTAGCTTTTCCAATTTTCGCAAGATTTAGCCGAGTCCCAGAAGAGAAAAAGCCAAAGGGAGCTAGGAATTTAGCCTCATTCTTGTCCTAGTAGGGGAGAGACACACCAGCCGCGGAGAAAGGGAGAAAGCGCTTGTGTGGATTCAGATAAACCAACTGCTTCAGAGGAAGAGAGAGAGAGGGAGGGAGAGGGAGAGCGAGAGGGACGCGTGGAGGGAGCACCGGAGCGAGGCGTCTCTAGATCATGGCGACATTGGGAGATGAGTTATACGGGGGGTAATGAGAAGAAGAAGAATAAGAAGAAGAAGAAGGAGGAACAGAGAGCGTTCTAGAGAGAGAAAGCGCGGTGCTGTAGAGAGAGACAGTACAAGGGAGAAATGGTATAGAGTCCAAAGGTGCCTACACATTCGATTACAGCTTGCAAAAGGAGGTCTCGAGTGGCATTGAAATAGAGAGAGAGAGAGAGAGAGAGTGAGAGAGTGATGTACAGAGAGAGATGGAAAGAAAGGGATGGTAACAGCTCGACACGCCTTTGATTTATTTGGATTCGGACATTGATTACAAGGTATAGATGGAAAGCAAAAATCCCCTTTTACTTTCAACATAAGCACACACTAATCCGAAGGAAACACGTTTTCTCCGCCAAGATAAAAATTGCATTTTTACCACATTACACGAAGATGTCCCAGATTTCGAGCGCACATCGAATCGCATCCGCTGCCCCTCCCCCCCAATTCACGCTCCGATGCCCGCTTCTTCCCGATCTTGGAACATTCCAAATCCCCACTTAACCCAGAAAGCCGCCCCGAGAATCACAAGATGGAATAAAGACTCCCCTCTTTCCAAAGATCTCGTTCCTATTATTTACTCCTCTCGATTCTCAACGGAAAACCATCACCCCCCTCCGTGGTAGATCTCACCAACCCAAGATTGTCTGTCCCTTTGTCCCCCGTTTTCTATCCTCGGCCCCGTTCTTATGTTTTGTCAGGGGCGTTTTTAATCCTTTTTCTTGGCAGGAAAGATGAATGTCAGACGCCAACAACGATGGCTAGCTGGGAACATAAGAACAAACCGCGAGATGTCTGATGCGATGCGACTCCCCCTTTATTTTTGCCTTCCCCGGTGCGGCATGCGGATGCCCCCTCTTCCGGCGCGTGTGGGGATCGAACGGAGTGAAAATTCCTCCTTCCCCTTCCGTCGAAAATTCGATGACGGGTTAAAAGCGACGGGTGAAAATGACGATGGATAATGGGCGAGGAAAAAAGGGGCGTAAAAGAAAAGGTCTTTCGTTTCTTGTGGGGACGAATGACGATGGATACGAGCAGGAAAAACCAGAGGCGGAGGAGAGGAAGGGGGGTTGAAAGGCGACGCCTTGACGAGGCAACAACCGTCCGTGTCCCGACGTGGCAAAAGGTGGAAAAAGTGACGTCTTTGGGAGGATATTTTTTTTTTTCTGTTCTGGTGCATTATGTTGCCTTCGGCCATTTATTTTTACTAATTCCTTTGGATGGATGTCAGAAACCAAAAGGTGATTTTCACGAGGACCGCGGTTTTCGATTTATTTGCATGTCAAAATGTATTTCGAATTTTACCAAAAAAAAAAAATTAGAGCATCGAATATGGTTCTAAAGAGTGGATATTTCAATATTGGCGTATCGTTTTAGGATTTTCTAGCTTTTTCGTCACTATCGAAATCGACACAAGCCATTCTTGAAATGACATAGTGATTAAAACGGGCGATTAAATGACCTTTGCATATCTTTAGGGAGTAAGTAATTCTTTCCTTTGGATTAAGATCATGTATGGAATTTCATACCAAGGATTGGATTTTTTAAATAAATTGGAAAAAATTCAGAACTGTAATATATTTTTATTTACTTTCTTGACATTCATTTTGGAATACCAATTATAATGAAAGTGAAATGCTTGCAAAGTTCTCTATGATTTTTTTTTTCCCGAAAATGCATGCACGCAACAGAAATAATTCAACCCTTCTATACAGTTACAAAAATAATAACCAAAGCATTGCGATGACAAATATGCCTATAGAAAGTCATTGGATGCTTCCGAAATAAAAACGCGTCGTCTTCTCCATGGTATACACTCATTTGTCGTGTGTCCAGTGTTATTAATTTTTTATTAATATTCCGTATTATAATGAATTATTAATGAGCGCTTAAGATTAACGGTATGTTCAAACATTTAACATTTGGTAATTTGGACAGTCAAATCATGCGTGAAAGCACTAAGTCGGTGGTAAAAATAGGACTGCTAATAGTGGTCAATGCTTAAATTTATTTTAATCACCAGCTGGGGAATTTGCAAACGCCCTTCCAACTTTTGGGGCCTACCATAATTAGCCCCTTTATCTTTTAAATTCTTTAAATAACTACTCACCTAATCATTCAAACATTTAGTGTCCCTTCCCCGTTCATCGTTCACAACTTTTTCTCCAATTGTCTTTAAGAAATGCTCCCAAAAAGAGTTATTTAAAATGCGAAAAATGTCCTTCGGCAGAAGTGGCTTGACATAACATTGGATCTTGGCATCCAAGAAAATATTTTGAATTTATAAATAATTTATCATGATTGCTCAATCTATTTGTCGCGTGAAATTAAAGTTGAAATTGATAGAAGATTCACTTTTGTGTTCATCACATGGCACTTTGCTTTGCCTCTCTCACTTATTAATTGCCGCCGGACACAAATTCGGATAGTATAATCTAAATGAGATATTTTATTTAAATTCAGAAATCTATCTAACCCATAAATTAAACTTAACGGTGTCTAAATCATAATATTTTTATATTATACTAAATTCAGCAAAAACTGTTTAACTAATATTACAAATTAGCTGAAGATAATGGCGATATAGTCTGGCAAAATCTTTTAATGAAAATCTCAATTAATTTAATTGCTTGATTAGTTGATATAATGCAAATAATAATTTAAATGATAAATTTTATAAAAATAAATAAATTGTAGTCTACTAAATTAAATGTTGGTTTATTCGCTACTTTTCAAATGCACTTTTTGTAGTATAATATTCACTATACATTTGTCATTGGATAAATTATATAGTTTAAAGACGGGTTTATCTCCACTTACTTAGACTAATAATCAAAATATAGATAAAAATAAGGTTCTTGAGTTTTTGTTTTTCTGGAAAATTGGTTGTGCTATGCCCGACGCGACGCGTCGCAATTTTTAATAATATTTTAATATTTTTAAAAATTTTTGAAATTTTTATTTTTATTTTTATTTTTTATGTTTTTTCCTTTTTTTTATTTTTGGCTTTTTCCCATGGCCGGCCACTGGAAAAAGCAAAGGAAAAGCCAAGGAAAAAGCCAAGGAAAAAGCCAAAAATAAAAATAAAATAAAAATTCAAAAAAATTAGAAAAATATTAAAATATTATTAAAAATCTTCATATCTTATCATTCCAAAAGATTTATCTACCTCAGTTACAAAATTGCTTAATCGAAATTTCATTATTTATTGAATTCCATTCATCTTTCCAAAAGATTTAAGTTACCAAATTGCTTAATCAAAATTTCGTTATTTAAATTCCATTTTAAAGAACAAGCTAAAATTTAAAAGAAAAAAATGAATATTGAAGAAATATATTTCGTAAATTATCAAATTATATAGTTGGGATTATATATCGATAAGAATAAAGTAATTGAGCTTTAGATTGTTCTACATACTACAACTTTCATATTTTATCTGGATATGAATAGTGCTGGAAATATAAATATAAAGTTTCTTTAATATTTTGATATCTACATTGAATAGTGCATGTGCCTATTCATAGAATTTATTAGATGACCATATAAGTAACATATCATCGAGAATATGCACAATTGAAAGGAGAGATATATATACAATTTTGATAGATATGGAGAATCAAGATAAATAGTTTAATTATATCCAACAAAGGAAAATATCCTAAAGAATTATTTCTAGCATATCTTATGATTCGAGAAAAGATTAATATCTCAAGATTAGATATTCTAAAACAATGGCTTAAGAGATACAGTTTCGAGTTTTAGATATTTTCAAACATGTTAGAATGATACAGTCTATTTTGAGCATAGTTTAATTTTCTGTTTTATTGTTCCTTTGTTTCTTTTAAATCTCACCGTACTTTATAGTTCCTACATCAAAAACTTTGTTAGGAATTTGCTTTCGATTTTCTTACCTAAATGTTCCTAAGCCAAACACTGTTAATTAGGAATATAGTTTTGCTATTTGACTTTATAAAGCACGGGCCAAGAATGTAGTTATGAATTAATTGTTTTATTTTAGACATGTATTATCTCTTTCGTTATTCGACAAATGTTAAATAACGTTTTCGTCTACCATATATTTTTCAACTAAAAACAATTAGCGGGAAAAAGAGATGGGCTATCAAGTATATTTAATCTATGAGGCTCGAGTTCGCTCGTGGCCAATCACCGATGGGCTGAAGAACATGAACAAGATAAAAAAAAAAGATAAAGATAAATAAAATATTGAAAATATTCGAGAGGAGCAAGTTTTCAGAAATTGTTTTCACCTCCTTAAATTCATGAATTCGCTTCTGTAAATTTATGTATGAATGTTTTCATTGACTAAAAAGTGTTTTTGATTGACCGGTCATTTTCCCGTCAATTCTCATAAAACACTTTCTCCCAAATAACAACAACCTTAGGCTTCATTTATTTTATGAAAAATAAACGGTTTGGACAATCTCTATTATCGCTCAAAATAATTAGTTAAATGAAAAATATTTTAATTATTAATAGTAATTTATGTCTAAATTTTTTTGAGAAGGATGAAACTATTTTTCGTTTATCCATTTGTGTAAGTGATCATCATGAGGAATTTTTTTAAAAAGTAGATTTTTTTATAAAACAAATGCAGCCATGAATGGGGGTGAAATTTCTAAATCAATCTGCCTTTATGTGTTTTTTTACCCCTTTCTCTTTGCATATTTATGAAATTTTGCATGGCTCTTTACAGCATTTACGTCAAGATGGGCATTATAACAGTGACGGCGATGGGTCTCGTTGCCATTTAATTGACCATAAAATATAAAAATAGTATGTGTATAATATTTATTATATAGTTGGAAGTATTGAATGGTTCCAGTAATTATTCAATCCGCGAACTTGAATATCATTTAGTGGGATGTCTTGTATTAATGAAGACTAATCTACGACATTGGACAATTCGGAAATTATTTAGACGGCGCGACAAGGGTCAAGGTGCATGCCCTAGCTATCTTATATAGCTCACAATAATGTCACAGATGGCCCGGACTATAATTCAAATCAAATTAGATCTAGCTACTATTCGTCTTATCGCGGACCTGCCATTTAAATTGCATACGCTCTTGTTTTATTTTATTTAGCTTTTTATTCATTTTATATTCCAGACCGATAAAAGCTTAAAGGGAGCAACCAAAAGAAAAAAAAAAAAGGGAGATAATTATAAATTAATCAAATTACATTTGAATATTTTTGGAGGGCCAGGTTTAGCAATAGTTTGTTTATTATAGCTGTAATTAAATTTGAATGATTTTGGCGAGAGAAGACCGAGAATTTATTATTATTAGTAGTACAATAATGGGTGAAAAAAGTCAAAGCAAAGTTGAATAATCCTCATTTTGATTAGTCTAATCATAAGCCTTTGTGTTTTTAAACCAATGAAAGAAATTATGATGACGTGATTATTGCGACCGATGCCTAATTAGTCGCTTTCCGTTGCATCTCGAAGCATGGTACTTGGTCAGACTTTTGTTTTATGTTTGATTTGCGCCGTTACTCAATAATAATATTTGCATTGTATAATTAATGATTTCAAATTACAGTCAGTAAATTATAATTGATAAGGTAAAGTTAAGTTAAATTTATTAAGAAATTTTTGTCTAATTAAATTCCTACGTTATTATTTGTTACGATCAAACATGATAATTTTCATTTCATTTTATTCCCATGGTTGATTAAGCAAAGATATCGGATTGTTTCATTCTAGTTCATTCCATTCCATTTTTTCAAATTCTTTAATTTCACCAAACTCAACACTAAACGATTACACATAAGCATGTTGTGTGGTGTTAATTTGTCGTAGATCTCAAGTTAGGATTAGTACAAGTCTGCCCATCATGATTTAATCAAAGAAAAGCCATTGATGGTTTTTGTCAACCTGGCCTTAATAGATTGCAGGAGAGCAATATCTTCTTCCAGCCATACCTTTGAATGGTAGGTTATCAGTTTTGTGTGCTCTCCACATGAAAACACAACAAAAATAGAATGGAAGTGATGTTTGTATCTGTAACTCACTAATCAGAGACAAATTGTTATTAATTAGTTGATTGAACAGCATGAACAATTATTGCCTAAAGCATGCGTAAACAAGTGGAAGAAAGGGAAAGTGTGTGTGCGTTTTTTCAAGCAATTATCGCTAGTGATTTCTAGTTAAAATTATGAGTTTGACTTAAAACTCGATCTGCGTTAAAGTGATTTATTTTAGTCTATAAAAGACATAAACATTAGACAAATTTAAACCGTCTAGAATGTTTCACAAATTGGATGAAATAAAACGATATACTTTCATTTATAATCTAGTATCCTTATGCATGAAGACAAGAGATAAGAGGTATTTTTAGAAGACTTTTGAACTTTGACCAAACCATAACGACCCAGCAATTCAACGATTTCTTGGTACACGATTTACCTTTTTCTAAATCATGATTTGAAAAAAACAAATGTCAACATCTACCGTTCCTCGATGGAGCATCTCCAGCAGTTTTCGACATTGACACCAGGAAGTTCCACAAAAATTGAAAGAGCGGAGTCGAAAACAATCGATTTACCAAAGCACAAAAAATAAAATAAAAATGAGATATCGGAAAAAAATAATATTTTATTTACCAATTTTCATTTTTGGGTGGAAAATCGAAACGCCGAAAAAGATGCCCAAGCGCGTGAATGTTTTTTCACCACTCCACGTGAAACCCACGCGCGGGAGCCCGCGGGTAGGCGTTTCGGCAGTCGCCGAACGAGGAATAATTCGGACCGGACGGTGAATAGTCCAAAAGCCCCTGGCCCCCGCCCGCGGCCACCGACAATTTTCAGTCGAGGAGGGTCTGGGGCCCAGGGAGGGGCGTTTCCGGGAATTCGGTGCCCCCGGTCCCCCATCCCGAGGGGGCTGGGGCGGGCGCCTGCTCCGCGCCACACGGCCTTACGGTGGTCCCCCGGCAGCGAACGCCGCGCGATGGAGACATCTCGGCCCTCCGTGTCCCCCCAGCCCCCCGGCCGCGAGAACCGGCACCGACGGCTGGCGGATCGCGACGACCGCCGAGAACGTGCGGTCGGATGCGAGCCGTGGGGTCCAGCCGTCGGATCGTCGTCACGTTTCTCACGCGACGGAGCAGGGAGAGAGGAGAGTACGGCTCTGTCGCGAAGTCACGTGAGATGGGTGGGTGGGACCCAGCCTGGCCTTTTCCTTTTTTTTTTTTTTTATTTTTGCTTTTGTGTTTTTTTTTTTTAAAAATTCTCTTTTCGAAATTCAAATACTTTCCGGAAAAACCGAAATTGGCGCGCAAAGTGGAGGACGGGGCGATTTTGGACGTATCCGAAGCCGCAGACACATGAGCTGTCGGCGCTCGCTGATTATCCGAATTTTAATTTAGTAAGAAGATTAAAAATTACTGTATATTACAGTATTTAGACAAAATTCTCATTCCGTTCTATCCCGACAACAATTTGAATTTCCTAAGCCCAAATTGAAGGAATAAAGATATCGAAGCTAGGATTAGGCCAGCTAGTATAAATTGTGAAAAGAGGACTAGAAATAAAAAAAAAAAAAAAGGAGAACACTAGATAGAGCGAGAGAGCCTCGAGAAAGGCGTATGACCGGGGGGAAGAATCCAACCAAGGGTTTGGGGTCGTCAATTAATGGCACGAAGGGCATTTCCGTGATTTGAAGTTGCGGCGGGGGTGGAATCGGAAAAGTGACATCACGACGGACCGGAATACACTCAATGAGATTCCTAGGCGTGCTCGCATCTCGCCACGTGGCCGGACGATGTCGGAGCAACGGCGGGTTGTCGCAACCATTCCAATGGTCGAATGCTTAATTAGTTAGTAGGTACGGGATAAGTTCGATGTACACGTCCAATTGCGATAGGTTCCAATTTCACCCACAACGAAAAACAAAATCCTAAATCAAAATCACTTCTTTCTTCTCTCTTTTCCCCTCAAATCCTCCGGACCCGGGACATTGATTGCCGGACGCACTCTCGCATCGCTTATGCTACCACCGCCCTTCTCCTCCATCGGCCGCTACCAACGGTTGCCCGTCCCTACCATCTTCTTCTCTTTTGCCCTTGCTTCTCTTCCTCTCTCCATCTCCCTTCGGTTGCAACCTCAACTTCGAATATCAAGCCCAAATCAGTGCTTTCAATATGATATACTTTCATAAGAGATAAGGTTACCTTTGCGATTAACCTAACAAAAAATCTTAATTTTATTTCACTAAAATATCATGTAAAATTCTCTTGTTATACTAATTTCGTAAGAGATGGTGGGCAAAACGAATCGGGTCGGTGCAACGAAATGAACCTAGCGCAGCGCACCCGGCCGGACGTAGGCAGGACCGACCAAATACTTTTGCGCTCTGGGTGCTGGGAGAGGACACGTGGCGGCCCAGGGGGACCAGGGCGCACCGAGCCAGGCTGGCGCCGCCGCCCGGCGGGGATAGAGCAGACCGAGAGTCGTCGCTTCACGTCATCCGCCGCGAGTCACGGCGGCTCGCCACCTCAACATTCCCCACTGCCCGCCATGCATGCCACGTTATCCATAACAGCAAAACCGAGACCTGCCGCCTTTCGTCCTCAGACCGACCAAAACGTCCCTTTCCCCGTATATTTTCCGCAGATCTTTCTGCCGGTCCTCGTCCTTCCATTTCATCGCCACATCCTGAGTTCTCGACACCTTATTATTTACTCTATTTTCTCGTATTTTTTCCCCTTCTTTTTTGGCCTCAGACGATTTATTTCTATGGACCACAGTATCCTATCGGCTGTAGTTCGAGCGGTGCCTTGTTGGAATCGTGAAGAAGAAGTTCGTCGCACTAGAATTGACCCACCGACAGGATTTCTAAGAAGTTAGCCAGAAGAGTTAGGAACGCAAAATGCCACTGAAGAATTAGAATAGTGGAGAGCAATCATGGCGGCAGCGACGTGCACGTTTAGGTTTTGTAAATTCTTGGTATTTGACAAAGAGCAGCTGCGCTTTCGCACTTTGAATCCACACGTCCCTTTTACGCACGCCCATGTACAGTGCATATTATCGGTCGAAATTCGATTGATTAAGACGCGGGTGAGCTATGCATGAGTGTAAGTAGACGTCACGCCAGAAAGAATGTAGAGAAGTAACAGGTGATACGAATTGGAAACTTTCGATAGGTTGCTTGCCACCTGTAGGTAATACTCAAAATAAATCACGAATTAGATGAATTTTACCTTTCCATTCATCGTAGTATCTTAATATAAATGCGAATGGAACAACCCGCCAATCACAAGTAATTATTAAGACTCGTTGAAAAGACAAAAAGACTCATGGGAAAAGACACAATTTTTACTAGAAAACAACTACAATTAAATAAGGGTTTGAAAACTTAAACTACACTGACTAAGTCTTGAAGATATGGGAAATATATTTCCAAAGTAGCTGAACTAATGGTTTTCAAGTGATGCTCCAGCATCAAGATTGCATGCAGCTATGGAAAAAATAATTGAATCGCATGCAAAGTAAGATTAACAAATTTTCAATGATGACCCTAAAATTTCATTACATTATCGCGGGGTCCACCACATGGACGGGGCATAACATATGTTGGGACAGAAACATTGTTTAATGCGCGTCTTAGATGGCCCCTTGATTTCCATTAGCCGTCCACTTGGGCAAGCATTACGAGCTTGACAAACATTAACTATGGTCCAAGACCCTTGTCCTTTTGCCACCACCTAATCTTTTTGATCGAAACGTAATGTGGTACAGGTGCCTGACCGGGGGGGTCCCACGTGTCCCGATTATTTTCTTGGATGCGTAGATGGGTTTTCTTTAATGGATTCAACCAACTCTCCCACGAACACATGATTGCGTCGATTATAGGTTGGTCTATCATTCGATTAGTAAATCAAGTACCGTATTTTTTTTTTCGCGTCATTGTGAAATAAATTTAGGCTGTGTTCGTTTCGCAAAAAATAATTTTTTAGATTTTTCAACGTTCATTTAATGGAAAATAAATTCCTTGGAAAAATGTTTTCCATGAAAAGAAAGAAGTATTCTAAATTAAGGGAAAATATTTTCCACTTTTAAAAAAGTGAAAAACATTTTCCTCACTACCACCGCCCGCGGTGGCCGCGATGGTTAGAGCTTTCTCCCCTCACCGAGAGGAGAAGGGTTCGAAACACCGCGTCCCCATTGCGCGAATCACCTGCGGCTGGATTTGAGGCGGCGGTTCGTTCGCCCCGGGTTTAGCCGGCTATTGGGGGGTTCCCGGGTCACCAAAAAAAAAATATATTTTCCTCACTTGATCTCTCTTATCTCACACCTTTACAAATCCTTACTCCCCCTCCCCTTTTTTTCCCTTTTCTTTTTTGTTCGAATTATTTTTAATTTTTTTTCTATTCTATTTCTTTTCTTTCCTTTTTCTTTTTTTTTTTTTTTTTCTTTGTTTCCCATATTCTTCTTTCTTGGCTAGTCGTCGGACATTACTAGACGAACCACGAGCTTGTCGATCTCAAGCTCACGCTCTGCACTCTTGCTTATCATTTTCTTTATTTATTCTACCCTACAATTGTAGATTGCTCAAGCAAAGAGCTCTACATGCTTTGCTTCTTTTTTATTTTGCTTCATTTTAAAATTCATATGTACATTTTTTAGAGTAGATGAGCGTTTGACGATAATGAGGGAACAAAGATATGAAGCAAGTTTGCTTGGTAAAGGAAAGTTCATACTTAATGAATTTATAGGTTGGTAAGTGATGCATGCCTAAGTGGTGAAGTCTTAGAAAATATTTTCCTTACCGAACACCGGAAAATGTTTTCCCAAATATTTTCAGGTTTTAGCCGAATACCAGAAAATATTGTCATTTTCTTGGAAAATGACTTATAGGAAAATATTTTCTGGAAATTGCCCATTTTTCGCGAAATGAAGGCACCCTTAGAGTGTATTTGTTTCACGAAAAATATATGATTTGGTAAATATTTTCCTTAAAAATAATCATTCGCATTGCTTACAAAAATGGACGAACGAAAAAAAAAATTCATCGTTCATGAAGAATTATAGAAATGAATTATTATTGACAATGGAGCATTTTTTATTGACTAATTATTTTAAGTAACAGAAATGATTTTTTTAAAGAACATATTTTTTAAATCATTTAATTATTACGAAATAATGGAGTCTGATCCTTTTGTCACCTATTTAAGAGTACTATCTTTAAAGTGTCAATCCGCTGAGGATGCACTTTGGTTTTAGAATGTCTTGCTGCCAAGTTTGCCTTGTGCTAATTTTCTTGCAATTAAAACGACATTTTTTTTTTCTCCTTTTGCTCCTTTTGCGGTCGACCAACCAAACCCTAATTTTCTATTTTTGGTGTCAAATTCTAATTGATATGATGTTATTGCATCGCGCACGTAACATGCGAACGTCAGACAAATCTACTGTTCTGTGTTTTGTCGAGTAATGACGATTCGGAGGATCTGAAAACGAAAGAAGATACCGGCGAATTACGTCGTTCTTCTTAGGGTTTCAATCAATAAAATGCACATGACTGTTCTTGAAAGTCATCAGTTAAAAATAGCAAAGCATATATGTACTTTTACAAGTTAACCTTGGTCGAGAAAGTACAACATAGTAAAATAAATCTAAAAAGGCAGGTATTATATCATGTGGATGAGCCACGGAGCAAGAGTTTTACGTGGTTGCAATGGGTAGTGAGGCATTTCTTAAGAAAATCACCAAAATATCTTAAATTTATTGCACTTGTGTTATTTTAGTTCTAAACCTTTTAATTTAACCAATTAAATCCTAAATCTTTTGAAAATTTGTCAATTTAGTGCATTGGCTAATTTTAATTGGAAATCGTTGACATAAATACTAGCTATTTTATGTAATACACTAGTTGAAATGGACAAATTTTGTAATTATATATTTGAATAATTTGTTTTTCTTTCATATATATTTTTCATTCTTTGTCTGCCGATTACAGGGCCTTGATCATGGCTAGCGATTGACCAAAGGTGATGATCGGCGAGATCGAACCTTGCTAGAGGCCAGCGAGGGTCAGCCTCGCCTACTTTGGGCGAGGCTACTCTCATTTGAATTTGGTGAGAGGTGATCTCTCCATGACCTCGCTAAATTTGGCAAGGGGCTGGCAACGTTGCCCCTTGTTGGTCATTGCTTGTGGCCCATGGGCTTGGCGATCAATAGAAGAAAAAGGAGAAAAAAAAAAGAAAGAAAAGGAAAAAATTAAAATTAAAAAAATTATTCATGTATCGGTGTCGACATGTCGTAGAAACGATTGGTATCCATATTAGCCATTTCCAATCAAAATTGGATGGATGGACTACATTGACAAATTATTAAAGGGTTTAAGATTTAATTGATCAAATTGAAATGTTTATATGATTGAATTAATGTAAATGCAGCCGCTTAAGGTTAATTTTTTTTTTTTTTTTGTAATTTTTCCAAAAGTTCTATAGAAATTTCAAATTAAAGCCTTAGCACTAGGAACAGTTTCAAGCTCGAATTGTCCAACCTTTTGTCTTATAATTTTCAACACAATTTTTTTTTATCTTATTTCCCATCATTTTCTTTTTCCGTAACGACTAACGACTTACAAATGTCGGTATTAGTTTCCTCTAATATGCTATCATCTGTTTCACTAAACCCTTATGCTAAAAAATTTGAGCTTACGCTATTTTCATTCATCATAATTTTAGACGCACCTTAAAAATCTAAATGGTCAAAAGTAAACTCAGTAGGAGCTCATTAATAGTAAGATTCATGAAAGAGGGGAAAAAAACATATGTTTAATGTAAATCGATTGAGAAACTTAACAAAAAAGTTCTAAACCTATTATAATTTTTCCAAATCTGTCAAATTTGGCTTGCGCAGCAGATAATTTTTTAATAATATTTCTCTCTCTCTCTCTCTCTCTCTCTCTCTCTCTCTCTCTCTCTTCCTCTTGCTTTGGCGACTAGCCAGAGAGGAAGGCCGGTCGCGGACTAACGCGATCAGTAGTGGCGAGCTTGCCTTGTTGTTTCTTGGCGAGGGCAAGCCCGCTTAGCCACTATTGAGCCGAGCCCTTGCCAGATATGGCTAGCGATGCTCACCTTGCTGAATCCTGGCGAGGTCGGCCTTGCCCATCGACGGCGGGGCGAGCCTTTAGTGAGGGCTAGCCTCGCCTTGCCAATGGTTGGGCGAGCTCGGCCTTGCCCAATGACGGCAAGGCAAGCTCGCCTTGTTGGCTACGTTGGTCTAGCGATCAGCCCTTCCCTTTGGTTAGTTGTCGAAGTAAGAGAAAGAAGGAGGAAGAAGGAGGCAAAAGGAGGGAAGAGAAGAAAAAAACAGAGAGAAAAAAAGGAAAAATTAATAAAAAATTAATAAAAAATGCAAAAAGTATTGTTAAAAATGTCGGCGCGTCTATGTCGGGGACACGGTCAAATTTGGCCGGATGGGGCGGAATCGACACAATTACAAAAGGCTTAGGACTAAACTAGCAAAAAAAAAATTATGATTGATTTGGAAAAATTATGATAAGTTTAGAATTTTTTTGGTAATTTTTGCTAAATTGATCAATCAAATAATTTTTGGTAACGTTCCTTAAACTATCGCTTCTTCTTCTTTTGTATTCAAATTGGAGATGTTTACATGCTCGTTGCTCTCTTGTGAGAATATTCGAGTATTTTACTAAGTTTAATGATCGGATTCTTATTTAAATGAATATCAATGAAGTACATTTATTTACAAAGTCTCTCTTAAATTCACTCTCTAACAACTCTTTGTAATCTTCAATTCTATACTTCAAGGTTTTTTTAGGGGAATTCTTTTGTTGATTAGTGAATTCATTATGATTATAATTCATACTTAAGATATGTTAATTAACAAAGATTAACAACAATGCCCATACTCGTTATAAAAAGTCTTCTAAGGAAATTAGACATATCACATTAGTAAGTAGAAAAGAAAGAATGAAGTTCGTGTAAAAATGAATGGAAAATAACATAAGATGGTAAAATAAAACATCATTATATTGATAAATACCGACAATATTGCATTTTCAGGAGTGTACGGCTTTTACATTTTCAATAGATATAAACTTTCACTCTTCCCATTTGCGATCTTGATTAACTAATTTTCTGGAGATTGTTATCTCAACTCAATAAATTAAGAAGCGTTATCATTGATTAGATTTTGGGAATAAGGTGAGCCTAAATTTAATCCCTTGTGTATAGTTAATAAATTCAACTTGCAATTAATAATTTTCCATTTGATTTTTTGTTATCACGTATTAATTTTGTAGAATATTCGAGAACCAACTTTTCTAGTAGGATTTGCTATACAATCACAAAGAAAAAAGATAGCAAAAACGAGAAAGAAATTTTGAGACGCAATGTTTTATTCTAGTTCATCCTTAAATTAGAGTTATGTCCAGCCATGGTTCCACTATAATTATACCTTGTAACTCTCTACTACATCTCTCAATTTACAAGAGAATATATATCCAATAACTATTCATGGGCCCAAACCCAAATTACCAATAAAATATGGATTCAAATTATAAAGGCCTTCCGACGTCGCAGGGGCATTGTCTTCTATCACCCTTGCCCGTTCACTAAGGAGTAGGACCCCATGTCATCTTGTTGATATGAAGTATGAACCACACCCAATATTTTTCTCTTCAATCAATTTGACTAATTTGTGTTACTTTAAGCAACAAGTTAAACCATCACTTATGAAAAATCACATAATTGTACATCTTTAGATTTTCACTAACATTTTTAAAGCCTGAAATCTCATTAGTAAATCATCATTGCGTGGCGCAATGGTTATATGCAAGATACATTCTACTCCAAAAAGAGAATATTTTATGCGATGAAGACACCATGTGGTGGAGAAAATATAGTGCATGATCGAATAATCATCATCATTTGCATGTTATGAATTTAATTCCACCTAAGTTTACGTGTGCGTGCATCTCACTTTTAACTGACCGGTCGTACTGTGTGTTCCTACCTCGTTAATTTATCACACAGAAATGCATTCTCCTTTCCAAACTTGCTCCAAACGCCTGAATACATAGTCAATGGAATTCAATTATTACTTCCTACATTTCTTTTCAAACATGGAGAATTGGAAATACATGGAAGCATCTCTCATCAGCATTTCCACGGGCGAAAACGACTTCTTAACTTCAAGCTCTCGCCATCGTCTCAAGCTGTTTTCCCTACCCACCTGGCCATATCACCGTGTGCGGAGAGCAGCTGGGGTTTGTCCCCCCTTCTTTGTTACTAAACATCATTATCTACTTATTCAAAACGAGTGTCTTATTTTGATTAGCCTTTATTTGTTAAGTAAAAAAGCTTTGATTATCGTTTCTTTTGGGGCCATATACCTTTCCTCTCTCTCTCTGACCCGTGATTTGCTCAAGCAAATATATTCTAAGACACCTACTAATGATATAATAAGCTTTTATTCATTGTTTAGTACTTCCATGACCTCATCACCGACACATTTGCGACCTTTCATCTCGTAATTACACGTCTAACATGGAATGTGACATTGACATATTTTTTTTTTGTATGGTAAGCACCCTTATTCTCATCTTAATCTATTTAACTAAAAAAGGATTCTTGGTGCAGAGTGGAAGTTAATTGTTGAGAGAAATGTCTGGACTGGTAGAGAGGGAAGGAAAACGGATAGCAAGAAATGGGATGAAAATTAGACAGAATATTCGGAGAGGTATGGGGAATGAAGAATCGACAGAGAAAAAACTCAATATCATACAAGAAACAAGCTAATTTGATTTTTTTGGGTAAAAGCTAATATTTACAGAGTTAATTTTCGACAGCTGAACCCAGATTGTAATCGATAGCAATATTTTTTTAAAAATAAAGTAAAACTGAAAATTAGAAAGCAATTACCTGGCAAAATAGGAAATAAATAAAATCCTAATATAACTCAAAAACATTTTCCTTCTCGTTTATATTAAATTTATTTCGCACGGGTGTCTAGGAGTCAGAGAGTACGTAAGGTCACTTCAAATCAACAGCCATTGGATTCGCTTCTCAACACCAAATTCTGACAACACTCTAGTTTTCCTATATAAAAAATTATGTTTATAAAAAATAAAGAAACCAAAATCACCTAAATATATTCAAAATAAAGTAAGGGATATCACAGAAAAGTCCAAATTATGTCAATCCCCAACTTTTTTTTTTTAATGTAATAAAAAAATTAATATCCAAACTTTTTTCCATGCTACGAAAAAATCCATATATATCTTTCATTTCAGCTCTATCCAAGGTATTTATTACACTAATATAAATTTGAGTTAAATATATTACAATGAACCAATATATGATTTTTAGGTATACAAAGAAAAGTTTAGAGTATTTATGTTTCAATGGGTACATTTCAGGGTTTTTATTTTGTGATTTTAGCCCAAAAAGTAAAACCAAAAGGCAAAATATATTTAAAAAAGAAGCTATCTTTGATCGTCGATTGGTTGGGACAGTTGGGTCAGGGCGAGAGGGGATATTCCCTTCGGATCTCTCCTCTCTCGCACAGATCGATTCCAACATTTTCCAGAACTCAATTCCCGAAATTTTCCAACAAGAGAACTGTAAAGTCAAAGTGCATAAAGTTCGGAACAGATTGCTTTTGTCCTCTTCAATTAAGGAATTAATTTCGAGTAATTATTGGCTGGTGATTCTTGTAAGTCCTGTCCAACACATTCGGTTCTATACCACATGTCCATGTCCAAAGTAGTTTTGTGAAAATCCAGCTGACATCAACATCGCACCAGAAGCTTTTATTGAGCCAACAGGTGTGACTTGATGCACCCAAGAAGGGAAGGTGGCTTATATGACTGTTCTTGAAGTAGTTTGTTCTTGTAATTACACCCGAGTGATTTAGCTAACACTATGTGAGTTATTTTTAATTAGAATTTATGTAATTCTTTTGTGAAATTGAGAGATTTTTTTTTGGTCAATTTCACTAAAAATTGTAAGGGTTAAACACTATGTAAGTCTTTACTATAAATGGAGATTGAGAAATACCGAGAGTGTGCACGTACGTGAGTTTGTTCTTGTAATCACACCCGAGTGATTTGGCTAAACATTATGTGTGATTCTTCTGTGAGATTGAGATTATTTCACTAGAAATTGTAAGTTCGTGGCACTGAGATTTCAATCCTCCGATTACAAAGTCAAAACAGGAAGCTCATCACCGGACAATGCGGTACTGGCCTCTGTATGTTAGGTTCGATTAGCGAACCAATGGCGGATTCTTTACATACATAGGATGTGAAGTGAGACCGAAGAATTTTCCCGCGACATAACGTGGACCAGGTTCCAGAGAGGAAGGAGAGCCGCCATAACTTCGTCAGCAAAAAAAAAAAAAAAAAAAATGCAAGCAATCGCATTGCTTGTGATCTTAACTCGATCTGGACCAGGAAAGTGGACGTTAAATTATGTACAAGTACACAACAAAAACTAGCAAAACCTGATGTCGTCGACTGCAGCTTCAAATCATCTTTTCCTCTTCCTCTTGGACATTTTGCCTACATCAGTCTTCGCGACTGAATCAGACTGAGAGTTTCCCAGCTTGGCCTCGATAGCGGAACTCCACAGGGCCCTCTCTACATCTGATGGTGTGAACAACTGCCCCTCAGCGCTTAATTCCTGAAAGTGCTCAATAAGCGAAGGCGACACACATTAATATCATAAACAACGGCGATTGAACTTAAGCATTGAGTTTTACCTCTAAGACATCGTAAACAATCCTCAACTTTCTTGTTAGCCAACACTTTGCATCGTCTAGTTTCAGAACTTTCAGTTTACACCATCTGAACACGCTAAAGTTTCAAAAGAACCCTACATTTTGCACCATCTATTCCTATCTCTTCCCTTTCCTATGTACCATCCACTATCTATCTTTTCCCTGACATTTTCTTAGGATGAAAACTACACGTTTTGAAACTGAAGGATGCAAATACGGATAAAGAAAAAATTGAGGACACTTTTGTGATCGTCTCCTAAGATATTTCTCAGTAGTTAATCTGATTATACGGATTAACTCCAGTCTCACAACAAACATGCATGGTTAACCGTTTGAAGGACTTGGACATCTGACTTCTTTTAGCAGATCAACATAAGAGAGACTAACTGAGTAGAAGAGCATCATCCATCATCACCACGGGAAATAATTTCTACAAAATATGTTCACTTACTTGGGCCATCAGTATGCCCATCCTAACACAAAGAAGCTTTCCTTGTTTTCTAAATGAAGCACAGCTTGTTTAGAAAACAATAGATTGCAGAGTATTCTCTGACTAAAGTACATTTCTTTATACTTACAACAAAAATCTAAGACAAGTGCAGAAAAATGTCAGCTATTATGGACAGTACATTGGTTCAAATGATTCCTTCAACTTACTTTCTGTATACGGTTAGAAATCATGTGTGTTTTCAGATTGCTAATCATTTTAACCAATAAAACTAATCATGAAAAGTATATGGACTCTTATGAAAGAGTCGTATGGCTGTATTTTTTAGTGACAAAGATGTCAAGGAAGTGTCAATAGTTGACATAGAATGGAATGACTGTTACTGGAAAAAGCTAGACACACTTTCACATTAAGAAGAGCCTATGATCATTTGCACCCTAGAGAAGGGAATTCCATCTTCATATTTTGTGAGTGCAGAATTCTAGCAAACTAGTAGAAGATAACATCCAAAAAGGTGAGTCACAGAGGATACACCACGGAGACTGAGAAGGAAAATGTTGAGAAAATAGACAAGCAAATTGAATAATAATGAAATGGACAAAACAAAGGAAATGAAATCAGACACAAGATTTTGGTTAGTGTGACTTACATTCAAACAACACAAAATTCCACTAGATCAAGCGATACAATAAAGATTACGATCACATTCGAGTACTCAAACATTCTCAGTGTTTCTCAACCCCCAATTACAATTACAATACATGTTTAGCCCTTACAATCTCTAGTGAAATAATCTCTCAATCTCACAAAAGAATTACACATAATGTTTAGCCAAATCACTTGGGTGTGATTACAAGAACAAACTCACGTACTCAAACACTCTCGGTATTTCTCAATCCCCAATTACAGTGATGACTTATATAGTGTTTAACCCTTACAATTCCTAGTGATATAATATCTCAATCTCACAAAAGAATTACATAAATTCTAATCATAAAATAACTCACATAGTGTTTAGCTAAATCGCTCGGGTGTAATTACAAGAACATACTCATATGAAGGACAATCATGTAAACCACCTTCTCTTCTTCGGTGCATCAAGGCACACCTGTTGCTCAGTGAAAGCTTCTCTTATTTATACTGAACTGAGGATCTCTCATTTGTGGCAACTTTTTTCCTTGCATGTGGGAGTCATTAACATTTATAGAAGGAGGCAAACCCACATGCTTTTACGGTTGCTGGCAAATGAATCCCTTCATTTATTGAGGCATGTGAGAGCCACTGAAGGGAGTTAACAACAAAGAGTAATGTCCCTTCATTTATGTGCGCCCATGTCTCCATCATTGCACTCTTTTTTCTCGTTTCTCTCATGAATGAAGCTCTCCTTATTTTTTTCTCTCATTTGGTTAGAGAAAGGATCTCCCTCACATGATTATCATGAAGGAACATCATGATGAGCCATCCTGATGTTTTTTTTCATCTTTGAGAAGCGAAGCGGCCATTCTCCCATTCTCTCTTTTCAAGTTCATACAACATATGCTAATGCAATTGTGGCTTTGCTTTATTTGTAGTTGAGAAGGTTATATCAGAAAATCCTTTTTGAGTTGCTACATGCACAGGTGGAGTTGGTATTTTGATGAAATCTGCGGCTATGGGGGAAGTTCAAGTGTGGCTTGGACCTGGAAGCACTCATGTGTCAGTTGAGTGCATGAGGGGCTATGAGAGAGTAGCAACAAATTGCAATAAAGCGATTGTGACTTAGCTCAAACATCGAGCCAAAATGGAGATTCTTGAATATGTCTCCAGTTCAAGCCCATGGAACAAAATAAGTCCAAAGTCTACTTTCACCTCCTATCGACATTTTATGGGTCAAAGGACCATGATAAGAACTTAATGCTCAACATGGACTTTCACCATGCAAAAGAAAAAAGAGAATGAGAGAATGAGCACATTGTTTCTCAAAGATGAAAGAATTATCATGACGGCCCATCATGATGCACCTGATGATGGTCACACAAGGGAGATCTTCTCTCTTCCCAAATGAGAGAAGAAGATAAGAAGAGTTTCATTTAAAAGAGAAAAGAGGAAAGAGTAGAGAGAGCAAAGATGGAGGCATAGGTGCAAATAAATGATGGGACATTACACTTTGTTCGGTGTTGAGTCCCTTTGGTTGCTCTCACACGACGCCTCAATAAATGGAGAACTTATGTTCAAGATGCAACTATAATTCGACTGCAAGTGGAATTGAAAGAATAAGGAAAAGCATGTGGGGTTTGTCTTCTTCAATAAAAATGAATGACTCCCATATGCAAATTAAAAAGGAGCAACAAATGAGAGATCAAATAAGGGAACTCTTGTTGAGCAGTAGGTGTCCTTTGGTACACTGAAGAAGAGATGGTGGTCTACGTGAGTGTTCTTAGAGTGAGTTTGTTCATTATAATTACACCTGAGCGATTAGCCAAGTAAATTCTAGTAATTAGAATTTGTGTAATTCTTTTGTGAGGTTGAGATATTATTTTACCAGGAATTGTGAAGACAAAAACATTGTGTGAGTAAATGAGTGTAATTGGGGGTAGGGTGCTTGAATGCGATTATAATTCTTTTATGAGGTTGAGATATTATTTTACCAGGACTTGCAATTTCATTTCCTTGGTTCTGTCCATTTTATTATTATTTGATTCGCTTGTCTATTTAATAGAAAATACTTTAGCGTCTATATAGCTTCTTTCTAGCTAACTCAGCTGCAGCCAGTGCACATTCAATTGTAATACAAGGAACAAAATCTCAGATGTCTCGATTTACCTCATTTATTTACTAAAGAGGTAAATTTGATTCCTAGACACATTTGAATGGACAAATACCAAAGGTCCTGTGCCTGTGCCTGATGTCCTATGTCATTCGAAAGGGTGACACCAAACTACTAAGAGAACGAAAAATAATATGACAACAGCAGGGTCATCTAAGCGCAGGACAAGCTGTATGATTATCCAACACCAAGACATGTCCATTAGCAAGACACTGACCAATTAGAAACATGCGACACACTCATAAAAATCCCAATCGAACCTTAAAAAATATGGGACTATGCCTTTGTCTTCAGTGCAATAACAAGGAAATGGTTTTAGGAGATACCCTCCCTCAGGGTTAGAGTAGGTTCAAATGGGGACTACTCTGCACATCCTAATCAGCAGAAGTAAATAGCAAGGCTGTCTTGTACTGCAATGTCGAAGTCTGCCTATTAATTTTTTGTGTTTGGTTGGACGTAAGTGAATTAAAATTTGTATTCCATTCTTTTCCTTCCACTTCCTTTCTTCATTTTTTCCCTTCATGTCCCTTCCAACTTGTAAAGTGTAAAAAAGAAATGCTACACGGACCTTTGCCTTAGCCTGCAGTTTCTCCACGAACCGCAAATACTGCTTCAAGGAATAATCTTTGGAGTGTCCCAGAGCAGCCACCAAAGCCTTTCATACCCAAAAAAAACTTACGATCGTCAAAATCACTGAAACATAATCTCCACAACACACCCGGAACAACAGAAAAGAACTTTATGGCTCAGCTTCTGACCTCGTCAGACATGAAGGGGGCGACGTCGGGCGCGTACGCGGCGAGGACGGCGGATGCCGTGGCGGGGCCAACCCCCTTCAAGACTGTGAGCTCCGACACGGCCTTCGACAAGTCGGGGAGCGACTCGAAGGCCTTACGGGAGGAGGACTCCACCGCCTCCTCGTCCAGCGACGACACGAACTCCAACAATCGCGGCCTGGAAACCACCACCACGTCAGGTAATCAGAAAAACCCAGAAAGGGTCCGCGTCAAGAGAGAAAACCCGGAAGGTCAAAGGGGACGACACCGCACCTCCACTTGCCGCGGGCGAGCTTCCACTGCATGAGCTGGGCGAGCTCCGAGCGGGTGAGGAAGGGATCGGGGTCCCGGCCGCGGAGGAGAGCGGGGAGGCGGCGGCGGTAGAAGTCGTCGAGGGGGAGGAGGTCGGGCTTGCCGAGGGATTCGATGCGAGCGGAGTAGACGGAGAGAGCTCGACTCCACCGAGCCACGTCGCTGCACTGGAAATCCATGGCGGCCCCTTGCCCTTGCTGCCGTCGCTTTCGCAAGGTGAACCCTTTTTTGAAGGCCTGGAGTCCGTGCCCGACCCGCCAAAAGAGATCCGAATCGAAATGTCCGGGTTCAAATTCGGGTCTTTTTTTAGTAACGGGGCAAAAGGTATACTACTGTTTCCTTGAACGGCCCGACCCGACTCGACCCGACCTGTCTTGAACCACTTTTTGGGCTGACGTATATTCTGATCATGACTTACAAGTCCGAGTTTGTGAATCGGAATGACAGTGAGTGATTAAACTTTTGGAAAAAGCGTGCATCCCTTGAATAGAAATTGTGATTTCCAAACTTGACTAAAAGAATATCGAATAGAAAGGGTTTTGACTTTTAGAAAAAGTGATCCCTTGTGCTGTGGCTGAATAGGAATGAGGATGGATGGCTAACCCATTTCCAAACTCAATTGTACTTCCACGCCTTCTTAAGTGAAGTCCTAGATCAAACGGTGAGGAGTTCTTTGTCTTTGAAAGTGTTCGTTCTCTAATGGTTTAAGCTTTTTGAGAAAGTGTGTATCCCTTATATTGATCACGAAAATTCATCTCAGAAAAAAGTCATATGAAGACGACAAATTATCGTTAGTTGAATTCCGTCATCTGAAATATGCTTTATTGAAAATCATTCTTCTTTAGAGGAGTGGTGCATGTATGTATTTGTTTCGCAGGAAACTTTATTATGGAAGAACATATAAGGGTTAATATCCTGAAAAACCCCAAACTGGTACACCTGTGACAAATTTAACCCGACTGACCATAAAAAACCATAAACTGGTACATTCATGACAAATTTATCCCAAACTAATTTATTCGATCGCAAAAAAACCCTAAGCGATAAATTTATGACAAATATACCATTCGTTAAATTGATTAATATCATAAAAAAATCACAAAAATTGTAAACTATGACAAACGGAGTGTAAAATCCCAAATTGGTATATCAGTCAACTGTCATGTATCATTTAACTTAATAATTTGATAGTAAAATTTAAAGAAAACTAACAGAGGGTAAATTTGTTACAAGTGTATCAGTTTGGGGTAAATTTGTCAAAGGTATATCAGTTTGGGGTTTTTGGTGGTAAAAAAAATAGTTTACGGTAAATTTGTCACAAATGTACCAGTTTGGGGTTTTTCAGGATATTAACCCAACATATTATCTAGTGAAATTAATTGTACGGAAAATGGCTAGCTTTCTTTTCTTTTATTAGTTGTGCACTTGAAAGTGAAATAAAACAGTTTTTTGGCTTCTTATGCCTGGAAAACATATCAATCATCAATTCAATCTAGTTTCTCTCTCTCATCTCATCTCTTCACTTTTTTTTTTAATTTTTTTTATATGTTCCTTGTTTATCGACTAGAATGACTAACTATATTCGAAAGTCAATTGATCAATAATTAACCCTACATTTTTCCTCTCATATTTTGTCCCCACTAACATTTTTTTTTTCAGTTTATAACTTTAGTCCATAAAATACTAGCTTGCTTATGTTGTTAATTTTTTTTTTATGGGACTTTTGTATTAGTCTTAATATTGCCCTGTAGGACATTTGGTGGGGCAATAGGTGGAGCAAGATAAGGCTAGTATTAGCCATAACCAACCCTGCTAATCCTCCCAATTTTGTATCCTTTTGGAAAAAATTTAGTCAATCTAATATATATATGAATAACAAGTGATATTTCATGATGTGGACTTCCCTGCTTTGTTTAGCAGTTGTAATAAAATTCAGGATATGATAAAATTTATTATATCTTATGTATTTTGCTTGCTCAAAATAGAATAAATTTGGATATAAATGAGATATAGACTAAATAAAATTATCCCATTGGGAGATGGAATAAAGGTAGATAGAATTTTTAACATTCATAATAGGAAAGTTATTTTTTTAATAACAAACTTCTCAAATTAATAAAATTAAAATATATTTCAAAAAAAAATATATATAATATTTGAATTTTAATATAAGAAAAATTCAAAATAAAAAATAACAATTTATTTATTTTAATTTAATCTTATTTTTATATATATTCGAATTTAATGTAGTTTTATAATATAATTTTAATATATAAATATATATTTATATAAATTAAATATTTTAGGTATATTAGTACTATTTACTATATAATTAAATTTTATTAGAGAATGATCAAAGGGAAGAACGAAATAAATAAGAAATTAATTAAAAAAGAGAGGAAAATAAAATAAAAAAGTAAAAAAAATAAAGTAGGTAAGAATGTCGCAAAAGAATTTTACCATTTTCGTTTGTAAAATTCGTGGTTCATTTATATTAATATGCTGTTTATACCAATCAATGTACATGATCTGACGTAAATATATCCGACTTTGTTACTACAATCATTAAACAGTAGATATGATATAGTAAAATCTCTACATTTCATATTTTATCCTATATAATCCTATCATAGTTAGAAATCTAAACGACCAAATGTAGTTATGAAATATAACTCATTCTAATAAAATTTGATGGGAAAATTGTTTAAAAAGTCCTTAACTTGTTATTTGGTAGCAAATTCAGTTTGGAACCTTTTGAAACTTGTTAATTTTGTCCCAACCTTTTCATTTGTATCAATTTAATCTTAAACATTTTGATGATTTATCAATTTAGTTCTAAAACTTTTAACGATTTGTCAATTTAGTCATTCAAACTAATTTTGACTGGAAATTGCTAACAAAAACAATTTTTTCAATTTTGTCCATTTTTTCTTTTCTTTTTACTTTTTCCCTTTTTCCTGTTGCTAGGCCTTGTTAATGGCGGGTGACCTTTGCTAGCCTTAGGTGAGGGCGCTTGGGCGAGTGTAGGCCGCTCTCACCTAGGCAAGGGCTGCCCTTGACTAATTCGACGAGAGCGACCATCACCAGTCGAGGTGTAGATGTCCTTTGCTTGAGGCAGGCGAGGGTGGCCTTTGCCTAAGGCCGACGACCTTCGTTGACTGTTGACGAGGCCCAACGATGGTTGGTCAATGGAAAAAGAAACAAAAAAGAAAAAGAAGAAAAGAAAAGAAAAAAAAAGGAAGAAAAAAAAAATCAAACCATTATCCATGTTAGCGCTGATTATGCCACGTAGGAACCGGCGTTGACTAAATCGCCAAGTTAGTGGTTTCAGGGTAAAATTGGCAAATCGTTAAAACATTTAGAACTAAATTGGTAAACCATCAAAATATTTAGGTTTAAATTGATGTAATTGAAAGGTTTAAAACTGAATTAGTAAATTGTTAAAAGATCTAGAACTAAATTGCACAATTCAAAGGTTAAGGACTAAATTCACTGCCACTGCCGTACAAAAGCTTTGGGATTTTTTGCATAATTTCCTCAAAATTTAACTAAATATAAAGTCTAAAACTAAGGTAAAAAAAAAAAAGAAGATGTTGATAAGTGAATAGGACAAAAATGATAACAAGCAAATTGAGATAGATTAGTAAAATTCAATCCCAAGAGATTATGAAATATATGACAATTGTAAAATGTACGAATTTAGAGTAGTATAGTTATTACGGCACTTTCAAAATCATATATTCTTGTTAAACCAATAACGATGGAAAATCAATTTGGTCATGGAAATTGTGAGATCTTAATGTGTATTATGCTATTTTTCAATTGAAAACTAAATGAAATTACTGTCATTTGAAAAGAGTTGCGAAATCCGTGAAGATTACTAAATGGAAGAATCTTTGAATTTAATTAGTTGTCCTATCATTACTTCTTTTTTAAAATACGAAAAGCACATTTATAAAGATATATATTATATTATAAAAAAGGGAGTAGCATTGGCAATAGGGGTGTGCATGGTCCGGGCGGGCGGTTCCCGACCTAGAACCGGGAATCGCCCGCTAAGAAGCAGTTCCGAAAAATTAGAACCGGGAATCGCCTGCTAGTTGCATGGATCCACCGGGGAATCGGACTGCCGGTCCGGTTCCGGTTCCCAGGTGGATCCATAGAATCGGTCCAACCTCCACGCCTTCTCCTTTTCGCCTTCAATCGGTCGCAACCCTCGCTCCGCTTTCGTCCCGGCCACCACCACCATCTTGGCCACTGCCTCTGTCGTCTCCCACTCCTCCCTTGAGACCGACAATGAGGAGGATAACGAGGACAATGAGCCGTTCTTAGACCTAGAGTTCGTCCGTCCGTCCCTGAAGATGAGGATGATGGGGAGAAGCTTGAGGAGGGGGAGGAGGAAGAGGGGAGGTAGAAGCAAGACGAGCCAAAAAACGAAGAGGACGATAGTGACAGTGAATGCGGAGGTGGCGACGACGTGGAGAGAGAGTTCAAGTTCAAGGGAGGAAAAGAGAATTAACTCACTCCGAGTTCGGACCAGGACTCAAAGGGAGATGAGTAGATCTGGAGATGAATCAGAGAGGGAGAGGGAGCTTGGGGAGATTTTGAACTGAAAGAGATGAGATGAAGTAGGAGAGTAGTGAATTGAGACAAGATGGTGATTGGAGCCCTAAATTTTAGATTTGCTAATTTCGAATTTTTTTAATATTAAAAATTAAAATATTATTATAATATAACCGGTCCAATCCGGGTGGGCGTGTGGGCGGATCCGCCCATGGAACCGGGAACTGGACCGCTACCCATCGGTTCCCATAAATTGGAACTAGGAACCGGACCGGTTCTCTTAAGAACCACCGGTTCCGGGTGGTCCCGGCGGGTTCCAGTTCTTTTGCACACCCCTAATTGGCAATAGCAAGGGGCAAAGAAAAAATTACCCAAAAAGTTTTAATGTATGAAAATTGTGCCAATTCAGTTTTAAATATTTGTTAATTAAGTCCTCATTTTTTTGACCTTTTGCTAATTTAGTCATTTTAGCCAATTTTGATTAGGAATTACTAATATGGATGTCGGTTATCTTATATGGCATGATTGACGCTGATGTGGATAATTTTTACAATTAAAAAGTTCGATTTTTGATATATTTCTTTTTCTCTCTCCTTCCATTGGTCACCTAGCCTTTGCCATCAGTCACAGGTAAGGGTTGACGAGGGTTGCCCTTTTTGGATTTGGTGAGGGTTGATCTCGCCTAGATCTAGCAAGGTGGAGCTTGGCTCAAGGTTAGTGAGGTTGGCGTGAGCCTGTGGCCAGATATTGCAAAGGCCGAACGACGGGCAGAGGAAGAAGGAAAAGAAAAAATAAAAATATATTAAAAATTTGGTTTTTTTAAATTGTAAAAATTATCCACATTAGCGCAACTCATGTCACGTAGGATGGTTGTTATTCACATTTGTAATTTTTGGTTAAATTTCCCAGAAGGATCAAATTGACAAATTATCAAAAAGTTTAGGATTTAATTAGCACAATCGAAAAGTTTTAAACTGAATTGGCACAAATATAATAGCGTTATGATTTCTTTGGTAATTTTCGTAAGAACAAAACACGAGAGGTAAAAAGCAAGTGTCATGATATGAGATATCCTTGATATTAAATATAATAGGTTTAGACAATCTTGAATTTGTAAAGGTAATTATTTATTCAAAACCCGTGTGTGATAAATCTCCAATTTGAAATATGTAGGATGGAAACCTTAAGGAGAAATCTTGGTCGCCTTGTTACCAGATATTGTGTTCTAACCATGGTAGGATTTGAGCAATATATTAGTTAATGGAATGGGCTATTGACATAGATTTTAATAGAGATTAATAAGTGGACTTGACAATTGATGCTTGTGTTGTCATGATGGTTTTAATGAGTTTTTCATATTAGTTTAAAGGCTTGTTGTAAAGAGACAACTCATATATGATTAAATATGTATTCTATACTTGGAGTTTGAGTTATAAAGTTTTGGTATTGCTTTGTATACACGCATAATGGTTGCTTGATCTATTTAGAAGATATGCACTACTTATTGAGCCATGGTTACTCATTTCACTCGTCTTTCATGTTTTCAAGTCCCTCGGTTAGCGGCAAGTAACGTGAGAGCGCTATCAATGGAAAACTTTTGGGAATTGTTTTCTTTTGGGTATGGCTTGAGGAAGTGGTGTATAAAGTTGTTGTTATCTGTCGAGATGATGAGTTCTAGTTGTATTTGTTCTTTCAGTGGACTATAGAAGCTTTGATGTTATAACCAAGTTATCGGTTTATGTGATATGTGCATATGGTTGAGATATATATGTTGATATCGGATTGTTGGTTATGTTTGAAATTGCGTCCTTTGTGTGGACGGACAGCCGTGTCATCCCTAAGGGCAAAAGAATGTGATTCATGGAATGAAAATTACTGCGAATGAGAATGGTCAATGGAACCACCAAACGTGGGCTTACTATCAAGAGAAAAGCTAAATTACATGTATATAAGTTCAAGTATTCAACTCCTAGTTGGGAGAACATTCAACCTTCCCTGGACTTCTGAAAAAAGAGCAGCAGATGCACATAAAATACAAAAACTTTCTTCGGTCACGGCAGCACCTAACTTCACTATACCGACACTCACTTGACCGGTGGAGCTCTGTAATATGCTGGGACAGTCGCCGGGAAGAACATTTGCCTAACCCCTTCTGCTCGGATGATCGGGAATATAATCCCGGATGCGCCCTGCAAAAATGACTTAAACATCTTTCATATTTCATGAATGTGCCATATTGTGCCAAGAAATTAACACAAGCTAGAGACAAAATGGGAGATAGAAGTACGTGAGATGTGAATTGACTCACCGAAATTAATCTGAATCCGATCCAGATACGTTTAGGAGAAGGGAATGGCAGCAACAAACGCCCCACACCATATATCGCAACCGCAAAGAAGTGGAGAACCAAGCTCAGTGGACGGGATTCAGACCGGAGAGCAAAGAAACGGGTCCTGTTGAGAACGAGCCCCCAAGGCAAAGATAGTCGAAGCACGCCTGTCGCATCTCCTTCCTTGCTTCATCGGGCGACGCACAAAAGACCTTGTACAAAGCCCCTGCCAGCGTATTTATCGTGGATGCCACTGGCTGCAGATACACGAGATCACAATTAGTCTTCTTCAAACACATTCTAAAAACTTTGCACAGGCAAAGGCACTAGCAACTGATAGGACTCACCTTACGCAACGTGTAGAATGATTCGAGATATTTGCAGAGAGCAGCCGCATCATTGAGGTCCCTCAAAGGCCGTAGAAGATCCCGTAGCACAACGATATCAGAGAGTGCCACGGTCATTCCTCCTCCGGTTAACGGATGACGCATATTGAAAGCATCCCCCATTAGCAAAGCTCCTGGAGTGGGATGTGGAATGGCTGGCATACTTCTGTTCGGCATGGTCCGCATGTTTCCTCTATCCACCGCTGCCACAAAGGCATCAAGGATTTCAGGGGGAACCTGAAGTGCCCATTAACACCCGGTCAGCACAAGACCACATATAAATCACTAGTCATTGAAAAACAAAATCAAGGATAGACAAGAAGAATCTCATGTAATGAAAAGGTTTTATGAATACCTGAGGTGCTACCACGGTTTTTAGATAGTTTGCCATTTCCCCGTTTGAAATTGAAGGCACCTTTTGGCCCGGTACGTCAACCAGAGAGCGGACCTCAGTGCTACTGATGGGGTAAAAGAGGAATGGAGAGGGATCAGCTAAAATGACGTGCCCATGGTTCTCGTAAGGAAGGTTGCAGTTCTCCAGAACAAGACCGACAAAACAGGATGGCACATCAACCTGCACATGGTGTGTATCTAATTCAGACACTCTTTGCAAACATACGCACTAACAGTTTAACGTTAATCCAGCATGACTGCATCTCAAGACACAAAATCGCCAACATTATCATACAAAAAGTCATATCTGGCAGAGAGCAAAGTTTGCCCTCCTTAGTACTTACCTTGGGATCGCAAAGGGAACGTCGCAAATTCGAGAAGCATCCATCGCAAACAACGGTCAAGGGTGCATATGCAGTGAGCTCTTGACCTGTTCTTGTCTTGTATTGGATTCCTTTGACAGTTCCATTGTCTTCAAGCAAAGAAGTGACTGTCCCTTGCTCCAGTTGCACGCTGATGGAAGTCAAAAGATTAACTTGATCGACTTATTGACAAAATAAGGATGTGGGTGATGTTTTTACAGAAGAACACTATATAGCACGAAAGATAACAGAGGTATGCTGCAATCATACAAATCAAAAGTCTAAGGAAAGAGCTGGGCTATGGCATGAAGAGAAGTATTTTTATGGTCATCTTGTCATAAAATTAAATGTTAAGCCGCAGTCATTTAGATGATGCAGAACAGAAAATGATTGTCAAATTGAACAGGCCAACAAGCAATGAAATGAGCCGATACAGAGTTTGGAGGTATTTACTTGGGGAGAGTGGCTGCTTTTTCCCGCATTTTCTGTATGAAGCGGCCATTGTGGAAGCTCCTACCAGACACATCAGAGCTAAACCTTTCCAATGGATAGGAAAGTCGTGTATTTCGTCCATCCTTGAAGAGTGCATAACCAAACACCTGTTGTGCATCAATTTTCTCCACGCAATCTGCATTCTATCAAGTTCGATTAGGTGAGCAGTTTTGTTTTCAGTATTCATGGAAACAAGAATAATAAAATACGATTATAACCAGGCAACGGTAAGTGCTATCTACTTCCATTCTAGTACTTGTCAGAAAGAAATAGGAAAATTCGTTTCCAATCAAGCGATGGTGAGTAGCACCCGAATCATTGCCGAGAAACATCAAAAGTTTCACTAGACTTACCTTCAAGTCCCAACTCAATCAGTTTGAGGTAACCACCTGGTTGCAATAGCTCTCCGACAATCCGGTCAGGCTCCGACAAGTCCCTTTCAATCACACGCACTCGGCGGCCGTCCTGCTTTTCACAAGCAAATGAATGATTAGGAACAGAATTCGAAACTGATGACCAGCAAAGGGCAAAGCTTGTATCCAATGAAAACGAATTAAAAAGGGCACAAGATATTCAAAAGATCAGAACTCTGATTTAGAAAGACATGGTGAAAAACAGTCAATTGAGATCATGGCATAATATAGCAATAGAAAACTCAAAGATCAGAAAAAGGCAATCTACTCGGAACTTGTTTATTAACACAAGGCCTAGACTAGCCTGATTTTTGCTTTATCTGAACAGTGCAAGCGTGCGTAGAGTAAACCAGCTGGTAAAGTTAAAGCAACCACTCTTAATTCAGGACTTTGGTTCTATCTGTAGCTTCGCCACATAGTTCATCAGGATTAGATGAATTCACTCACTCGAGAGGTTGAGATCAAAATAAATTCATGTCTTATGATCCAACCAATCATTTTCAGCAAAAATGAATTTCGTAACATGGTGAGATGCCCGCTGGACCCAAGATTCCTCCAGTCAACACATCACGGTCATGCAACATCCATTGCTCATCCATTGGAGACAATCACAATACCTCCCAGAGAGAAATCAAACTTGCCAAATCATGTCTCTCGATCAGAATTCAAATAACCAATCAAACCAAGGCAATCGAATGAGGGGTGAAAAACAGATGTTGCAAGATCATATCTCATGATTTTACCAGGACTTTCGAAATAGTGCATCAAGCTTCCTGAATTTAGCAGAATGTCATTTTCCACTTGGCCAAAAGTTCAGAACACCATAAACCATCTCTATAAATCCCATAGAAATAAAAACCATTTTTATGAGATGTTCTCAGCGCAGAACAAAATTCCAATCTTCAGACCGATAGTGTCAACTCGTCCAATAATTTGTTGTCTCCCATTCGAGAAAGTACTGCATCGATCATAGACAAAACAGAAGGCAAGAAAAGAATTCAGTTGCATTAACATCACCTTCCCCAGCGTGTAGGCGAGAGCAGAGCCAGCGACCCCAGCTCCCACGACGATGACGTCAAAGTCGCCCCCGCCATTTTCGTTCACCGATCTGCCATCCTCGTCCTTCGCGGTTCTCATGCTTTTAACGCATTCCCTCCCATTTCGTCTCCTCTTTCTCGCAACCAAACGGTAAAGAAACAACACTCCGAGAACAGAGGCCAAGATGCCACCCAGCCAGCAGCACCCGTTCGAATTCTCATTCCGAAACCGACCCGCCGCCATTCTTGAACTACTCCAGCAGGGAAGAAGGAAACGGGGGAGGCCCGTTATGCAGATGGAAATTTCGTGAGTTCTGGAGCTGTTCGATCGTGGGTCCTCTTTTTCTTGCCTCTTCTTTAAGGCTTGGGAGGGGGAGCTTTGCTTTGTTCCTCTCGGAACGCAAACAGCTGTCGTAGACTATAATTTTGGTGTATGCGTGTGCGCGCGTTTCTGTGTTGTGTCTGCGTTTGGGATGGATTCGGCTGCGGCGTTATTTATGAGGGGAACGGAACAGCGGCTTTCCGGTCGGTCATTCAAACGACCACGACAAAGAACGGCTCAATGAGTCCTCATGCTGACTTCTGCTTCTTGCATGCTGACCATTTTCCTGCCCTCCCCATTTTCTTGATTCTTTTTTTATTCCTTATAATCCACGCAGACTCCAGCTACTTTGGACTTACGGTATAATTTTGCTGTTAAATTTATTATGTGCTCTAAAGATTTTTTTTTTAAGATCGAGTCTATTCCGATCTTGGAGACGATATCGGTTCTTGGTCCATATGGTAGGTAAATCATGCGATAAGTTATCTCTGTCCATGAAGAACTAATCGACCAAGAATGTAGGGCAAAACACGAACGGACTCGGATAGCTTCCCTCGCGGCTGATGACGATGGCTGATGTGGTTGGGCATCGCCGGCGACAAAATGACCCACCTGTACCAAACTTGTGAGAGTCGCCAGTGTTCAGAGAGCAAACTCTGATCTAACCAAATGCCGACCGTGCCTAGTGGCTAGAAGTGAAGTGAGGACAGTAGATTGGCAATCCATTCTTATACTTCGAAGAACCAAAATCTCAAATCTATACTTATGAACACCTGATGTCATGAGGAATGATGTCAAACTTTTCGAAGTTCCTTAAAGAAGAAATGATTTTTGACGAAAAATATAATAAGCGAAGTGCCTACGCTTTTACCTGAAAGAAGTGACAATAAAACACTCCAGACATTAGATTGGACTCGTGGATACATGAATCCGAATCCCTCTATTGCATTAGCATTAAATAGAGATAATATTTCACATAATTGGCGAAAAAATTTCAACGGTTAGGAAATTACCGATCATGATGCCCGTGCGCACACACGTATTTCTCAGCGCAATTACAAACAGTCTGGGAAATCCGTATATTACGTCGGAATTATGAGGAAACAAGGCTCAACCAAAGTATCAATAAGGAATACTGTTACATTTTGGAAATTCTACGTATTTCCACAATTAAATCTCTCTTCTTTATTTTTTGTATCAACCATAAATTGTTGGAGCCGGCCAGTTGAAATTGCCGACGTGGGTGAGTATGCGAGCGTTCGTCGTATGTGAAATTGTGGGGGAAGTCGAAAGTGGAGTCAAGTGCGTGGATGCTGGAGCTTGGGGTTGGTGGGTCGCCCCACCGCAAGCAAACAACGTTTGACTCGACAGCGCTACACTAAAATAGTTGGGCTTAATTATCGAGAGTTGTCTAGCGACCACCTTTTCCATATAAGAAAAAGGAAGCAGGGAATTCGATTTCTCACATTCTCATAGGTTGGGGAAAAAAATTTGGTTTTAGTCATGAAATTGGACTCCTTCATGCTTGCAAAGAAATTTGATAAAAGTTTGAGAATGAGTTGAGAGTTAAAATATGATAAAAAAAAAAAAAACAATGCCGATTCCATTTGTGGCTCGCAATAAACCCGCCATAATACTTTTTCATAAATAATGGAATTTTGTGTTTAGACATTTGCAAAGGTAATTGTGTATTTGAAACCTTGTATTGTAGATCTCCAATTAGTAATATGTAGGAGTCAAAATATTATATTTAAAAAAAAATTAAGATCAATGACCTTAAACTCGAGACAAACATACTTAGCTTTTGAACGATTCCTTGAAGCTGAAATTCCCTCAATAACGGTATCGACCCATTCGCACAAACTGTCAAGCGCGCCAAACTAGGTGAAGTAAATGCAAATTCGAATATGCGATGTACAAGAGACGTCGAACGAGTCAATCACATCACAAAATCACAGTAACCATGCCCACAGATCGCGTTCATGCTTATTTCACGGTGGTCCAATCGGGCAATAATTGCAAAGCCAATTGGATTTTAAGATTAATTTATCTTGATTTTAGTGTCGAGTGACTGGCAAATATTTGAGTGATAGGACATAGGATTAGTAAGAAAAATCATATGTTACATCGAATAACGGGACCATGTAGTGGTCCAACTGATCACACTAGCTTCGATTTCGGACTTCAGCAAATGTGTGCATTGTGCATGTGATCAGATAAGTGATGTGATTTAGCTCCTAATTGAATTTAATATTAGTCACGACAATGATCAACTGATCGATGCGTTTTTTTTTTCTTTAAGGTTGCGGGGTTATTTCCACCACTTTTTGAGTGGGTACCCAATTTTTATTTAATCGTGAAAATAAACTTTCTGCTTATGGCGAGTTGTGAAGAACTGATTGACCTGATTAATCGATAATATAATTAACTCTACAGCCATGACAAATGATTTCATACAAAGAAAATAATGATCTTGAATCATGGAACAAAATTGGATACTCTCACATAATTCTAATCGGAGATTTACCATATGCGAATTTTAAATAAATAATTACGTATGTGAAATTGAGATTGTCTAAACATAAGATTATGATGTTCATGACAAAATACCATGTGGATTATTGTGAGTACTAGACAGAACCTGACTACTTTAGCGAGGCTGATTCAGAATATCATGAAAACCAGAATTGAATTAGACGAATGATATAATAGTATTTATTGGTACTTTGGTTAAGCTTTGTCGCCTCGTCACAAAATACCAATTTCCTAGACTATTTTTAGTTGCGTTGAGATATATGAGTGCGTGCGGGCATTGGTAATTTCCTAATTATTAAACTCTTGTCGCCATTTTTGTTAATTATTATCTCTTTTTAAAGCTAATGCAATGGAGAGATTTGAACTCGTGTATCCACGAGTCCGATATGATGCCCCGAGTCTTTTGTTGTCACTTGTTTTACGTGAAAATACCGGCATTTCACTTATTATGTATATTTTTTTAAAATAGTTCCATCTTTAAGGAACTTCAAAAAGTTTGGTATAATTCCAGATGACATTAGGTGTCCACACATATAGATTTGAGATTTTGTTTATTCAAAATCGAATGATGGATCGCAAATCTACCGTCCTTGCTTCACTTCTAGCCACTAGGCACAGGCTTGATAGCATTTCACGTCATAGCTTGCTCTTTGAACAAGAATGACTCCCACAAGTTTAGCACAGATGGGTCATTTTGGGCCCGTTTTGTTCGGCTTTAGGAATGGGCTTCCTTGGCCAAATGCAAACGTGTTTGGTTCGATTTTTTGGCGACTTTGGCAAGATGCAATTGCATCTCCAAAGGACTCTAAGAGCCCTTAGGCCAAAGCATGTCTAAAGGTCCTTTGGGAACTTGCATTTTCGGAATGCAAGTTTCGGTTAGTGTTCATCATTGTTCATCTTCTCTAGTGGAGAAGCCGATCGGAGGCCGACGACCGCTAGCCAAGGGGTGCGCGCATGCCGGCGATCGTCGCCTAAGGGTCGCCTGACCCCGGCGACTGTTGTCGGACCTCAGGCGACGCCTGGGTTGTGCGACCCAGGTGACTGATGGCTTGAATCGCGCGACCCATGCGGCCCCCTGAAGTCTCGCGACCCTAGGCGATGACCGCCAACCTTGGTGGTCATTGTCATTGTTTACGACAATTGTACACCAAATCGTTGCTAACATTAGCTATGAGGAAGCTCTTCGAGTCCATTTGTGTTTCGCTCTTCGAGTCCATTTGTGTTTGCAAGATCTATAAACCATTTAGGCCAAGAAACGATATTGTTCCAAAGTTGAGATAGACCTGGTTTAATAAATTCTATAGCAACATACAAGGAATTTAATAGCAAAATTATACACTAAGTCCAATGGAAAATTCTAATAAGGCCGTGAAGTGTTTTCATTTTTCAAATAAAGGTTTGAAGTGAACCTTGTTTCAAATGGGTGCTTGAAACGCTATCATTTCCTTAAATAAGGATTTGAAGTTGGCTCTTTTTTTTTTTTTTCAAATAAAAGCTTGAAGTGGTTATGTCGATTTCAAAGAAGGGCTTAACCTAACTAACTGATAAATGACATTTTCTTCATTTACTTTTTTTAATTTTCTTTCCCTTTTTCTTTCCCTTTTCCTTTTTTCCATAGAAAAGACAAACTCAAAAAAGGAAAGAAAACTAAAAGTTAAAAAAAAGAAAAAAACCTTGGCGGAGGACTGGCCTAGGCCTCGACCATTCAATGAGATTAGGCCATTTTTGAGATTAACATAATTACTTCAAACTCTTATTTAAGATATAGTTCACTTCATATCTTTATTTGAGAAAACGATGGCAGTTTAAACCTTTATTTGCTATTTTCTTTTAGTCTGCAGTAGTTGAATTATGTACTGTGCTTTGGATTATAAGGAGGTGTTGACACCTAAATTTTTGTCCAAAAATCATTTCTGAAAAATGGGAACTTGTTTTTCCACAAAAATATTTCATGTCAAATTATTGCATATAGATTATCTAGGTGTTTAGTATATTTTTTTTTAAATGAAAGATTTTTTCCTAAAAAGAATAATTAAAAAAAGAAAGAAAAGGAAAAAAAGAAGAAAAAAAGAGCAAGTTGGGGCCAATGATCTAAATGTGACTAGCCAAGCCCGGGAGGTCAGATTGGAATTAAAACGGTAAGTTAAGGCCAAAATGCAATCTTCAAAAGTTGAGGGACCAATTTGCAAATTTTGCAAATTTCGCCCGAGCCCTTAAATCATCATCTTGGCCCCCAATTAAGTTGAAATTGAACTTGGTCACGTCTAATTAATCAAATCGGGCAAAAAGGACCAAATTGCATTGAATTGGGCATTCTCGAGCAAGAAAATGACCAATTTTGAGGGACTTTCTTGCAAAATTGGGTGGAGACAATTGCGAAAAATGGTCAAGATCTTAAATTACTATACATGAGCTTGCTAATTGATCAAAAACCACAGCCAAATTGATGGATTAAAGCACTCAAACTAGCTACCAAAACCTAGCTCATAATTAGGTCTCAATTTGGAGTTGCTGAGTTAACAACTTTGTGACCCCACCATATCCTACTCAATAGCCCAATAAGCCTGATCTCTGCACGTGATGGAAGACCATTATTGATAGTGCAAGTGGACAAAAATTGGTCAGGGATAAATTGCCGAAAGCACGGGAAAATCGTAGCTAAATTTGCACACTCAACAGTTGCAAAAGTTGAAAATTTTGGCCAAGTCCGAGAGTTGGTGAACTACCTCAGTTGGTAGATTTGGTAGGTGGACAAAAGACTGACCAAAAGATCCCTTAATTCAGGGGATAAGATCACTAAAGCAAGCTCTTTTGGGGCATGAAAGGTAAGAGACAAGAAGGAGAAGAGAGAACTCGCAATTGTTCCCCAAAGACACCCCCAGAAGTAAACCTAGAAATTCTAGACCGACCTTTGTAGAGAAAAGTGAAATTTTTATAAACTTGTAGCCAAAATTAGCCAAAACCTTCAACTAGAGAGTGAAACTTCACTCAAAAATTTTCCAACCATAGGTCACACGTCCCAAATGGAGATCGGGAAGGCCTCCTAAAGCCCCCTGAAATAGTACCCTCCTGTTAGGCCAAGAAAGTTCGAAATTTTTTTTGGTGTTGAGCCCGATTGGTCACGGGTGAGGGAAAAACAAGTGTTTTTGAGAAAAGTGAGAGACAAATGATGAAAAGCATGATTTGTAGCCCAAACTAGAATATATATAGTTTGGCTCAGTGTTAATTTGGACAACGAAAAAGGTCTTGAAGTCTAATTTTGGAGACCAACAAAAACCTTCGTTGTTAGTTTTTTCTCGGCAGATCTCATTTTCCAGTTCGAAGGAGCCAACTTCCACGTGTCCCCGGAGGATAATTTCTTGGTTTTCTCGGCCAAAAGCCACTTGCAAAAGAAACTAGGAAGCAAGGTGTTTGAAGCCTCTCAAGAGCCATATATGTTTGACTTGCTACTCCCCTTTGCACACATTTTCTGTCTTCATGAGCTTGATGAATGTCCATGAGAGTACAAATGATGCTGAGGTTAGCTGGGATTGGTTTTTAAATCCCCGTGTGAACCATGAGACCGTCTAAAACTTAAGCAAAAAACCAAGCCTATCCACATTGATTTATGGCTGGTCAGTGTGGACTTTGCTTGTGCGCTTCTTGGAGAGGTCGTTTTGATGTGTACGGTTGATCATTCTCTGTGATGTTTGTTACATTTGAAAGTCCATGTTACCTATTTTCACTCGAATCAAGTAATGTTTCCCTTAGATCTCGTATGTGATGAGTGTCGGGGCTTGAATATGGGCATGCAATCTATTTACTTGACTTGGGTTCAAACCCAGATTTGCAAAATCAGCTCAAACCTGCATATTTGAGACCGATTTTAACTTAGTTCTTATGTGTTTTAGGCTATGATTTCTATCTAATCTTGCTCTTTGCATGTGGTAGTATGACCTTTATATTTTAGGCTTCGTTCGTTTCACAGAAAATGACTTCCGGGAAAACGTTTTCCGAATTTTCTAGTGTTCGTTTCACGGAAAATGAATTAGTTAAGGAAAATATTTTCCATCATTGGAAAAAAACAACCTTTAAAAGTAAGGAAAATGTTTTCCACTTTTCAAAAGTGGAAAACATTTTCCATAACTTCTTCCACCTTACTTCTTTCCACCAACACATTTTCGTTTTATTTTTATGCTTTCTTTTTTATTTTTTTTCCTTTGATTTTTTTTCTTTCCTTTTCATCTTCTTCCTTGGCCTTGGCCAGCCACGGCGGCGGTGGCCGGCGACCGGCCGCGAGCTCGCTCGAGCCTCACCCCAGGCCGGCGAGGCTCCGCCTAGCCCGGTTTGGGGAAGTCGAGCTCGCCCGAGCTCGGCAACCTCGGGCCTTGCCAAATCGAGCGAGGTAGAGCATCGCTAGCTTGGGGCGGAGCTCGGGCCTTGCCAGATTCAGTGAGCTGGGTGGGGCTCGGGCAAGATCGGCCGAGCCTCGAGCTCGCCGGATCTGGCGATCGCGTCTTGGTTAGCCACTGGGCAGCCAACCATCGTCAAGCCTACGGTGGCGGAGGAAGGAGGAGGAAGAAGGAGGAGGAAGGAGGAGGAAGGAGGAAGGAAAAGAAAAAGGAAAAAATAAAAAGAAAAAGAAAGAAAAGATAATAAATAATAAAAATTTCGATTTTTTAAAAATACAAATATTTAAAAATTAATTTTTTAAAATAAAAAATAAAACTAATTTTTTGGTCAATTAAAAATATTAAAATTTAATTTTTTGATAATTTTTCCCAAACAATTAAATTAGTTAACAAATGGTGGAAAATATTTTCTATTCAAAGTTCGGGTTTTCAACATTTGAACACCGAAAAATAATTATATTTTCTGGAAAATGATTTCTGGAAAATATTTTCCGAAACGCCACGTTTTCTGCGAAACGAACGGAGCCTTAGTTTCACATGTGATTGCTTATGGGTCGAGATTGAAGGCCACGAACATGGCTTGAGAAAGTTGTTTGGACTAGTTTAATGCACACCAAGTGTTCGAAGAAATGTCCAAACTAAGCTTTGATCTTGAAACGGTCTATTCGAGCTTGGCTATTGTGATATTCATGTACTCGGCTCCTCCATATTAGTGTAAATCAAGCATAGATTGGTTTAGGGAATTATTTTCAAATAAAAAATAAAAAATAGAAAAAAATCCGAAAATTTCAAAAAAAAAAAAATAAAAATGATGGATGGTATCAAATTAAGGCAAAAATGACATCTAGGAGATTTTCCTAATTTTATAAGGTCATTTTTCCTAATTTAATGCTATTTTGGTGTTTTATAATCCTTTTGTAAATAATCCATGTTGTGTAGATTAAAATTATTTAGAGTAGTTTCATGCATTTAGAGTAATTTCATGCACATTTAAATTGCCATTTTGCTCATGGGGGTCCTATCCCGGGGTGTGATAATAAGGCCATGTAATATTATTTGCCCGACTTGTATCGGGTTTTCTTTTTCCGCATTTATTTTCAAGTCATTTTAATTTCTTGGATGTTTACTTACCGCACCACTTTTCATTAATTTGAGTGTAAATTTCTCTTCTAAATAGGTTATGATTAGTTTAGCCATTAAGGAAAAGAAACTTACAAAAACATTTGTATGGACGCTTAGTGGTTTCATAAGGATTATAATTGGTAATTAAGATTGTGTGGCCATTTAGATAAACAACCTTCCAAGTTAGTGGTACCGTAAGGGTGCTAATAGAAACATCGGCGTAAACAAGTCCCTATTCCTAGAAATTTTTGGTTGCATAGGAATCGAGACAGCACTCCCGCATCTTGATTGGTTTCTAGTTGACCCTAATAGGCTAGCAGCGGCTTTTAGAAATACAAAGGTTGTTAAGAATTAAAATACAAAATCCAACGTCGCGCGAGGTATGGGCTTGGGAGAGCCCGCGCCTAATCTAGGGCCGTTGGTATGCTTCTTTAGGCAAATACCCCTAAACCTCTTCCTTTTCCCTCGGACGGAATAGGAGGAAAAGAAAAAAAAAATGGGGAGGGTAAGAAAACAGTCAGCATGTCTTAGGCAATTCCTGTGGAAAGGACCTCACTTGGGGAGAGGGGGTGCCAAAGTTTCCTGGGAGGACGTCTGCCTTCCTAAGGTGGAGAAGGTGGCCTAGATGGATCCACTTGACCTTCTTAAAAAGGAGAAATTTCTGGGTGGGAAAAAAGCCGACTTTGTGTTCTTGGGCTTGGAAGAAAATTCTACAACTCAGGACAGAATTCCGGTTCCGCTTCCACTGGAGGATAGGTGATGGTCTCGACACTTCGCTTTGGTTTGACAATTGGCACCCCAGGGGTCCCTTGAACTTAATATTCACAGATTTGCTTATCTATAGATTTGGACTTTCAAGATAGGCTTTGGTGGCTGACCTTTTCTCTGAGGACGGCCACGGTATACGGTTAGTGATTGCAACTTGGGGTTTGCCGCTCCCTTCTTTGACTGATGCTAAGAATCGGTTTTGTTGGAGGGAGAATTCCTTGGGAGTGTTCTCGGTGGCCTCGGCTTGGGAGCTTATAAGGCGAAAGAAGGATCGAGTTAGTTGGAATGGTTTCATTTGGAACAATGTCATCCTACCTTGATATCAGTTTAACCTTTGGCTCATTATCAAGCGAAGGCTGCCTACTCAATCCCTTCTCATGGCTCATGGCAAGGAGTTCCATAAATGTATTGCCCGTATTTCCTTTGGTGCTCTCCGTCACATCATCTGGAAGAATAGGAATGATATTCTTTTCAGGGGTGAGCCTGTTTCTACCTCAACCATGAAGAAGCACCTTCTCAAAGTCGTTCGAGATAAGGCTCTCACCTATAGGAATGTGGACGACTCCACTAGAAATAGAAGATTACAACGGTTATGGGAGTTGGATCCTTCCATCTTCTCCTCTGCTGTTTGCACACTGGCTGGGTAGGTCCTTGGTGTCTTTTGGGTATGCCAGCGCCTCTTGTGTTGGCTTTGGTCCTTTTGCTTGCCGCTTTTTTTTTTTTTTTTTTTTTTTTTTTTTTCCGGCTTCCTTCCACTCTTTATGAGCATGTTCATTGGGAGTGTTAAGTTTGTGAAGCCGAGGGTCGTATAGTTTTTACCTTCCCCATTATATTATAATTATTACCTTTACCAAAAAAAAGAAAACAGTCAGCATGCACGAAGCAGAAGTCAGCATGGAGAAAATTTTGGGTGGTCCGGGACCGCCACGTCAGTGTGGTCCCGGCATGCGCCACGTGTGAGGGGAGGGGGACAAAGGACCAGAACCGGACCCACCACTCTGACGCTCTCTCTCCTCTTTCTCTCTTTTGTCCCCCTCTCTCACACGTGGCGCCGCGTGAGTGGTCCGGGACCACGCTGACGTGGCGGTCCCGGACCACCCAATACTTGCTCAGTCAGCATGAGGACTCATGGAGCCGTTCTTTGTCGCGGTTGTTTGAACGACCACCGGAAAACCGCTGTTCCATTCCCCCACAAATAACGCCGCAGCCGAATCCATCACAAACGCAGAAGACACAACACACGAACACGCACGCACACACCAAAGTTTAGTTCACGACAGCTGCGTGCGTTTCGAGAGTGAAAAAAGTAAAGCCCTCCCTCCCAAGTCTAAAAGAAAAAGGCAAGAAAAGGAAGACCCACGATCGATCAGCTCCAGAAGCCTCGACATTTCATCTGTATTACGGGCCTCCTTCGTTGCCTTCTTGCCTGCTGGAGCAGTTTGAGAATGGCGGGGTGTCGGTTTCGGAATGAGAATCCGAACGGGTGCTGTTGGGTGGGTGGCATCTTGGCCTCTGTTCTCGGAGTATTATTTCTTTACCGTTTGGTCGTGAGAAAGAGGAGACGAAATGGGAGTGAATGCGTTAAAGGCATGAGAACCGCAAAGGACGAGGAGAGCAGATCGGTGAACGAAAATGGCGGGGGTGACTTTGATGTCATCGTCGTTGGAGCTGGTGTCGCTGGCTCTGCTCTCGCCTACACGCTCGGGAAGGTGAAGTTAATGCAACTGAATTCTTCTTGCCTTTTGTTTTGTCTATGATTGATATACTACTTTCTTGTGGAGACAACAAATTGTTGGACGAGTTGACACTATCAGTCTGAAGATTGGCATTTTGTTCTGCACTGACAACATCTCATAAAAATGGTTTCTAGTGATATCATGAGATATGATCTTGCAACATCTCTTTTTAATGGACAAGTTGGACCTACGATTGTCTTTTTCTGATCTTCGAGTTTTCTATTGCTATATTATGCCATGATCTTAAGTCCGCACCATGTCACGCATTCTTTAATTGACCGTTTTTCGTCATGTCTTTCTAATTCAGTGTTCTGATCTTTTGAATATCTTGTCCCCTTTTAAATTCGTTGTCATCGGATAGAAGCTTTGCCCTTTGCTAGTCATCACTTTTGAATTCTGTTCCTAATTCAATCAACCGCATGTCAAAAGCAGGAAGGCTGCCGAGTGCGTGTAATTGAAAGGGAGTTGTTGGAGCCTGACCGGATTGTCGGAGAGCTGTTTCAACCAGGTGGTTACCTCAAACTGATTGAGTTGGGACTTGAAGGTTAGTCTTGTGAAGCTTTTTGACATTTCTCGACAATGATTCCGCTCCTACTCACCATCGCTTGATTGGAAATGTATTCTTCAATCTCTTTCCGACCAGTACTATAACGGAAGTAGATAGCACTTACCATTGCTTGGTTATGACGTTTTTATAATTCTCGTTCCCACAAGTGATGAAAGTAAAATCTGCTCACCGAATCGAACATGGTGAATGCAGATTGCGTGGAGGAAATCGATGCACAACAGATGTTTGATTATGCACTCTTCAAGGATGGACGAAATACACGACTTTCCTATCCATTGGAAATGTTTGACTCTGATGTGTCTCGTAGGAGCTTCCACAACGGTCGCTTCACACAGAAAATGCGGGAAAAAACAGCCACTCTCCCCAAGTAAATCCATCTGAACTCCGTACCGGCTCATTTCGTTGTTTGTTAGCCTGTTCAATGTGACACTCATATTTTGTGCTGCATTATCCAATTAAGTGCGGCTTAACATTTAATTTAATGACAAGATGACCGTAAAAATACTTCTCTTCATCCCGTAGCCCAGCTCTTTCCTTTGACTCTTGATTTGTATGATTGCAGCAGAACTCAGCTCTCGCGCTATATAGTATTCTTCTGTAGAGACATCGCCCACATCCTTATTCTGTCAATTGTCGATCAACTTAATCTTTTGACTTCCATCAGCGTGCAACTGGAGCAAGGGACAGTCACTTCTTTGCTTGAAGACAATGGAACTGTCAAAGGAATTCAATACAAGACAATAACAGGCCAAGAGCTCACAGCATATGCACCCTTGACCGTTGTTTGCGATGGGTGCTTCTAGAATTTGCGACGTTCCCTTTGCGATCCCAAGGTAAGTACTAAGGAGGGCCAACTTTGCTCTCTCCTAGATATGACTTTCGTATGATGATGTTGGCGATTTTGTGTCTTGAGATGCAGTCATGATGGAAATACTTAACGTTAAACTGTTAGTGTGTGTGTGTTTGCATGGTGTCTGAATTAGCTTCACACCATGTGCAGGTTGATGTGCTGTCCTGTTTCGTCGGTCTGGTTCTGGAGAACTGCAACCTTCCCTACGCAAACCATGGGCACGTCATTTTAGCTGATCTCTCTCCAATCCTCTTTTACCCCATCAGTAGCACTGAGGTCTGCTGTCTGGTTGATGTACCGGGTCAAAATGCGCCTTCACTTTCAAACGCCAAAATGGCAAACTATCTAAAAACAGCGGTAGTACCTCAGGTACATCTGACAAGCTGCCTTCATTAAACCTTTTCATCACTCGGGATTCTTCATGTCAATTCTTGATTTTGTTTTTCAATAACTGGTGATCCATATGTGGTCTTGTGCTGACTGGGTGTTAGTGGGCACTTCAGGTTCCCCTGAAATCCTTGATGCCTTCATAGTGGCAGTGGATAGAGGAAACATACGGACCATGCCGAATAGAAGCATGCCGACTGCTCACATCCTACTCCAGGAGCTTTGCTAATGGGGGATGCTTTCAATACGTGTCATCCGTTAACCGAAGGAGGAATGACCGTGGCACTCTCTGATATTGTCGTGCTACTGGATCTTCTACGGCCTTTGGGGGACCTCAGTGATGCGCCTGCTCTCTGCAAATATCTCGAATCATTCTACCCGTTGCGTGGGCGTCTTTACCTATGCAAAGTTTTTAGATTGGGTTTGGAGAAGAATAATTGTGATCTCGTGTATCTGCAGCCCGTGGTGTCCACAATAAATACGCTAGCAGGGCCTCTGTACAAGGTCTTTTGTGTGTCGCCCGACGAAGCAAGGAAGGAGATGCGACAGGCATGCTTTGATTATCTGTGCCTCGGGGGCTTGCTCTCGTCGGGACCCACTTCTTTGCTCTCAGGTCTGAATCCTCGTCCACTGAGCTTGGTTCTCCACTTCTTTGCGGTTGCGATATACGGTGTGGGGCGTTTGTTGCCGCCGTTCCCTTCTCCTAAACGCATCTGGATAGGAGCCGGATTAATTTCGGTGAGTTATTTCACGTCTCAGATACATCTCTCATTTTGTCTCCATCCTTCGTTAGTTTCTTGGCACAACATGGCACATTCATGAAATATGAAAGATGTTTCAATCATTTTCGCAGGGCGCATCCGGGATTATATTCCCAATCATCTGAGCAGAAGGGGTTAGGCAAATGTTCTTCCTGGCAACTGTCCCGGCATATTACCGAGCTCCACCGGTCAAGTGAGCATCGGTTTAGTGAAGTTAGTTGCTCCCGTGACCAAAGGCAGTCTTTGTATTTTATGTGCGTCTGCTGCTGCTTTTTCAGAGGTCCAGGGGAGGTTGAATGTTCTTCCAACTAGAAGCTGAATAGTTAAGCTAATATACTTGTAATTTAGCTTTTCTCTTGATAGTAAGGCCTCGTTCGGTTCCACTGATGATTCTCATTCGCAGTACTTTCATTCCATGAATCACATTCTTTTTCCATTGTTTGAACAATTAAAAGTTTCTCGCATTTACAAGCAAACATATCTCAACCATCGAGTACACCTCCATGGCTGCAATGGTGGGGCTTGGCTCCATCGAGTGCCTTGAGTTTGAGAGAAAGAGACCATCGGGTGACAAGCGCTGTGCGACAAGCTCTGTGTTTCCCTAGCTTAGAAGAAGAATCAGAGATAGATGAGAAGAAGGTGGTGAGAAGAGCTCAGAGAAAGCTCATAGAGTCGAGAAGAATAAATTTCTTCGTTTTGTATTCGATAAAGAGCACCGAGTAGTGACGATGAGTTTATAAGGATCGTACCCGGAGCCAGTAACAGAGGAAAGCTGCGAAACGACTTCACGAATTGCAAATGCAAACAATGGAAATGTCAGCGACGTAGCAGAATCGGCAGTCCTAAGCTCACGCAAAGTCTCCTGTCGAGTAGGTTCATCAGCTGAGGCACTCCGCTTCAGTTTCCATTCGGTGGTTCCGTAATAAAGCCCGACTCCTCTTCAATCTTTTTAGACAGGTAATGCCCTCTTTGCCAAATTCACCGCCTCCTCTTCTTCGGCCCAGCTAGTCCCACCTTCCACCAACAGCTTCCAACCGTCACGTTCATCACCAACGTCTGAGGAAGAGAGACAACGGTGGCGGTGACCGTGGCGATGGAAGCGGTGGAGGCCATGCGACGGTGATTACCCGGTGGCTCTGGTAAGAGCTCACAGGAGGTGCAGCCTTGGAGGTGGCGAAGGTGGCATTTTCATTTTTTTTTTTTTTTCAAGGAATTGGGATTCGGAATCTCAATCCTAGCAATTGAAAGGTAATCCGGGGATCCAAATTTTAAGGAATCTAATTTCTCCATGAATCGAACATGATCATTCTTGTATTTAGATTTCTAATCTAACAGACTCACTTAGATCCTGGTCCCCTCGTTACGGATTCCAGATTCTTGCCATCATTAGATATCAGTAAAGGGGGGAAAGGACATCATAAATTGTACATAGCTAGGCCAAAAGATGAAGGTTAACTGACGTTCAACAAGCAGCAACAAGAGGTCGAAAACAAGCATGCAGTAACCTTCCCCAGCAAATCGCAATTTACAAGTAACTCCAGACCCTCTTCTTTACCGTATATAAAAAAACTGTGTAGATCCATGTAGCTCCAAGCTCACCCTCGTTGAAAAACCACAAAAAAGAAAAAAAAAAGGATAAAATACCCAGCTCAAATGAGCTAGGTTACTTTCAATGAGATCTTGGCGATAAAGAGTGCCATGCCGTGCAATTCTAAATTATGCTCTACATAAACATTCCCTAACCACGTCTCACGTGGTTTTATACCTCTTGTCAAAAGACATCATTTTATTCTGCTCGGACACCCTAGTATCAGGACACAAGTCCAAGAAATGCCCAGTAACTCTGCAAAACTTGTAATCTGGTGCAGCATCTTCTTCCCAGTTGGTGTCCCTGGGAATTCAATGTAGGGCATTGGCACCGTTCCTTCATCTGCTATTGCATTTCAATGTCAATCCTTGGAATATCATAGACAGAATTAAGCAAATGCGTTAGGTCTTATTATTTTCCCGTTCTTTTTTGATGGCCTCGTAAGACACCATTACTTCTTTGAACTTCGCCTCAGCAGCCACTGCAGTAAAATATGCAATGTTAACGATGTCATCTGAAACTTAGACCATAAGATGTTAATGATAGCATCTGGGTGTGAGATTCTGATCTGTGCCAACGAGCACAGCCTACCTTTGTTATCCTGGTTCTGATCCGGATGAAACTCCAATGCCTTGGCCCTAAATGCCGTCTGCAACAATATAAAAAGCCAAAATATATTAAATGAGCACATAAAAGGTTTAAAAAAAGAAAAATACATGCCACAAGCAAAGCAGATAAGGAGATATTGAGCTGCTTTTGACACTATAAGACTTAAGAAACGAAAGTGAATATCACTCATTTCCGAAAAATTCCTGAGATCCCCCCGAAAAGAAAAAACTAAAACTTATGTCTAAAATTAAAACCAAAGAGCAATGAACGTTAAAACATCATAGTGAAGAGCCAAGCAATCCCAGACAGGCTCTAATTACTTGCCAACTTTGTCACATTAAGTAACTCCTTTCAAGTCCACCTAAGTCTGACGAAAAATAGAAAATAAGTAATAGACATGCTGTCACTGTTCATAACCAGCAAGCAAAACAAGTAACTTGCTAATTGCCTGGTAAAAGTCAATCTGAATCAATTGTATCTTCTATTGGCACAGCCTAAGATATATGGGCATATATACATCAAACATGGCAAGAAGTATAGAAGAAATGACAAGAAAATTAGAGAAATGTCCATGTTATGCACACAAGATAGACATAAAGGGATTCAAATATGCAAAGACATACCTTGATCTCAGCATCCGTGTATGGTGTCTTCCTTGACCTTTTGCAACCAAATAAGAAAGAAAGTCATGTTCTAATTCCAAATGATGTAAATAATCTAGCCACCTAACTACATTAACTTGCGCATCTCAGCTCATGATTAGTTTTTGCCAGAACAAATTGCTCTAAGGTCATTATCTGGCATAGAAACTACTGGCAAATATAAATACAGTAAGGTATTACATATAAAAACTTCGTTCTGGGTTCTAGCAGCCTCCTGATACATTAAGATTTATGGGCTTACATTTTTGTATAAGTGAAGGGGATATCAAACAAACACAATCTAGTCGATACAAACTCCTTTAAACAACCAAGGAATCTTTTTGAATTGCTCATTGGTGCTGTAAACTGGATAAAGAAAATGGACTAGTCACCAGCACGAAAGGGGAAAACAATTCAGACACCAGATTCAGCAAGCAGTGTACAGATGGGAATATAGCTAAGGAACTCCCTTCCAAATAAGGGGGCTTGTAGAGGATGAGATAAATCATTAGGTAGTTCTTTCTTTAACCTTAGGTGCTGCTTTCAAGACATAAAGGGTACATGTAGCGTCTCGGTTTCCATATCGCCAGGATCAGCAGCATTGCCTCACCTATCAAGGCCCAAGACAGAGTAATGATGTGACAATGGGTAGTTTGCATTCTCCCTTGGAGCTCTCCTGAAATTAGTACTTCGATATCTGGATGATGTATCTGCCTTCCAATACCAATCTTCCCGCTGGAATTGCTGATTATATGCACCAGCATCACTGTCATTCCAGCTCTGATACCCCCTATTATATTTACTCCTTTCTCTATTAAACACACTCTGCATACGCTTTATGCGCTCCTGCGGAAAGCGTACCAAATATGAAACTATCAGATAGTCAAGTGGTGACAAATGCAGAAAAGGAATCCAAGCAACCAATTGCTTTCCCCAACAAATACGTGAGACAGATTTAGTCTATGTATTCTCTTGAATTGACTCACAAATATTGGTTTTCACCAAATAACCTCTGATATTTAGCAACAACATTCATTCAGAATCAATGGCCTATCATATTCATGCTTATATTCACTTAAGACTTAGTGAAAGTCCATGATATAATAAGGTGGATAAACATGGACAATGTTCAAGGAACTTAAAGAAAAACTTGGATGTACAAATTTGTCAAAAAAACAACAAAACAAATGGAATTTCAGGAATGACATAAAAGCCACATGAAGATCTTTCGGTTTTTCTATTTTTGCATGTTTAAGCCCTCTCTTTGAGAACTTTAACAGTAAATTACCTAGAAATGTATCTCTCTGAAATTTGGATACTTACATTCCTGTCTAACACTATAAACTTGTAAGTCCTTCATTTCTACACATCCTAGTAAGGACCTCCCCCACCCTCTTCTCTCTCCTCTTTTCTCTTTTTCTCTTTCAAATCATGTAGCTGATGACTTTACCAACTTCTCCAGTATATAGAAACAATGAAACATAATGGTTACATAATCTCCAACAAGGCAAATTCAGTATACAAAGGATAGCTAGGTCTCTAGAAAGTGCTCAAAAGTTGATTCAACAAACTAAGAGTTAAACGGGACAGATCAAACTAAAACTCACCACTCTCTCCATTTCTTCTTCATATGCCTCCTGCATTCGTCGGTTGTACCTCTTCCAAGCTTCCTCTTGAAAAGCCGTTCTGAAAGATCTTGCCGATTCATGTGACCTGGTTAACTTTTGTTATGCAGTGCAGTCAGGTTCTCAGTCAAATCCCAAAAGTCACAAGACAGAACAAATTTACTCAAGATTTCAGCCTAATTTTATCTTTTACAGCACTTCAAAACGCTATGTTGTCATGAAGCATGAAGCAAAATGCAAAAAAGCAGGTAAATGCCTACCTGATACAAGACCCAATAACTAAAGGTGTAATCAATATTTATGAACACTATGCCATCATGAAGAGTAATGAAAATGCAAAAGTAGGGGGGAAAAAAAATATGCCTACCTGAGCATAGACCCAATTTACGGTTTGCCGAAGACGAGAAACCTGCGAATTAATGCAGTTTTCAGCACTCGAGCTGGGTTTTTAATCAGAAGCAACTACAAGAACAAAATCTAGCACGAAAAATTCGATCAACACCAAACACCAAACGATCAAAATACTAACCAAAAATCTAGCCAATACCACTATGAAGGATGCTATCATTCATCTTTTTTTTTTTTTTTTTTTTTTTGGTAAAAGAAGAAGAAAAAGGGTGACTTTCTGAGGAATGCAACGAAAGTGTGCCTATTAGACACAACCCAACTCTTCAAAGCATCGACACAAATAACAACTTCGACTTCAAAACACCATCTTCACCGCACCAATTCTACCAATAATTCTGACCAGAAATCATCATTTCTGACACGATATTTTCACACCAAGTTCGACGATACAAACCTCGGACACATCTCCAATGATAACCCAATAACATTCATTTGAACAAACAACAATGAGAAGCAAAATCAACGGGAAACCAACACGAACAAAATAAATAAAAATAAAAAAACACCGACCGCCAAAGTGGTAGCTGTGGCGCCAATTAGGCCGAAGACCAGAACGCCCCAGAGCTTCATCTCCTCCTCTTCTTTCCCCTGGCTCGCCCGGTTCGGATTTCCCCGATTCGGGTCTCCGCCCTCCCTCCCCATTCCTCTCCTCCTCCTCCTCCTTATTCTTCTTCCCAAGTTTCCAATTGCCGGAAAGGATTGACCACAGGGACTCCGTGGGCCAGTGGCGATCGCGGGCAGGACCGAAACCCTAGGACCATTGATCTCCGGGTCCCTTTGAACCTCCTGCGGAGCTCGATTTCGCAGCCTTCCCTATCACCGCCTTAGCGGACGACCGTGTAGCTGGGCGGTGGGTTGCGTTGGTGCGGTTTCGCGGACGATCGATTTGGCTTGAGAGAAAGAAAGAAAGAAGACAGGTCACGAGAGATGGTGGATAATGGAAAATCGAAGATGGTGATTCTAATTCTTTCCTCTTCTTTTTTTTTTTTTTTTGTGCCTAAATTTATGAACAAAGGTCTTTTTTAGGATTAATATCTTGAGAAATCTTAAACTGTTACATGTACCACAAATTTACTTTAAATTAATTTTTTAACTATGAAGAATCCAAAATTGGTATATATATAATAAATTTATCTCAATTTATCTAAAAAACATACTAACTTATCGACAAATTTATTAAAAAATCCACCGTCAAAAACCCAAAATTCATACATTTCTCGACAATTATACCATCTGTTAAGTTGGACTAATATAATAAAAAACTACAAAAATTATATAATCGTGACAAATAGAGAGTAAAATCTTAAACTGATGCAGATTATTAATTATCACATGTCATTCAAATATATAATTATGATAGTAAAATTTAATGAAAACTAACATAGGTTAAATTTGTCATAAGTGTACTAGTTTGGGGTAAATTAATCAAAGGTGTATCGGTTTGGAATTTTTGGTAATGAAAATATTAATTTGGGGTAAATTTATTATAGATATACTAGTTTGGGGTTTTTCAGGATAGTAATCCATTTTATTATTATGTTTGTCATTTTTTTTCATTTTTATAATATTTAACATATTTTTTTGGGTTAATACTATGAATAATAAAAAATTAATACATTTGGAATAAATTTACTTCATACTAATTTTTTAACCACAAAAAACCCCAAATCAATACATTTGTAACAAATTTATCTTGAATTAATTTTTCGATCATCAAAAACCCTAAGTTGATTATTTTGACAAATTTATCATTTATTTGTTTTCATTAAATTGTATTAATATCATAAAAAATGGCTACATTTATGATAAATGAAGGTAAAATCTCAAATTGATACACTCGTCAATTGCTGTTTGTTGTATAACTGATAAAATTTAACGGAAACTAACGGAGGATATATCGGTTTGGATTATTAGTAGTCAAAAAATTAGTTTAAAATAAATTTGTCATAGGTGTGTTAGTATGATGTTTTTGTGATAGTAATCCTATTTTTTTTTTTTTTTTGTCGAAACTATTTACCATATTTACTCATAGGAAAATGTACTAGGAAAAAGCACAAATTTAAAATGCTTTTCCCATTTGTTTAAGAGGATACTTCAATTTTAAGAACGCATTATTTTCCTTTTTTTTTTATAAAGAAATATTTTATGCCGTTGAATCTCTTTTCTTTTTTATACTCAAATTTAAAGGCATGACTAGAAGTTGCCGTATGATGCCGTGGAGCTTAATAAAATTTAAATATATATGTGTTTTTTTTACCCAAATAGCATTGGTGAAATATTTAGCTAGTTGATTCATATTCAAAAAGTCTAAATTTAATGCATTATGAAAGGTCAAATAATTAATATGAAATTACTCAAATAGCATTGGTGAAATATTTAGCCAGTTGATTCATATTCAAAAAGTCTAAATTTAATGCATTAGGCCAAAAGAAGATTTTTTGACAATCAAAAAATAATCGATATTTTAAATTTCAAATGACTTACGGAAAACGTTTTCCAAATTTTCCAGGCGTTCGTTTCACGGAAAATGAAGGAAAATATTTTTCATCAATGAAAAAATAACCTTTAAAAGTGAGGAAAATATTTTCCACTTTTCAAAAGTGGAAAACATTTTCCATAACTTCTTCCACCTTGTTTTTTTTTTTTTTTTTTTCACCAAATACATTTTCATTTTATTTTTATGCTTTTATGCTTTCTTTTTCTTTTTATCTTTTTTTTTTTTTTTTTACTTTTCTTTCTTTCCTTTTCATCTTCTTCCTTGGCCTTGGCCGATCGCCAGAGCCACGAGGCGGCGGGCGATTGGCCGCGAGCGCCGAGCTCGCCCGGGCCGGCGAGGCTCCGCCTAGCTCGATCCGGCGAAGCCAAGCTTGCCCGATGTGACATCCAGATTTTCAAGTTTTGAGTTCGATTGGATAAATTGGGCATTTCATTGACGCGACTACAGTGCTTTTCTCCGAGTTGGCCACTCACGAGATAACTAGACTAGCTGGGTGAGTTATTAAGAACTTTAAGGCAAATAGACTTGAGAATTCGACCAGTAACCGATTTCTCGACTGTGCTCATCTTTAGAGATCATTTCGGCACAGTTAAAAATCGAATTAAGATCAGAGATAGGTCGGTTCGACTGAGATGTGTGGCCGATCGTGGGTGACTCCACTAAATTGGAAAATTCTCATCGACCGACACTAATTTGATTTTACTGTCGTTTTGGTACCCTGTGTCTGTATTTGAATTCTCGAGATTTTCACGACAATCGAGAATCGCCAATGTGTCGAGTGGGTTCATCGTGGTTCGAAGAAAATCGACCACGAGTCATTTGCCCTAAAAAGTTTTGAAAACTACCCGGTAGCTTAGGTTATGTTAAAAACGTGTCGGAGTGAAATTTACCGCGTGTCCGAGTCCGATTTCGAAATTGAAGATTCTGTCATGTCACAATAAATTCTAAGAACGTTGACTCGGTTTTAGAAGATTTTTCAAAAACCGAAACTTTTTGGGAAAAAGTTGAGTTAGGGCCATTTTTTATTGGAATTTGCGAGAGGACCGTTTTTATTGTGAAGTTGGGATACAAGTGGGTTATATTGGAGAGGAAGAAATCTAGTTCGACCAAAAACTCGATGGTTGAATTTTCAAAGGCTGGATTAAATTGTTTGAAGAAGGATTGGGGTCCAATTTGTGCCATTTTGCTTGCAAATTCGTATGCCACATATACCCCACACTTTGGCCTACCTAAATGCTTCTAGAAGGAAAATGAAGGGTGGAAGACAGCTGGTGGTGGGCCATGAGAGAGAGTGAGAGAACCGGTTTCCCCCTTCTCTTCTCCTCTCTCGTGACCGACTCTCTCTCCCCCACCTCCCACTTTGGGCTGTTCGACTCCATGGAAGCCGAAGACCAGCCAGGCGCGGCAAAGCAGCCATCGTCGCTCGGACCGGAGCCGCCATCGTCGTCGCGCCAGTCGCCACCATTGCTTTGCGGCCGCCCGCCCGCACGTCCGCCTTCCTTCCCCCTTCGCTATCGCCGGTTACTCCTTTTTCTTCTTCTTCGGTGGCCGCTTGACGCCTTGATAGATTTGGGATGGACGCGGGAGACTAGTGACCGCACGCCGCCACGCCCCGCGCGTCTCCGCCTTCAGCCCGCGTCGTCCCCGGCTTGGCCGATGTCCGTAGCCGCTTTGTCCGGCTCCGTTTTGCTAGTACAGCCGCGACTCGCCCGCTCCGACCACCGTACGCCACCACCTCGACCGCCGGAGCTTCGCCTAGCCCTAGCCGCCCTTGGCCGCCTCAACCAGCCGCCGCCTCCCCCTCCTTCGGCCCCGACCAGCAGCGAACAAAGAGGAGAAAAATGGGTATCACAGTCCGGTTTTGGCCCATTTTGGCCGCCTTCCTAACCCGGATGCTTGGCCCGCCTTGAGGAAAGTCGATCCTCGCGTCGATCCCGTCGTTTTGGTCCGCTTGGCTCGTTAAACAAGTGAGTAATCTCACTAATCCTTGCTTAGTGGACTAATTATACTTAAGGGTTGATTAGTGTTAATTAAGTAGAATTATGTGGTTAGATTAAATGGATTAGAGATTATTAGTTAATTGCATTGCATATTAGTTAGGTGGTTAGTGTACTTAGATAGAGAATTGCCTATAGTATTTATTGAATGCATCTCGGGATTTTTCCCGACCCTTATCGGGCTTCCATTAGGCATTTCGGGCCTAAATGGAATTTTTAGTAATTAAATATTAATTTTTGAATTTAATTTAATTAATTAATTATTTTCCAGAAATTCAACCGGGATGGCCGGTGACCGAGATTTTATGCTGATGATCGTGGTACAGTCCATTTATTTAATTGAGCTTTATTTTGAGCTAAATTGGAATTATTGTATTTATTTATTAATTTTCGAAATTATTTATTTATTTATTTATTTTTCGGAAATTAATGCTGGGATAGCCGACGATCGAAATTTCGTGTTGATTGTTGTGGTGCAGTCCGTTTATTTCCTTGAGCTCCACATTGTGCTGAATTGAATTGATTGTGCAATTTGAGCAATGGTTCCTTAATTGATTGAAATTGAATGATTGATTGGTAGATGACCGAGTATGGTTATTTAACCTTTACGATTGCTTTGATGAGTTGTAAAGCGGAAAGAATCGTGAGAGTGAACTGTTCTATTGGTTGAGATCGGTTAGGTGCGAAGTATAGATAGGCGTGGTTCGGTGATGAAAGATATCACGTGCGAAAATGGCGCCTTAAAGAATGCACGTATACCGTCGGTGATCTATGACTTATGACAGGCGTGGTTCGGTGATTAAGGATATCACTGTGCGAAAACGGCGCCTTAAAGAACGCACGTAAACAGATCCGTGATCTATGACGGGCGTGGTTCGGTGATTAACAATATCACTGTGTGAAAAACGGGGCCTTAAAGAACGCCTAACTTATGTCACCTTGGCCAAAGAGAGAATTAATGGAGCTCGTGACTAAGTGTACTATTGAAGGTTATAATGGAATGGCTTGAATTTGACAATAAGCCAAATGTTCAACGATTGTTTGGGTGCCTATTGATTTGCTGATTTGCAGGTTGGGACTAAGGCCAAGGTAAAGACTCATTTTTGGCTTTAAGGTGTATTGATTTCAAAATAAGGGTAAGTCTTTTGTTGTGGGACAACATTTCGGGACCCCGATGAGGAATTCCAAACTACTTTAAGATCAAGTTCTTCCTTCAATTTTTCACATTTTCTTCTTCCTCTTGTATATCTTGCTGCCCCATGTCTATAAAATAAAAAGCAAATTGTTCTCGTCCCATCCGAGGATCGGGCGTGACACCCGAGCCCGCGAGCTCGGGCCTCGCCAAATTAGGCGAGCGGCTTCGCCGGCTCGGGGTGGAGCTCGGGCCCAAACCTCGAGTTGGGTGCTCCTCACTTGCTCCTCGCTAGCTCTAGTCAATCGTTAGTCAACGTTTCTTCTTTCCTAGGGCGGAGGAAGGAGGAGGAGGAAGGAGGAAGGAAAAGAAAAAGGAAAAGAAAAAGAAAGAAAAAAAATAAAAAAAATAAAAACTTCGATTTTTAAAAAATACAAATAATTAAAAATTCTTTTTTTAAATATAAAAAATAAAACTAATTTTTGGTCAATTAAAAATATTAAAATTCAAAATTTTGATTGGGTTTGAGTCATTTTCCAAGAAAATATTCGGAAAATATTTTCACCAACGCCTTGATTCACAATTTTTCACATTTTCTTCTTCCTCTCTCATTGCTCCTCAAGCAAATTATTTTAGCTTGCTCCTAGCTAGCTCTAGTCAATTGACCTTGGGTTTGAGGATTTGTTGTTGCCTTGATTCACTTGTTTTTAGCTTTCTGCTTGGAGTGGTGGTTTGACATCGGGTTTGTTCTAAATTCCTTTTGTTGGAATGCTTTAATGGATGACCACTTGATAAATGTTGAAGTTGATTCCGCGCATAAACTATTTGATGAAATGACTAAGAGGGACGCGCTTGGACCTCGGTAGTGGGGGGTTAAGAGGGGAGATGGAATAGACGAGATGGTTGCTTGATAGGATGCCATTCAAAACCACCCTTTGTGGAATTGTATGATTGATGGGTATGGAAGGATCGGTTGCTTTCGGGTGGCACTTGATGTGCAACAGGACCAACAACAATACCAGAAACAAGACTAACAAGCAAATATTTCATCAATGTGCAATTGTTGCTTTTTATTTTGTTGTTATTTTTTTTATAGGAGTGATGTAAGTTGATGTTGTCAAATGATTATGTGGATTAATATATGTCAATTTTAGTAATGGTTTCATTGATTGATTGCACTGATCTATACAATCTTAGTAATTATTTAATTGTTTTGGCAGTTGAGGTTATCTCCATTTTGATGCATTTAGCCGTCGGTTATCATCAGTAGTGATTTTGTTGGGCATGGCTTTACCTTTAAGTAGTTTACTCGATGCTTCTATGTTGCAAATGAGTGCAATCTATCTAAACCAAAATGTGATTTGGTGAACCAAAATTTTCATTTTTTTTTTCACTTGATCATTTGGTGCATTTACAATGCCCGCTTCTTAATATTATGCAGGATAATGGGGAACTTGGCCTTGGCTCACTTGTAGCTAAAACAATTATGAGATTGCCGAAGGACTTTATGGCATGCTTTTGTTGAGATGGCATCTTCATGATAAAATATTTTACGCTTACAAAAGAAGAAAAGGTTGTTTTTATCATTTTCAATGTATGCATTTGATTTTGGGGAGGGTGGTCGCTTGCCACCATTGCAAATCAACATGGAGAAAAAACATGTTTCTTAAATGAGAGAAACTGTGTGCTATCCTAGAATTTCCAAGCATTGCATTGCAGTAAAGTGGTTGTGGTATCAAAATACATGGGTTCAAAGAACATTCATCCATTCAATGATCCTTTGTTTAGAGTAGAATGCTCATCCTTTGTTCAAAGTACACTACTTTAATATTTGCGCACAACACACACAATGCTACATGAAAGAGAAGATTATGAATGAGTTTACAAAACAATAAACCTCCCACTAATCGCATGTGGTCATCGCCCATCTTACTACAACCAATCTAAGCTTGAGAAGACACTTACAACAACCAATTACAACCCTCCCACATCTTTCTAAAGGCAGTGCATTATTATCATGAAATTATCAAGATACGTGATAGAATCTTCTCTCTACTTTTGCTTCTGTCGAAGGTTAGATTCTATTGTTCTTGTTCTTTGCAAGACCTCGAAGAAGATTCATTGGGAGTTCTCATCATCAATGAGAGGATCAATCTGGTTGAAGAAGTCACCATTTCCTAGCTACAATGTCAGAGATAGGCGTTAGAAGATAATGTGTGGATAAGTTGAAAAATAGCAAAGATAAGGATCAATATATTTGACAAATTAAAAACAACATAAATCCTGTGTATGGTGGAAGACCAATAAGTCGACCACAAACAAAGAGGAAATGTTCAGGTTGTAGAAATGGTTTTACGTAGTATTCATTTAGCACAAGGTTCTAGTGCAATAGATGTTATAAATGGAATGAGTTTCTTAAAAGCTAAATTATACCAAGGTTCCAGAATTAACCTGCATACTTGTTAGTAATTGTACATACAAGTTCCTCAAAATACCAACCAAATGTCTGTTGCCAATTTCCCTAAGGAAGCACAATATAGCAATGCAATTTAGTATTAGTAAGAATGAGATGAGTGTTCCATTAAAAAGTTGCCAATGAGTAGGAAAAAGGAGATTTGGCAAGTTGCATAATTCAAGTGGAATTCATGTTGTCAAATGGTTCTCTTGTAGATAGAGATATCGAAGTTTAGGGAATTAACAAGCTTCCTAAGAATTTGGCCCTTAAAGTTATCAAAGTTAAGATATTTGCATAAACTTCAGCTTCTTAGGCGCACTAGAAGGTAGGAAGGAGCACAACATGAAGTGCCATTGTATAAATAATCCACTATCACCTTGTAGATTATTATAGAATTGGTGTAATCATAGTGATAGAGGACAAATATAGTGATAGAAAAATCAACTGATAATATGCTTGAGAATAACCTTGTTAATTAGTGCAATCAAGATGCAGAACTTAATAGTCACAAGTTCCAGAGAAACTCCGGTCACCTAATTGTGTTATTTAAAATATAATTATCTATAAGTGGAATTGTCGAACAAATTTATGCACTTACTTAATATCAATAGGAATTGAATGATCATAATTCCAGCATTTTTGTATCTTGAACCATCACAGGAAGACCTTGAATTAAATAACTCAAGAGCCACCCAAAAGAAACCAATCCTTGCATACCCATTGATCATACAATTCCACGAAGGGTGATTTTGAATGGCATCCTATCAAACCACCATCTTGTCTCTTCCATCTCCCCTCTTAACCCCCTATCACTAGGAGGTCCAAGCACATCCCTCTCGGTCATTTCATTAAACAGTTTAAGCACGGAATCAATGTGACATCCTGAAATTTCAGTGATGTTTTCAATTAAATAAATCATGCATTTCATCGACGCGCCTATAGTGCCATTCTCTGAGCTGATCACTTATGAGATAACTAGATTATCGGGGGAAGCCATTAAATGATTTTAATGCAAAAGACTTGAGAATTTGACCGGGAATCGACTACTTGATCGTGCTCATCTGCAGAGATCATTACGGCACGTTAAAAATCGATCGAGATCGAGATAGGTCGTTTCGGCTGAGATAGGTAATCAAAGTGTGGGTGATTCCACCAGATTGCAAAATTCTCGTCGATTGGCACTAGATAGATTTTTCTGTCGTTTTGGTACCTTGTATCCGTATTTGAAATCTAGAGATTTTCACGACTGCCAAGAGTCGTCAATGTGTCGAAGATGTACATTATGACTCGAAATATATCGATCACGGATCAATTGCATCAAAAATTTCTAAAAGCTACCCGGTAGGTTAGGTTACGCTAAAATTGCACAAGATTGAAATTAACCGTGAATTTGAATCCGATTTCAGAAATTAAAAGTTCTATCATGTCACGAGTCATTTTAGGACATCGACTAATCTTCCGAAGATTTTTCTGCAAACCAAGATTTTTGGCGAAAAGTCAAAATAGGGCCTTTTTGTTTGAAAAATTCAAGGGACCGTTTTTGATTGCGTTTTTAGGATGAAAGTTAGATCTATTGGCGAGGAAAGATGTCAATTTGATTGTGGACACATTGGTGGAACTTATAGGACTGAAATTGGCTTCGATTGAAGGGGATTTGGTCAATTTAGGGAGAAATGTTGCAAAATTCGTAGCCCCTTGGTCCCTCAACCTTTGGACCACTTCAATGGCTTCTAAAGGAAGTTTTGTGGCTGGAAAGTTGCTGAGGAAGACAGCCCATCCGGTGGGGGCCTTGGTCAAGGGGACAAGAGGATAGAAATGAAGAGGAGTGGCCCCCTTCAAAGCCAATAGCCTATCCTCTTCTTTCTATGCATTTGCTTTCTCCATTTTCAACCCTTTTGGAAGCTTAGAGTTGCGGCAGAACCGGCCAGCGGCTCCCCCTCCACCGTCGACACCCCCTGCCGCCCGTCGGACCGCAGCCAAGCCGCCGTCGGGCGCCCGAGCACGCCCGCGAGTCACGCACTTGCCCGCGTGTCGCCACCATCCTAGCTTCGTCGTTCGCTCTTGCTCGCCCGTCTAGCAAGTCACTTGGCTGTCGTGGAGGTCACCGGAGCTCAGCTTGCCGCCGTCCAGCAGCCGTCTCCACTCGCTTGGCCGCTGCAGTCCCGTCCCTGCTGTTTCCACGCCAAACCGGCCGCCGAGTCCACCCTTGCTCGCCCAAAGCGAAACCGAAACCTAGCAAGCCACCGTGGGCTTCGGGGCCCACTTTGGACCGCTTCCAAGCCTCGTAAGGTGTTCTTTGCCGGAGTTTGTCGCCCGCCTTCGCGTCCTTGTCGTAGTGAACTCACTAGCTCGCAAATCCAGTGAGTTTACTCACTAATCTCCACTTAAGGTGTTAATTATGCTTAAGGGTTGATTAGTTTAGGTTAAGTATGGATTAGGTGGTTAGTTAGAACGGATTAACAATTTCATTATTTGCTTATGCATGTTAGGTGGTTAGAGTAGTGTAATTAGAGACTAGATAAGTTGTAATATTTATCTAGATAGGTTCAGAAATTTTCCGGGCCCGTTTCGGTATTTAATTAGGTTTTTTGGCCTAAGTTTACATTTATGGCATTTATTGGTATTTATTTAATTAATTTTGGTAATTATTTAATTATTTATTATTTTTCGAAAATTAGACCTGGATAGCATCGAATTTCGTGGTGATTGCAATGGTGTGATTTGTTTAATTAATCGAATGCTATTTTGTGCAAATTGAGTGAAATTTATAATTTTGGGTATTTATCCCAAAATTGGATAATTTTGGTATATAATTAGAAAATACCGGGCGTCGTTTTACAATGCCAAAAATGTGTTTGTGGACTATTATATTTAGTGGGATTTTATAAAGAAAGATATTATATTTTTGGCTAAGGCCGACCATGTACCCACACGATTATTTTTATTAGGTATGACAAAAATGGTGAAATTGTCAGTGAATGAGAATAGTGTACTATATCAGCTTGCGGGCTTTGATATGTCAGCTTTTGGTGAGCAGTATGCTCTAGCAGCTTTTGGTGAGCATATTAAGTATTGCACAACTTTGGTGAGCATTATGAGTATACTATATCAGCCTACGGGCCTTGATATATCAGTTTAGGGTGAGCAATATACTCTGTTATCAGCTTTTGGTGAACTATATTAATTATCAGCTTTTGGTGAGCTATACAATCTATCTTCAGTTTAGGGTGAGCAGTTCTTGATGTTATCAAGTTTTATAGATAGTATTGAATGGATTGACTGAGAGATGGTATCGATGGTATGGAATCAATTAGATCAATTGATCGATGACTCGATTTGACTTGATGATTTGATTCGAATTGAAGTGATTCGTTGAATATATGACTGGTACTGACTTATAGGAAGGAACTGAGGAAAAAGTAAGTCACCTATCTCTTGTGTGCATAGGTAACCTTCAGGCGTATTTCCTTCATAGTCGGAGTTTAGGGGGTGAACTTGCTGAGACGTCGTCTCACCCCGTTGTGGGATACCATTTACAGGTCTTTAGATGGTTGTATCTCCTGAGCGTTTTGTCTAGCCGAAGAAGGTCACCAAACAACGCTCTCAGATTCCCCTCCCTGGGAGTCAAGGACCCTGGGTCTACGAACTTGTAAGATTCACTGTCTGGATTGATGCGGGTCTACCCCATAAGGTACCACATTAATTCAGATCGTGGTATCGTTACGGGTGAGATGGACCTAGAGAAGGCCCCCTTCCGAAGTCTGAGATTCCTAGGTCGGTTCTGGAGATAGCTTTTGGCGAGGGTACGACTGACCCTCCAGGTGGTTCAGTGGTGGACCTGAGTCTTTCGGATCCAGGGTCCTCGGAGTATTCAGTTGAAGACTCGAATGCTTACTCGAATGCTTAGAGGATCTGTAGCACTCTACCCCCCCTTTTTGCAGACCTTGTATATATCGGCTAATATTGTATATGGCTTAGTCTGATGTGTATATAAGTGTGTTGTGGTTTGAAAAATTTGTGGCCTTGCTTTTCTATCCCATCTTTTTGTTGGCTGGGGATTTATTTATTCGCTTCCGCATGCGCATTAAAATGAATGGGTCGGCGACGCATCCTGGGACGTCGCAATTTAATCGACTACCGAGGGATGTGCACGAGCTCGGATGATCGGGGCGTGACAATCAACTTCCGCATTCATCACGTAGCCATCCATCAAAGTATTCCAGCAAAAGGAATTTAGAACAATTTATGGACGAAATCAACTTCTGCATTCATCATGTAGCCGTCCATCAAAGTATTCCAGCAAAAGGAATTTAAAACAAACTCGGCACCAAACACCAAACAAGCACTCTCGGTCTTCTGAAAGCTAAAAACAAATGAATCAAGGCATTGGTGAAAGAACAAATCTGGCTTAAACCCAAGTTTGAACACCACCTAAGAAAGAAGAGATGACAATTAATGATTGACTAGAGCTTGCGAGGAGCAAGTGAGGAGCAACGAGGATTGGGCATGGAGTGCCTGAGGATGGGACGAGAACGATTTGCTTCAGAAGCAATAAGAGAGGAAGAAGAAAATGTGAAAAATTGAAGGAAGAACCTGAAATTAAATCAGTTTGGAATTTCAAACAAAATTACCCTTGTTTTGATCACTAGAAAAAGTTTGCCGGTGAACTTTTGGCTGGCTGTCAAGTTCATGTACATTTTTTGAGACTTTCTTGATCATTTTAGGTTCTTATTTGATATAAAAGTCCACTTTGGGTCTTTTTTGAGAAAATGACTCCACTTTGGACCCTTATTTGGAATTTTCCCTTACTTTAATATCAGATAAATTAATTAATCGTGTATGGTGGTCTTCCCAATTCTCTTGCAAAAGTGTGATACTAAAAAATCTCATGCCCAACAATTTGGATGATCTTTTGAAGAGATAGAACAATAATTATATAGCGAAGGGAGGGAATCGTGAAGGATTCTAACTTGCTTGGTTTTGTAGCATATCATGATTTTCACGTGCTTGGTTTTATGGCATATCACGAATAATTACTTTCTAAAAGGCATGTGAAACTCATATGAAGAAGTTCTAAATTACTCTTATTTGTAAGATGATAAATTAATGAGGGAGGGGACCTATTTATATGAGAACCTCTTTAATTATGACAACAGATTTTTTTTAGGCAAAAATACACCAAAAGTGCTTTAACTTGTGTATGGTGCTCACTTTAATATCAAAATTTTTGAAAAATGATCTTTTCAGTGCTATTGCCGATATGCTTGGTTAGAAATATGACGTTGATTTTTTTTTTTTTATTAATTTCCTACGTCGATGTGGCTTGCTAGAGGCTCTAGTTAACAGCTAAACCACAGATAACACCGTCTTTCTCACTTTCTCTCAAATAAGAACCCAAAATCCCTAAATTGAAAGAGGAACCCACAATTGAAGTCCTAACCGGCCATTTAACCAAAATCCCACCCTAAGTCAATTTGTCCCAAAATGAACATCTCAATCTTGCAAATGGAGGATAGGAGCTTCAGTAGCGGCTCAAATTTGTTTCAACAAAGCGAAGAAGAAGGTGAGTGTTTCTGTTATTGTGGATTATCGAGTCTAATAAGAATATCTTGGACTCAATTTAATCTCGGGAGAAGATTCCGTGGATGCTGTAGGTATATAGAAAACTCAAAGTGCAAATATTTCAAATGGGTTGATGCTAAATTCTCTAGTTGAGTGAGAGATGTGATCTTGGAGCTACTTGAACTATGGCATGAACCTCCATCTATAAAAATGGGTGAGTTGGAGCATGTCGACTTGATGCAAGCTCGAATGAAGGCCTCAAAATCTTTGGCCAATCAGCTGAAGAAGGAAGTTTCAAGTATAAAAATTGAAAAAAAGTATCAAGCAATGATTATATTGTTGTTTACTTAGGTAGCCTATTTTATAATCAAATGTAAAGTGAGTGATGAGAATAAGTTTTTCTGTCCATCACAGTTGAAGATCAATGGAATATGTACTTATATTGGGTAATTTGTAAGTATAGTCGTGTTGTTAGTAAGCTATAATTTTTGTATGCAATCTATGATGGAAATGGTCAAAATGGAAGGTCAGAAAAAGAACTTATAAGTCTTGCTTAGTTGTGTATCAAATTTGGTTTGTTTAGTGTTTGTTTGAGACGTTTGGTTTGCTACAATTATTTATTGGTAATGATTTGCTGCAATGCTTGTTGGTTAATGGGTTTGTTGACACCTAAATTTTGACTATTTTATTTACTTGTTTGTCATATAAAAAAACATTAAGCATTTCATAACATCTGCATTTAGGCAACAATAATATTTAGGAGCAGACTTGACCGATATAAACTTATCTTTAAAAAGATTGTTATAAAAAATAAAATAAAAAACTGAAAAAGAGAGGATAAGAAATAATCTATAAAATAAAAATTTGGTTGTGGAGGGATTACCAATTTTCGAAGGACTAATTGTAGTGTGAGAGGGGGCTGGGGTGACCAAGAAAGCGTGAGAAAAGAAGGGGTTGGGAGAGAAAATTTGCAAGAGGCTGGGGGAGGTTTTGTTCAAGGGGGAGAGCATAATCCATTACATCAATAGTCCACATTTTCAAGGAGTCATCGCAAAAAGGAGTCCCACATGCGGCCACGCCATCAAAAATACGCAAATCACTTCATCACATCATCAGTGCACCCCGTCATCATCCTCGGCCTCCTTACAAGCGATCTTAGTGATTTATTTTGATGAGTACGCCCAGCGCTCCATCGACCCGGCAGCCGAACATTTCCAGCAACACTAGCAATTCCTTGCGGATTCTTGCAAACAGAAAACCGGTGATCTCGAACCACACCGACAATCCTGTTGGGATCATTGAGTCTTTTTGCAGGTGGCACTACTCAGCAAGTACTGACAATTCTTCTTTACCCTTGCATGCGTGCACGGAATTTCTGGCCTTGTAGGATCAAATTGGAATTGCCGAGTTCTCGCAACGATCGATATTGTTCGTTGCCTGCTGCTATTGCTGAGTTGTGTTGAGTTGACCATGGATCTGTGAACTCGTCCTCGTCCTTACATCGTTCCTTGCCGGTCCCATTCTTGGAGATAACTTTTCCGAGCTAGGTAATCCTTTTGACCGAATTTAATTTGGTCATTCTGATATTTTGTTATTTAGTTTACAATTATTTATTTCTAATTGTGATTTGTGATTTTGTTAGACATTATCTGATTAAGTGTGTCGAGAATCACAATGATAAGAAATATTAAGCCGAGAGACGTTGGATTAGATTTTTGATTATTGTGATTTTCGTCTTGAGTTGGGGTGAATTATCTTTTATGTGGCTAATTACATTTCTCATGTTAATTTTTAGTAAATATTCTTATGATTTTTTTATTTATAAAAATTGCATTACATAATAGGTTAGATTGCATTCCATGTTCGATTTTTTTTTAAGGATAATATAGGAACATAGGAAATTTCATGGTTAAGATAGATTTAGTTATTCCTAAGTTTATATGATAATATACTAAATATGATTCTAATAGAAAAGTTATAAAAAAAAGAAAAAAAGTAAAATCATAAAAAACATGCATATATAGTTACCATGTCATCTATTCCATATCATGTAGCACATGCATATTTAGGATCATGTAAATTAAATTGCACACATATTGTGATGGTTCAAGTTATGTCATATGAATTGCATCTCACATGTCATTAAAGTAAAAATCATGCATATTAAATTTAGATTAAGATTGCATATAATTAACATTTTAAAAATAAAAATATTAGATGTCATATCATCAAAAAAATCATGTTTAGGGCCTGCATTTTGAATCAGCATTTTGTAATTTTTTTTATAGAATAAACCTTAATAAAGTTGTAGTTTATTCTGCTTAATATTAGTTATAATCTCTTACAATCTGTTACTTCGGTTTATTGAATGTTATTTTATTGATTGTGCACCCGCATGACCACCCGTTGAATGTTAGGAGCTTAGGTTAAAATTTGACATGTTGAAATTTAAATGAAAATGTAGCTTAGGTTAAAATTAATCAAGACTACTTTATTTGCTAAAAATGAGCATAATTGCATGTTTTTGAATCAAGTTGTGATTAATAAATGAAAATATTCCGAAATATAGAAATCGAAGAAAGAAACTAAAATTTTTAACTTCTCGGTTTCGAAATAGAAATCGAAGCTGAAATCAAACCATATAAAAGAACCTTGCGCTTTCTTGCTAACCTAATTCACTTATAACCACAACTTTACAAATTATTGCTAATTTTCTTTTTCTTATTTTGTACGTGTTTTTTTTTTTCATTTTTTTTTTCAATTTTTTTTTGATAACTTCCTCTTTAGGATGAAAACTATGTCCCCAATTTTCAAAAACGACCAAAGTTCTTAAACTTACTTAAAAACAATGGGGCTCTTTCCTCCTAGATGAATGGCCAGTTGAAGAAAAAGTTATTACGCAATAGATGAATAAAAAACGGGCCTAGAAATTTAACCTTGTTTCTTTACGGATCCAAAATTCTTGCAAAATTAAAATAATTAGATTGTTGCACAATCTTGTCGAAGGCAAAGATTATTCTCCCATGCTTTAAAGAAATTTGGGTTTCTAATCAACCCTAATTGGTTAAAGTAGAATTTTTATATATTCCTTTACACCATCAATTTTATTTTGTTGATAATCTTGGATAATACTAAATAAAATGACAAGGCTGTATAGGCTCCATTGAGCATAATTGCATGTTTAAATAGATTAATTTCTTAGTGTCAAGATTTTCTATGTTGTTATCTAATCAATTTTTATTCCTAGAAATAGAAATTTTGATAGGACTTGGGAGGGTCCAGAAATCACTGGAAAGAAATTTTTTGGCACTTAGTAATCCATTAGCTTTCTTTTGGGTAATTCACCTTCGAAAAGGTTGTGATAGGGTTTGCTGATTTGTTGTAATTTTTGCTGCAAATGTTGGTCAAATGAAGGAGTAGTACTAAGTTCTCGAGTGTTTATTTCAGTGTCATAAGTTGCAAATAGTGATCGTTTGAGTACCGATTTTAGTTGAAAGTGATCACTTAAGTGCTAGTCATGGTAAAAAAATGATTAATCGTGTTGCATAAGTTTTTAGAGATGATCATTTGAGTATCAATTTTAGTTGAAAGTTGTCAGTCATATATCTTGTGCCACACCCTACAATAGCAAAATGTTACATCAATACCAAATATCTTGTGCTTGTACCAACACACCCTACACTAGTAAATTTCTACATCAACACCAGCATACCATTCATCAGTAAGCTACTTCATCAACACCAAGCATCTTGTGCTTGTACTAGCACATCCTACACCAGCAAGTTACTACATCAACACCAAGTCTTGCAAATGGAGGGCAATAACATCAATACCTTGTGCTTACCCCAAGCATTGCACTAACACCAAGCATGACCATGAACAAACCATCACATCTAGGAATACCAACAAAACCACCACCACTAGCATAATTAGCACACCATCATAACCAAAAGCAAAATATGTATAAATTGAAAAAACATAGATAAAATAAACATCGATCTATTGACATTGAACATAGTGTCTTACATTAGGTATATCCAACTATAATATCCACCTCCAGAGGTTGGCTTCCAACTAAACAATAAAATAAAACAACTATTTGCACACCTAAGAATATCAACTTTAGTCAATAGTAATCTCCCAACAAAAAAATAGAAACAATTATATCTAGCACCCTCCCATCATTCGTCAATATTCACAACCCCTCTAGTCCATTTTCTTGATTGACCTTTGGCTTGAATCCTTGCACTTTTCCTAACTACAACTAAACTTGGAGATTGTTATATTGGTTTTTTTGTTTGATGCTTTTTCCTTTTCTTGTTAATAGTTGCCACATTCTTAATGGTGATCTCCTTGACTGTTTTGGAATTGCCAACATTAGTTCCTTGAAATGGTATTGATGCCGAATTCTTTTTGGTGGTTGTTTTGGAGTTGCCGCTTGTGTCATTTATTTTGGAGCACTTTCCTTTCTCAATTGTGCTCTTGTTATTGGACCCGCTGCTCGTGTAATTTGTTTTGGAACACTTTTTTTACTTGGTTGTGCTCCAATTGATATTGTTGTGGTTCTTCTTTTGGGTGCAACCGTTGACTCTTGACTTGGGCCATCTTGAGAGATGAGCACCTCCGAAGTTCTCCCAAGCTATAACAATATAATCTTATTGTTAACAAAGTCCAATACTATAAATTAAATGCATGATACCCACAAAACTTATATTCAAAATAGTTATTACAGTGTTGAAGTCTCTATAAAGGCCATAATCATATTGCCTTATATTTCTCCTAATAGATCCTCCAATTTGAAATGGTGCATTAGTTTCAGCAATTTGAGCAACTTGTGCAGTTTATCTTCTTCTTACCTAAAAATATAACATACACAACATTACACAACAAAAATTATCACCTAAGCACATAACCAGCCCATAAAACAATATAACACACACAACTAACCTATAAATAACATTACACACACAACAGAAAAATAAACTATCACCTAAACACACAAGTAGCCAATAAAATAATATAACACACACAACCAACCAACAACATAACACACACAATAGAAATTATACAACTTACAATATATTTACTCATTGTCTATGCAATTGTCAACTTAGGGGTTGGCCTTTCAATTTGGCCTTCAATTTATACTTCAATTGTCTCTTCACCTGGGCTTTCAGCTTCACCCTTCTTTAGTTGGCCCTTCAGCAATTGTCTTTTTAGTTGGCCTTTTCTCAACTCTTTTAGATGGTTGTTGCTGTTGATGTACATTCTTCAAATGACAACTAGCCTTATTGTGCCATTTCTTATGATAATATGAGCACTTTATCTTCAGACCCATCCTGCCCATCTTCTTACTTGAGATCTTTCCCTCTTGCATTTTTCATTTCTTTTTTGGCCTACCCATTTACTTTTGTATGGATAAAGGCTAAGGGGATTCATGAGTTGTGGGTTCTCAAAATCTATTGCTTGTAATTGGCTGCAACATGTGCTAGTAAGAAGTATATGTGCTTCTCTTGTAGCAATTGTGTAGGTAGTCATTTGAAATATGATGCTTCAGCTGGATGGCACAAATGATATGTGCACATGGAATTTCAATCAGTTGTTAGCTACAATATGAACACTTTCTCCCTTTTAACTAGACAACATGCTTATCAGTATTGTGCATTATCTCAAATCCATCATCTCCATTGCAAATCGAATAACATAACTGTATGTCTTCTAGCATGCTGATGATTAATTTTCACTTGGTCTCTAAGATTTTCCCATTGAATGCTTTATTGATGTTGTTATCAATAATGTTGTACTTGAATTCTTCACTAAAGAATGCCCTACACTAATATTTAGATTCAATTTGGAATAATGTTTCAAATCCTCCCTAATCAAGTCAAGCAACCCTTTTTATGTACTCTAAAAAAGCCATATTAGTGCTTCTTGCTATAAACCAAAATTGCTTATGCAGTCTGTCTCCTTTATAGTTCTTTGCCCAGTTTGCATAAATATGCTTTGCACACATTCTATGTTCAGCATATGGCATCAACTAGCTAATGCTAGAATAAGTCTCTACAATAATTTCAAAAAAAATATTTGTAAGTTAAAATAAATGAATAATATGAAAAAACAAACAATTAATAATAGCATTATCTTTTGTTGGTCACTCCTGAATGCCCAACCTTCCCCATTATTGATTTCTAAGTCAGCTATTATATTCTTTAGGAACTAGAACCGAGTGTCCTTGTTCTCTACTCTCACAATAGCCCATACTATTGGAAATATATGGTTTTTGGCATATCTCTCAATGGTAGCCAACAACTCTCCTTTGCATAATCCTTTCAAAAGACATCCATCCAACCCCATGACTCTTCTATAACTAGCCAGAATTCCTCTCTCGCATGCATCAAAGCAAACATAAATTTTGTCAAACTTAGTCTCATGGTTAGGCAATGGTCTTTTGATAACTTCTATATATATTTTATTGGATGGGTTTTGAAGCCTACACTCAGCAACATAATTATCAAATTTGAGTATATTCTTCCTTGCACCTACCCATTAGTGTACTCATCACGCTTTGTTTGGCTCTTTTGCAACGATTTCTAGACACATTTACTCCTTCACTAATTGCTTGAGCTAAGGACTCTTCATGTTGAAGAAATGCTTCGAAAACCATGCACTTATTACCATTTTGTTGTCAAACACAATGGAACAAGTATGTTTCTCTTGAAAAGACTTAAGCTAGAAGGATCCGATGTTCTTATTCATTGCGCCATAGACCTTCCATAAACAATTTCATTGTGAACACCCTACCCTCACAAATTTATTGGTATTTCTAACGAATTCAACACTTTTATGTTCAGCAATTGAATATTTCGCAATAACTTCTTTGAACTGTTTCGCATCATCAAATGTCATGTTAATAGTTAATATAGGAAATGCAACAGTAGAATCATAACAGGGATACTTATTGTTCCTCCTATGCATAGCTCCTTTGGCATCTTTATTCTCTTTATCAACACTTTATTCATAATCGGTTTGATTACCACAAACTGGAGCTCCTTCATCCTCATTTATAGGCTTAGATTCATACGATTCTCCCAATGTTACAAGTTTATTTCTTTGAAAGTCCCTCTGCTTTTGCCTTGATTGTGTTAGTTCCTCATCATCATCATCATTTTGGTAATTCATATCTTGCAGAGCTTCATTATTTGATTCACTGGATAAAGTAACTTCCCACTCTAATCTAGTGAATTCTTCATCACCCAAGTCTTCACTAGAGACTCTCCTTGATTGCGCTACATGCCCTGCCTCCCTCATCTCTCTAACCTGAGTAAGCTGCTGTCCTTCATCTAAACAGATCTAGACCCAATTTGAGTAGTCGGTTCAACACTACCTTATACTTCTCCTACTTGAGTACTCTCATCATCTTCATCGTCTTCATAATACTCAACATATACCGTAGCTTTCTTGTCGTGAAGATAATAGTTAATAATGTCATTTTTATCATTATCATCATCGAAAGTTCTCAAACCCTCCTTCAATTCTTTCCCAAGAAGACAATAGTGTAATTTTTCTGATAAACTATATTTCTATAAAAATAGAGTTATTTTACCTATTTTAGGCAATAATTAATGCAATATCCATGAGAAAATATTTATTTCCTTCTGATTATTTGAATTTTCCTTATTTATGCAGAATAATGATAGCAAAGAAGTGGGAGATAGATATCAAATTGATTTACTTCTTGATTTTGTGCGCAATTGCTTGAAATAAGGAGATATATCCTATGAAGAGGGGAACAAAAAGAGAGGGATAGTTTAAATAATGTCATTTATATCATTATTATCATCAAAAAGTTTAATTTATATTTTTATTTCTTCATCTACTATGTTCAAACCCTCCATGATTTTTATATTTTCATTGATTTCATTTCCCAAGAAGACAATAGTGCAAGAAGTGATAATATGCAATTGCTCATTATTTTCTATTTTGCAACATGACCGATAAACTATATCCCTCACGAAACTTATATATAATGGATTACCTATATCGACATAAAAGTCCCCTCGTTTCCACCAGCATATTCTCATTTATCGGCGCCAATGACGAATTTCCCACCATATCTGACAATGACGCCTACGGTATCGTTGCCCCCCATGTCGGCTCCTCACCTAAGAAAATAATTAGCTTTTGTAACCACATAAAGACGATCGACAACTCAATATGGAGGTCCCCATATGACACCTACTTTAAAAAGAACAACTTAGCGCTTTATCTTTTATCAGACAAAAACAACAACAAAGCAATCGAGGGTTGATAAAATTTATCAAGGTCCCCACATTGCCAACTTTGTGGCCAACGATGAGGCGGCAAGCACAAATAACCCTAATTTTTTCCCCTCCTAAACCCCTAAATTTTTTTCCCTCTGAGTGACTCACTCAAAGCGAGGGGGGTAGTGAGAGACGACTAACCTAACTAATTGAAAATGAGGACTCGACAAGCGATGACAACGAGCGAGCGATGGCCGGTGAGCAACGATGGCCGGTGAGCAAGCGGCGACAAGCAAGCGTGAGCGATATTCATAGAGAAAGTGGCGTCGATGATGAGGCAACACGATTGGAGCCCTTATATTCATTCATTTGGGGTAGCATTGTGTGGTGTCATTTTGGGCCAACAATGTGGTACGGCACCGCTTAGTCCAACCTAGCCATGTTGGACTAAGTGACGCCATTTGGCCAGTCCATGCGGATTGGAATTTTTTTTAAAAAAAATTCCAACTCAGCCATTTTTTTAAATTATAAATGCCTCATAATGTTTTGGCTAGAATTTTCGTCGGAGGCACTTAAGTGATTTTTTTTTTTGGCGCTAAAGCGAGCCAGTGAAAAGTTGTGGCACTAAAGTGAGCACCGTACACAAATTAAGGTACTTTTGATGTACTTATCCTAATTTTTATTTATTTAATTTAACGGTAAAGATTTAATCTCCCCATCTATTATTTACCCGCATAAACTAAAATTATTCTTTAAAAAGGTGTACATGTACTCTCAAGAATATTTTAGAGTACTCAAGAAGCCTAGGCCCTTGGAAACTTCAAAGGCTCACTTGTTTATCTTGATCATTCTCGATTTATTATGCCTTGAAAACCTCTGGAATGTGACACGTGCCTAGGAGAAGTACGGGCCACGCCAGATCATGTCAGTCCTCATTCCAATATTCCCGCGGCTTACCGGGATCGATGTGGTCATGTTCCATGCGCTAGTCCCGTTCATCACCATTGGGCTTGGGAACGATGCATCACTCATGTCTCCACTTATCACTAGTGGCATCAATTTGGCCGCAACATTTATCTCCGTGTGTGGGACAGATGAGTGGGGGCGTCGCCGTCTCTTCTTCGGGGGTGGAGGGTTGATGCTCATCTTTCAAGTACACAAACATTTTTAGACTCATTACACTCTTTACTAGATATCTTCAACTATCCACTCCTTATTAACTCATCCGACCATATCTGGATCTTTAATAAGGTGTCAGTAGAACTCTTTAGACCATCAATGGTGTTTGATGTTCCTTTATGTTTCTAATCATAAATATCCAATCCCTATATTTTGTAAAAATTTATACTAGTTGTTATTGCATAGGTGGCAGTGACGTCCCTGATTCGCTAGAAGTTCGGCGTGAAAGGCCAAGTCCACAGGAGAAAAGTTCGGCGTGACGCGGCGCCACGTGTGAGGGGAGGGGGACAAAGGACCAGAACCGGACCCACCACTCTGACGCTCTCTCTCCTCTTTCTCTCTTTTGCCTCCCACACGTGGCGCCCGTGAGTGGTCCGGGGGCTGACGTGGCGGTCCCGGACCACCCAATACTTGCTCCTCCTCGGGCTGTGTGCAATTGTCGTGGTGATATGCATCTACACCTTCGTGTCCGCCTTCGCCTTCTCGTGAGGGCCGTTGGGGTGGCTAGTGCCGAGCGAGATATTCTCCCAGAGATCCGGCTGGCCGCTCACAGCATTATTGTGTGCGTCAACATGTTCTTCGCCTTCTTGGTCGCGCAAATTTTCCTCACAAGGATCTACCACATGGAGTTTGGCCTCTTCATCTTCTTCACCTTCTTCGCGGCTCTCATGACCGCCTTCATTTACTTCTTCGTGCCCAAGACGAAGAACATCTCGATTGAGGAGATGTCCCAAGTCTGGGAGGAACATTAGTATTGGAAGAAGTACGCGGTGTAGATGGATTGCCATTTCCAGAGAAAGTTTAGACACTCAATTTTTTGCTAAAATTTAAGGAAATAATTTGACTATATTTTTCTCATCCTTGCAATTTCAGTATGTTAGGTTTGGTTAGGTACATGCTTTCCTGGAACCAGGGTTTGCATGCAGACACTTTTTTTTTTTTTGGTCGTTCAATAAGTGCGACTGATTTAGGTTCATTGATTCTCTCTTCTATGTACGCTGGATTTAATAACCTTAATTTTGATAGGATATATTTGAGAATATTGATTCCCTTTTTTAATTTCGCAAATATGTTCCTTGAGTTTATTGTCGATAACTATTAGAAAGTATAACTTTTTGAGTGTGCGAAATTGATATAAATAGATATTTAATCCTAAAGATCAATAAAATTCAGAATTTATGTGAGATATATATAAATCATGACTAATTAAGCAAAAATTATTCTTGCAAAGACCTCATGAGCACTGTGTATACTTGTACTTCTTCACTCGGAAAATTAGATATACTTAATTGATTGGACCAGTTGAAATTCATTAATCCTTCGTGGTTGCTTGAAGATCAAATAGTCGGAGATAAAGCCATATTATGGATTTTCATGATTCAATTTGTCAACAAAGATGGTGCTAAATGCCTCAATAAGTAAGATTAATAATGTCTATATAATTTTTCTAGTTTCACTAACCATGAGCGTCAATGGGGGCAAACAAAAATAATAATCAAGATTAGTTTTGATAAATAAAGCAGAACAATTTCTCATATTGACAACAGTAGCCTCTGTAAGTGAATTAGTTGCTCCCAATTATTTCAAATATTTCTCTAGGATTACAAATTGTAACAATATAATTACAAGTATAAACTAACCATTATCTACTTAGAGAAAAAAAATTGAATTATCTATTTACATATAATAAGTATTTGATTAATTATAGACATACACAAGACGATTTCTTACAATTGACTGCATAAAGAAATTTTCCCTGGAGAGCTAGATCGTAGATAGCATGAGAATTCTCGGATTATCATTATCTTAGTATCTCACATTTAGAATATCTCTACCTTATTTCTTTCCTCAGTCCTATCTCTATCAGGAGTCACCCTTCCTGTTAAAAACACAGCACAAGACCGAGTCCGAATAGAATTGATTGTGGAGATTGAAGAAAAATCCCCACACAATCGTGTATAAATACAGTCAGTCCTCCATTGACGTCGAATCTCCGTTTGTCTTCTATAGTTTCGTCCAGATGGCGGGTGGTTTTGGCATCGAAAGTGACGGAGTCGTCAAAGATTATCGTAGGAAAGTCACAGCTTACGTTATCATCACATCCATTGCCGCCACCATGGGTGGGTTGATATTCGGGGATATGGCGTATTTCGGGTAGTGCTCTTATTCAGCTCCTTCTCGCTTCTATCGTTCGCGTCAAAAACTCGGATTTTATCGTGACTAAGATTCTCTTTCGTAATTTATGCACTTAAGACGGTGTGACGTCCATGGCTCCATTCCTGATGAAGTTCTGTCCTCCGTGCACCGGAAGGAGGCATTGGACAATTCAACAAATTAATACTGCAAATTTGACAGCTTCATGCTGACAATGTTCATATCGTCGCTCTACTTGGCAGCACTCATGGCCTCATTCTGCGCATCCACAGTGACGAAAAGCTTGAGTCGGAGGTGGTCCATGATGTTAGGTGGCATAATCTTCCTTTGCGGTGCTCGCGTAAATGCTGTCGCTTAGGACATCGTTATGCTGATCATTGGCCGGATTCTACTTGGCATCGCAGTCGGCTTCGCTACTCTGGTAAAACTGCGCTATTCTTGTACCAAGTTTTCATTATTCACGTATCATAGGTTACATGTATGAACATGCTTGCAGGTGTGCTTTTTACCCATTGTTTTCGCTAACCCAAATTCTTACTTAGAATTATGTTTTGCTTGTGAAAAGATGACTAATTACTAGACTCCTACAAGATCTCTCTATAGGCCATTTAAAATCCTACATTTAATATATTAAGTTAATTCAAAATTGCTATATTTTTTCTAATAAGAAAGAACTAATCTGGTCAAATTATTGATTATCATGCTGCTGTCCCTGCGGAGTCGAGAGGTTTAGTTTAACCATGCTTCCTTTCAAGTAAACAAAATAAGAATTATGAACAAAGTTACTGAGCCGATTTTCTCCATATCTGGATGAAGAGATTTGATGATAATTACTATAGACTTTCAATTGCATGTAATATTTATATGGGCTTTAATCAACCGTGATTGCATAATTGGAATTATGTGTTACGTTTGAGATTGCAATAAAATCGACCTAAATGAACATGTTGGATGTAATCGAAATTTACACTCCGTTCTACTCTATGTGTTGGAGATGGTGCCATACAAGCACCGCGGCTCGCTCAACGTGCTCTTCCAGTTGTCCATCACGGTGGGCATCTTGTGCGCAAACGTGATCAACTACTTCACCCAGAATATGGCCAACGGTGAAGGGTGGCGCATGAGCCTCAGCGGCGTGACGGTCCCTGCCCTCGAACATCAGCATCTCGGCCTTCTTCCTCCCTCACACCCCTAACTCCATCCTCGAGAAGGGCAATCCACAAAGGCGCGAGAGATGCTCCACCGCATCTTGGGGGTCTCTGACTGCGAGGTGGAGGCTGAGTTCAATGACATCATGGAAGTAAGCGAGGCATCCAAGACTGTGAAGGACCCATGGAGGAAGTGCAGGCCACACCTGATCATTCGGTGCTCATTCTAATATTCCAGCAGCTTACCGGGATCAACGTGGTCATGTTCTGCGCGCCAGTCCTGTTCATCACCATCGGGTTCGGGAATGATGCATCTCTCATGTCTGCGGTTATCACTGGTGGAGTCAATGTGGCCGCAACATTCATCTCGGTGTATGGGACTGACAAGTGGGGACATCGCCATCTCTTCTTCTGAGATGGAGGGTTGATGCTCATCTTTTAGGTACACAAACATCTTTAGACTCATTACACTCTTTACTTTACTAGATATCTTCAAGTGTCCACTCATTATTTACTCACCCAACCATATGTCGACCTTTAAAGTGTCAATAAAACTCTTTAGACCATCAATGGTGTTTGATGTTCCTCTATGTTTCTAGTCGCAAATGTCCAATCCCTATCTTTTGCGAATAAAATTAACCGATTGTGATTGCATAGGTGGTAGTGGCGTCCCTGATCAGCTGGAAGTTCGGCGTGACGAGCCAAGTAGACAACCTCCCTGGGTGGTACGCAATCCTTGTGGTGATCTGCATCTGCATCTTCATGTCCGCCTTCGCCTTCTTGTGGGGGCCGCTGGGGTGGTTGGTGCCGAGTGAGATATTCCCTCTAGAGATCCGGTCGGCCGCTCAGAGCATTGTTGTCTGCATCAACATGTTCTTCACCTTCCTGATCACGCAGATCTTCCTCACTATGCTTTGCCACATGAAGTTCGGCCTCTTCATCTTCTTTGCCTTCTTCATCGTCCTCATGACCACCTTCATCTACTTCTTTGTGTCTGAGACGAAGAACATCCCCATCCAGGAGATGTCCCAGGATCATTGGTACAAGAAGAAGTGCGTGATCGTAGATGGACCGCCATTCCCGGAGCAAGTATAAGCACCTGATTTTTTCCCTAAAGTTTTGCGATTATTGGTTCCCTTTATCTTCGTAAATTTGTTCCTTGGGTTTAATGCTGATAATCATTAAGACTATTTTAGTTGAGCCTGTGAAATTGATATAAATAGATATTTATATTCTTGATATCTATGAAATTTAGTATTCATGTGAGATGAACATAAAGTATGATCAATCAACTACCCTTTTTCCTGCGAGGATCACATGAGCGCCGCGCATAATTGTCCTTTTTCATGGCTGAAGAGTTAGATAATTCTAAACTGATTGAATTAATTGAAATGTTCATTATTCTTTTGTGGGTGCTTGAAGATTAAATGGTTAGAACTATAACCATATTATGAATTTACATGAATCAATTTGTACCACTTTGGTACCATTTTTTTTTTTAAAGCATATTTTGTTGAATGTGAAATGTAAATGGACCATTGTTTAACAAATACCTTAAGCCCAACGAGGCCGCAATGAAAGTTTTGGACTCTAAATCAGAGCTAAAGCATGTCTTCCCTTCAAAAGGTACAAGAGATGGCAAAGGGGAATTGACAACATCAACTGTGTCATTCATTGGTAAAATTTTGGAGAAAATCATGATAGGTTGAAGATGCTAGGGAATCGATCGGATCTTCTCCACAATCCATTAAAAGATCATCCGAAATCTTTACTCAAGTTGGCTCTTCTTCTCCTTCCAACCTTGTTGCTGAAACATTTCCAATTCCAATCTCTAATATCCATTCACTAACTTCCAACACATTTTTGCCTTTTACCAATTGTGTTCATCAAGCTAATTTTGGCCGGAATTTGCTAATGTGGACGTCAGCGGTTCCATGTGACAGGGTTGGTGTTGATATAGATAATTTTTAATAATATTTTAATATGCTTTTTTTTTCTCTTTTCTTTTTTTTTCCAATTGAGGTTACTCTTGCCGAAATCTAGGCGAGGCTAACCTCGTTGGCTAAGGGCAAATATGTCCTTACCTATGGCCACAATGGCCTTCTAGGCGAGGTTTGTGGGCAAGGCTAGGCTGACGTTTGCAATGGCCTCATCCATATCCAAGTGAGGGCTGTGACCCTTGACCAGTGGCTGCCTAGCCAACAAGGGCCTGATGACTCTCGCTGCCATAGTTGAAAAAAAAAATAACAGAGAAAAAAAAGCGAAAAAAAGAAGAAAAAAATAAAAGTTTGAAAAATATTAAATTTTTATAAATTGTCCACATTTGTGCTGACCATACCACGTAAGATGGCTGTCGTCCATATCAACAAATTCTGCCAAAATTAGCAACATGTAAAAATATTTAAGACTCAATTAGAAAAATTTAAAAGGTTTAGGACTGAATTAGTAAAAATGAAATAAGTTTATAACTTTTTGGACATTTTTCCTGTTTCCTCTCTTTTGCCACTAGCTATCACTGGTAAAATTTGCCTAGAATCTCCACCAAGAAGGATTGTAATGTTGCTAAATGGCTTCTCTTACAACGTTGAGTCTTCACTCTTAAGTAGATCTTTCGATGTACAAGCAAGGAGCCTCCAAACCATTTTTATGATTCACCCAAGCAATCAAACCTCTCTCCTGAATCAATTCAGCAAGATAAGCGTCTCTTTCTAATTCCCGTGGAGAACTCCCATCTATTTCTAGAGATTTTTTCTTGTTAGATCCACTCCTTGATATTAGTGTTTTCCAATGGAAAAGTCTTACCAGTTCCCCCATGGCCATGCACAAAAAACAATCTGCCTTTTCAATTTTCCACAGAATCTATGACAGCATCCTAAATAGTTCTATGTTCATCATTCATTGGTTGTATGCACTGGGAATGCAGACTCTGAGGCTCATTCATATCACAAGACAACTCTTCTCTTAATAATCTACTACTTACATTCTCTAACAGTGACATGTCAGGCATAGGAAGTTTAAACTCTACACGTGAAGTTGCATTTAGATTGAATATTTTTTCATGCTTAAATAAAACATGATTCTCAAGATGCTCCTGATGTTCCTCATTCTCTGTACTATATCTTCTCCCCGTATATCACCATGACACTCACACAACTTAAATGGGTCGCCAACAATAGAATACTTTCTAAAATGCTTGATGCCATTCTCTAAAATCACCAAGTAAACCTAAGGTATAACATGCAGATTACTGTGTGGACTGCACAACATCTTGACAGTTTGACAATTTAATGTCATAAAAAATTGCTTGCACCTCCAACGATATTCAATAACATTCTCATATAACATAAATCACCTGACTTATGATGCACATGCACAGTTCTACCAATCCGTTCTACCAATCCATTGGCCTTGCTTTGTCCATGTCCAAATCTTTCCATAATGATTCCAGACCCTTTTTTTGGGAAATCAGTATACGTTAACTCACGTGCATTTGAAAAGTTCTGATCAGTTTTCATCCACTACAGGAAAGTTATTTTGATAAGATGAACTCTATTAAAGAATTTTTCAAGATTTTCTCCACTTTGATAGGTCACCTTATTCAAAAATGGTAAATGCAGAGCTAACGTTCCACAGCAAGCTCTGTTTACTGAATGCGAAAGTGAAAAATATGCCAAATGGGTTGTTTAGAAGATGTATATTGACAATCTAAGTTTCTATTTCATTGAGTTTATTAGTTCTAGACTCTCCTGGTTTGAGTATTTGCCATAATATTAGCTTCCAAAATTTCTCTTATTCTATCAGGGCCTTTGTTTCCTTATTAATCTCGATGTCTTGCAACCATTCTATAACCATGCGAGCATTATACTGCAAAAACATAACAACTATCCAAGTGAACTTCTCCTTTATCCATTATCTCCTCTCCTATAGTTAGGAAAACCATTTGAATCAATAGTTGTTTTGGCACAAAAGATTTTTGGAAATTGTTTCGAGCAATAGCCTTTAATCAGACACGGTGAACCATGACTCATGGTGACTCAATGATCCACAAGCACCATGAGTCATGAACTTTGAAACACATTCATACGCAAATGGGCTATGGTTGTGGTTGTCGACCTTTCATTGTCTGTTGCAATCAAAGCAAAATGTGAGCATGCGGCAGCCTGCGTTTCTCTAATTCGACTGTGTAGACAACTACAAGAAAAGAACGTTCAGATAGTAAGCTCTATTAATAGAATAAACCGTACTGCAATATTAGAAACTAAATATGCAATTATGCATTTCTTACCTGCGGTGACCACCCCAAATCGTTGGCTTTCTTCTGAATCTGAAATCAAATGACCTAGTCTCATCTTGGCTACTCTACTGAAAATATCATGCCTATCTTCAGGCTTTTGTCCCGGAGTTAAACCCAATGCGACATCAATATCAGCCCACCTTGCATTGCTAATGAATGTTATGAATAGGGTAGTACTCAGAAGGACCAACCCTCATTGCATCTTGATAATTTTGAATCACATATCCTGAACCAGCCGCAAATCTCGAAGGAAACATCATACGTTTTCAAATTGCATCTCCATCAGTATCACCTCTGAAAACTGCAAACCTGATACCTCTGTTGATTTCCGATCTTAGATTCTTGTGATATCTCCTAATGTATTCTAACTTTTCCTCCTCAATGGATGTAGAGGCATCAACACTATATATTGCTGAAACAATCTTCCAAAGCCCTCATAGCTTCGGTTTTGACCAGCTTTGTGTAACTTTTATTGAAGGATAGCAAATTTATTTAAGTTATGATAAGTTTGGGAGGACTTATCATTCGAAACATTCTTTGCAGCATTTGAGGACTATTCTAGCAACTTAAGTGAAACTGGAACTAAAATTTCCCTTCAGGACAGTAATTAGCTTCAAAATTGTTAACTTAAGGGGTTATCCGTCAATAATATTGCAATTACGCAACGATTCTCTTGAAGTAGTCGTAACTGATAGCACTGATACTTGGTAATTGTTGTTCCTCGACCATTACAGTTCCAGTTCCCTCGAAACCTTCGTAACTTTTGTTCAACTTAGTGTTGGCGACTTCCCTTCACGATAGGAATTATGCTTCAAAATCCGTAGTTATATTGATTTTCCAATGAAATACTGTCTCTCCTCGAATAGTCAAAAGTGATGGTACCTATATTTTTAGCAATAATTCTTTAATGGAATCCTAGTAACTTGGTTAAACATAAAAGTTAGTAACTTTTTTTCATGAAGTGACTTGATAATTATCCGTCGTTTGGTCTTTCATTTGATTTTTCCCTCAATATTCTCTTTCTTAATGCGTTCCGCTTGAGGAAAAGCTAAAGATTCAATGAAGGTATAGTTGGTTTTAACTTTGTTCAACTTAATAATTTGCTTCTTCTATTTAGTCTCAAGAAAGTCATATATATATATATATATATATATATTATGATCAAGGGGCATGGATGCAGAAACCTAATTACCTTGAAGCACATGAAACACCTTGCAAGCTCCATAAATCAATTAAGTCTAGGCTTTTGACATATGCAGATGACCTTGATTCTGAGGAGTTGACACATAGTGAGTGAGATTTGAATGAATAACCTAAGTTGAAAATCCACCAACGTCTCACCTAACCATGCCAATCTCAAGGTGCAAAAGTTAATGGATTTTTAACACACTTCGGGCCCCGTTGGTTCATGTAAATGGACTTTTTACAAGATTGGCATACAAGATTATCGTCAAATTATCTTGGGGTACAAAATCGAAAACTTCGTGGGGTCAAAACTAATCAATTAAAATAACCAGTACGTTAATGATCAAAAGCCAAGAAAAAAAAAACGAAATCACTACTCATGTCATGATGAAAGATGGCTTGAGGAAACAAAACTTTCCCTAAGTGGAGCAAAAGCTAGAAAAGTCTAACGAGCATTATAGTCCAAGTTTTTCACCGAACTCTCTTATCCTTGGAGATAAACATTAGGTCAAAACGTGGGAAAGCAATACATCGCGATAGATATAACTACATCTAGGTAGTCGCCAAATTTGAAAGTCATGGAATTCTATGATACAAACTGTGGAAATCTTTTCCCAACTCCTGAGACAATCGAGTGGAGTTACACGTCGTGCGACCCCCCGAACATCCCACATCAACAAAGCAAAGCCCCGGAATGGCCGACCGACACAACTCGAAAGGCCGAGGGGGGTCGGAGACACGCTCAGTCGGAGAAACAAGGTGCCGTGGACCACCCCTCATGTTCTGCACAGAAAGCAAGCCACGTAATCGACGCGAGACAACGGGCGCAATAATAAGTCCCAATAGTCGGAAACCAAAGGCGACATGCCCTCCCTCGGTCCTTGTGCCGCGCAATCATTCTGTCCGATCAAGAAGTCAATCGTGTAACAAGAAGTAATCAGTACGCAAAAGAGAAGCAGTGAAGCCATGCTTGAGCCCCCAAGATGGAGTGAACTTTTGGGACAGGCTTTAGAGTATGTATTCAAGAAAGTTTTTGAGCTTTTCGAGACTTCATCATTCTGTATTATCTGATTCTAGAAGTCTGAATTTGCATCGTGATTCCAGCAAAATTGTATATTCATTTAAAAAAGGTATCATTTTCTCTTTACTAAGGTATCCACACTCCCCTTTTTTAATAATATATTTAGGGTTGATTGTACAATGTTTCTGTTATTTTACACCCATTTAATCATAGTCTATTAAATACTATCAGTAACTTTCTATTGTCCTAATCTCTCTCTCTCACATCACGTCGGCGTGGATGACCTCAACCTAATTATGTTGCTATTGATGTCATGGCTAGGGGTAAGCAAAAACCGAAAATCCAAACCAGTCTAATTTTTCTTGCCCGAATAGGCTCATGCAGAGATTTTGTGCTTGTCCTATCTTTTGTTTTCCCTAGCAAATTCATGCCTTCGAGCCTGAGAGGCCGGAAAAGGATTGTTTTTTAATAAAAAAATCTGACAAATATAAACTATGCAAATATACTAGTATGCTCGAAACATTTTAATAAAGTCTTATATAAGTTAGAAAAAAGAAGAGGATAATTTAGATCAAGTAAACGAGCAATAATGTACCGACATGGGTTGAATTCCGAAGTGGCTGAAAACATTTAAAAAAAAAGAAGGAAAAAAAGTGATTTTTGAGACCGAAAGTATAATAACTAATTCATTTTTAACGCCCGACCCCCCCTCCTCTTGTCCACCCAAAAAAAGGTGGGCGAGGCTTGAACCAGCCTTGCCCCAACCGGTTTTGTTCGGTCGGATACTTTTCATTTATGAATGGTCCAGGCCTAAAAACGCCTTGGCTTGGACAGTACTTAACCCTAGTGATGACCTTGAATCAAAGTCACAGATGCGACGGATGAGTTTGTCGAGATTGTCATTGGCGGCGATGATCTTGGATCGAGGTGCTCAATGGCTGTATTTGCGATTGCTACGACGCCCCCCGAACGAGATCTAGGGTGTGTGTAACAGTGATTTGACAGTAGGGTTTTCTGAGAAGCATTCCATCGGGGAGAAGAAATTCTAGTCAATTCAGCTTTGCACAGCACAGTTGAGGGAGTAAAATTGTATTTTAGAAAGTAGAGGACACAGTGTGGCAAAGCACACTGAAAACTTCAGGTATATGCTCTTAACATCTCCTCCCTACATTTTACACCGCTGTTGATGCGTCTCTACAATATGTTTCCACCTGGAAAAGCTCGGAAGTCCTTGGTGTGATTGGTCGTGGACCAAACCTCCTTGAAGTTTGGATAAGTGTTGTGGTTGTTGCTCCGAGGGAGGAAAGAGCTCTCATTCAGTTCCCAGGTTGGATATGACACTGGTGAAGTTTCACCGAAACGGACAAGGTTTAACCTAAGAAGCAACTCAAAGTCAAGCACCTAAAAGCAGGGGCGAGCAGTGACGCGAACTAGGGACAGCAGCAGAGGCCACCAAGTCTTCTCTCCCCCCCTCTCTCTTCATAACTTCTCTCATACTGTCAGAAACTCTATTGACGTAAAGTTTTTAGGTACAACCTTCATGATGCTGTCCCAGAAAGATTTGTGCACGTTGCCGGGATATTCGGCGTTTAGTTTCTGATTTTTGACTTTTATCTGTCAAGATATTAATTTTTTTAGTTGCTTTTCAGACCTTTTTGATGATTTAACATATCATTATATTTAAATTAAAAATTATGGTTTTATTTAATGATAATTTCTGAAATAGCTGGCTTAAGTTCGAATTTTTTAGACTTCTATTTGTCTCTCTAGTCGTATATTTACACACTTTAACCTTCCAAGTCTATTTTTATATAAAAAAACCTAAACTTACACTTAAGTGACACATTTACTTTTCGTCAAGGTTTCATTATATAATTTTCAGCAATAACAATGTCGTTTTTTTCATTTTTCATTTAAGTCATTTGCTTTTTGAAAATGTACACATAGCAAATATAAGTTTGGGATTTTTAGTTTTATAAAAAGGAAAAGTTTAGGCAAGATATGTCTCAATTGGCGTAGTTTAGAGTTTTTTGTGGCTTTTACCTTTTAACAATAGGTCGGTGCTTGTTCCATCTCATTTTTGACCTATAATCTTGAGTTGACCATATTATTTCTTGTGTGTCACACTTTATCATGCTTTTGAAACTTAAAATTTTCAATTATAATTATACCGAGATCATATGTGGGCCAACTCTTGATCTAAGCTTATTTCTTACATTTATTTTCTTCTTTTTGTTTGGATTCTTTTATTTTTTTATTTTTTTTTTTTTTCGTTTCCCATTTAGAAAAAACTGGTTCCCTCTTATTACAAAAAAAGTAATTTGTTCGGCAAATAGTCAACTAATTATTGTATTAATGAGTTGCATATTTCTTATTCTTCTTCTATTTATTTATTTATTTATTTATCTTATTATTATTATTATTATTATTATTATTATTATTATTATTATTATAAATTTTGTACCTGGAAACCATTATTATAAAAATGACATAGGTACAAGGTTGTCCCTCTACTAGTTTTAATGAATGCATTTGGTTCAACCATTACTTTTTATATGTCATTTCATAATAGTCTGTGTATTGTAATTGATCAACTTCTTTACAATTCAAACTTTTTAATTAAAAAATTGAATAAATCAAAATACTAAATTTAAATGAAACATAAGCGGTCAAAATACACGAATTATAACATAACGATACATAATAAATTTTTTGTTTACCAAATGCATTCATTAAAACTGTAGATGATTCTTTATACCCTTACTTGTGTTTAGGTCATTTTTTTAATAATGGTTTCCTATAACAAAATAAAAATAAGAAATATACAACTCTTCAACTGGATGACTAGTTGGCTATCCGCCAAATAAACATTTTAGTTTTTGAAAAAGATGTACATCGGTTTTGTCCTGAATGGGAAAAATAACAAAAAAAAAAAAAAAGGATAAGAATGAAGCTTAACTCAAGAGTAGGGCCCACATTTGACCTTACTCTTTATTATGTGGGTAGAATTGTGATAGAAAATTAGTAAGTTCCAAAAGCATGCTAAAGTAGGACGATGATGTGATCAATTCAATATGGTAGAGGATGTATGTAGTCAAAAAAAGGTGAAAAATCCTCGAGCCTTTAATATATAATACTTATTGTGTTTTGGATAAATTCAAATGTGGCTTTAATTATTGGAATGTTTGAAGCTCGCAGAGCATTTTCTCGAGCTAGACTCATATTGCTTGATCAGCCATAAAGCCAGACGCTTAAGTAGCAGCAAACTTTGGGGATTCATATACATCGAGTATAATTTCTACACAATGAAGCAGTTAGTATAGCCCACGAACACTATTGCTTTTCGTCGTGACTAGCTATGCTTGGCTTCAAACCAAGGCTCTTGCTCAATTCTTGACTCAATCGAGTGCATTTCCCTTGCGGTAAAGTAGTTCATCTAAGACAAATTTTGGTGCATTATACGACACATCATCATTCTTTAGTAGCAAGAGAGACTGAGCTGGCGGGAGAGAATTGATGGAATGATCTTCCATGCATTTATATGCGACGAGATGAGGACTCAAGGGACCACAACGCGAAGGATAGAGTTGAGAGTCAGTGTCATTTAGGCTCAATTATCGGCTATGATGATTGCATTCAAAAGCTAAGTGTGGAAATTATTGGGAAAAATACAAATATTGGCAATGCGATACTGTTTGTTGTGATCAGATAGATTACACAAAAATAATAAAACTGAGAAAGTGACAATAAATTAACACTGATAAAGGCAGCTAGTGGATGGAACGAACGGCTTATTGTCTAAATTTGTGCTGGGACTCAGGAAGTCCTCAGGCCATCTTCTTGAAGAGATGCAGTCTCGGAAACGAGGAGATGCTTTGAGCACTAGAGTTCCTTTGGCTGGTGCGATGAGGCAAGGTAGAGACGCGAGTGGAGCCTTTGTGGAATCTCGCCCGAAGTAGCTTGGCCGGTTGCCATAGTCATTCGACTATCTCCTGTGTCATGTGGAAAAAATCGAACGGATTGTAACAGAATTAAGCAGGAGGTGAGGTACGGTTAATTAAATATTCTTAAGGCGATTAGTTCTTGCTAATAGTAATAAGCAGTTTCACGAACTACACTTCCCAAGATACAACACTACAAATCTATTTGAATTAGCGCTATGCAATAGAACTTTATTAGATACTTTTCGATACCGGCACACTTACAGAAAAATTTAAAGAGAAATTTCACTCTATTCACTATACTCTCTATGTCCATATATAGGCTCTATCTTATGTTCTTCTCTCTCAACTCTTCTCTCTTCTATCGAATGAAGAATTGTTTAATTCCATTTATAGAGTTTGAATGGACATGAACTGAATAAACACATGAACTAAAAAGATATATGAAGTCAAGAGATAAATGAACTTAACAAATATGTGTATTGAAAAGATTCATAAAATTAAGAGATACATGAATTGAAGAAATTCATGAACTTAATATACATGTGAAGTAAAGAGATTCATAAACTTTAGATATCAAATAACATAATAAATACATACACTGAAGAGACACGTCTCTTTTTCTTTTTGGTCGGTGACATGTCTATTTCACTCACATACGTAACCCATAGTTACAACAAAAACCACTCAAAGTGGTCGGACATAGTCCAAATCTAGGTTAGAACAAACAGAGCATATACAGTAAGTGTAGAGAGAGAGAGAGAGAGAGAGAGATGACAGCAGGGTGCAGCAACGACGGGCCAATGATGAAGGAACGCGAGTGAAGGGCCTGGCGATGAGGAGCAAGTCGACTCGAAGAGGACGCTGGAGGGTGATGGGGAGAAGCGGAGAGAGTTACGGTTTTAGGAATTTGTTTATAAATTCTCATAAAGCATAGTCACCGACTTACCTCATAGTTGAAGAGAATCTCAATCCTTTGAAAACGTCACCATGTTGGGTCATGGCTTGTCTGAAAACACAAAGTTATAATAAAGTATCGACAACGCTTTGAAACTTTTATATAACTTTAGAAAAATAGGTTCATTTGATTTTCCAATGTTAAACTCATCTGTAGATTTCTACTCACATAACCATCTAGAAGCTTGAAAAATAGTTAACAAGTTTTATAGGAATACAATGATATATGATATAATCGCAATATCATCTGCTAGTCAGCATCATTACAACACCTGACATTGCTAATACACTTTGTCATCTATCGAAGGATTCGATAACTTCAAATGTCAGAGATTCTCTCGCCAAAACATGAAAAAGAGGAAAAATCACGTGATTCCGACCTCGAAGGTTAATTTGGCACAGCTACATTTCGTATTCGCAAGTCATTCATGCACACAAATCCATAACGAGAAAGTGCTTGACAATTTACAGCAGAACCCCAGCAAAAGTCAAAAAAATTAGACGTCTCATGTCCCAAAGCCAAAAAAGAGGCAACTGAACTGCGGTACGTACTCTTTCCATGCGGGTGCTTTTCCCGAAATTCGAACGTGACAACGGGCATTTAAAAATCCATGAAATTTTCAACAAAAGATTGGGTTTATACCAGTTTGGTCGGTGGACCACAGAGGTACAATTTGTCAAATCGAATTGCTTTCTTAAATTCAATTTCTTACAGGTGTCGCGTGCTTTTTTTTAATCAGATCTCACAGGAAAGGTGTAGAGAGAGATCAGGTGTAGAGAGAGATCGAAAAGATGATTTGCCAGATCTGTTTAACAACGCGTTTGTCACCAATGTCTTCTCCATGTTAGACCCCAAATCATGCTTTCAATTGCATTTGATTATCTTTCTTGTTTTCCTGAAGGAACAATAAAGCTCTCCGACTCTTATTTTAGATTCTTCTTAATGAAATCTGATTAAGATTGGAAGTTGAATGATGTACATGCAAAACTAATTGGAGATGACGGTACATGTTGGAGATAATTAAGTTGATTATTGAGAATATTTTCTTTTATTAGAGATAATTAGAATATTTTTATTGATTTTCTTTATCTCTTAATACTGTGCATATATCTCCCTCTGAATGTACGTATCTTAATTGATATATATATATATATATATATATATATGTAACTTTAGATAATCATCTCATAAAACTTATAAATATGTTGTGATGTACTTATAATTAATTTCTATTTGTTGGGGCTAACAATACAACCAATAGGGGTGAATAGGTTGTTTGGGAATTATGAAAAATATTTACGGAAGATAACAAATTAAACTTCAAATAACGGCAGAAATAGATTGTAGAAATCAAGTGTGTATGTTGCTAATGAACATATAGTGATGATAACGAACATATGATGTTAACAGTGAAGAGATAAAATATAGCACAAAGAGATTTATAGTGGTTTGGCATATAATTAAGCCTACATCTACTCTCTATGTTTTTTTTTTTTTTGTTGGAATCCGCTCTCTATGGTTAACAACCACAAGAAGGCTGGATTTCATTAGTGGTTTTCAAGAGAAGTTATAATTAGCAAGTACCATCTTTCCAATAAATCATACTATCAAGACTCATGTACTACTATCATTCTTGTATACTTCCTTTTATAACTAATTACAAACACTAGAACCACATAGACATTGACTTTAGGAATACATAGCACCTAACAACAAAAACAAGTAAAGAAGAATACTTAAAGGCATATGACTAGTTTTGTTCGTTTTCACCCAAGACAACTATTTCTCTTGGACTTAACATATAGCCATCCATCCTTAGATGACCGTTCCCCTTTAAATTCCTCAAGTAGTCATTATCCTACCATTGCCAGCAGTAGAACGTCTCTTGAAATCGTTTAAATGGCTCTTTGACATCAACAATATCTCTCTGATAATGGGAGTTTCCCAGAACAATATAAGTATACTTTTGTTAGAGTCAATCTCTCGCTCATTACTTGCTCAAAAAAAAAATCTCTAGCTCATTATCGTTGGAACTGTTCTTGATCAACTCTAGTGCTCCTTTCTGGGTTCCAAACCTTGAAGATAACTTTAGACACCATATTGAGGTTGAAAAGAGGACGTAACATGTCTTCAACCTCTATGATATCAACAGCTACTCCTGATAACGATCCTACTGAAATATTGTCTAGTCATTCCAAGCATATGAGCGATTATAGCTCTAACAAGTCGTTCATCTTCATAGTTTTTCCAAGTTTTACTGAACATCCTTGTTTTAGGCTTGTTCACCATCACCAAGGTCCATCTAACCATTCACCTTATCTTGGTCTTTCTAAGCCATCACAAACATCCCTATTCTACTTGGCTTATTTACCCTCATCATGGTTCTTCCATATGTTCACTTTGTCTAAAGATCCTTCTAGTCTATAGATATCTCGACACCCAATATCTTGTTCATCCTCGATATTAGTAATAGTTTCTCGATATCGGCAGAGTACTCTTGGTAGTGGCAGAGCATTCCTCATATCAAAATCACCCAAACCTGATTATGACATTATCTAGATATTGGCTTGGGCATATATTATGTAGTACTACTCAACTGATACACATATTAGTCATCATTGATTATTTTGTCACCGTCAAAACAATATTGGGGATTTTTCCAATACTATTTTCCACATTATCCTTGTCTATCCACATAAGTGTCAAGTGTCAAAGTCAAACCACAATTCATGATGTCGCAGGTTTGTCCCGTGGTTGGCCTTACTTTCCACGGCTTATATTTATATGTGGCCAAGCAAACCCTAAGGACAAGTGAAAAGCTCTCTCCCTCTCTCAATCTCTCCCCACTACACAACCTTGTCTCTATCTTTCCTGGTGAATCTACATCAGTAAACCACTTTTGGAACACTACTTGGGAGCCAATGTTGTCTAGGAAAGCTAGTTGCAATTCCCATGGTCAGGACTCCTATTATTTCCTTGGGTGGGAGGAGTACAAGAAAAATCCCTACGATGAAGTTAAAAACTCATCTGGAATCATCCAGATGGGACTCGCAGAAAATCAGGTGTGGTTGTTAACGTCTTTTTCATCCATCTTGTGGATTTTAAAATCAGATAACATTAGTAAGATAAGGTATGATTTTCATTGTCACCTTTAAGAAATCCATCTTTTTCCTGACATACTGGACAAATGATATTTGGTTATACATCATCACGACAAGCACCTCATACCAATTATATGTTTTAGGAGATTTTTTTTTTTTTTCGGCTTCCACAAGCTAAAAGGTTCAATTTTCTTCAATGGCCAATACAAATTCAAACTACACTTGCTAATAATAAGCAGGATTCGTTTTCGGACTATGCTATCGGCCTAAGTTCAGCTAGCTAAAGTGAACTAGAAATTACTTTTCCATTTTGGTCTATCCATTTCAATTTTCATAAGTGCTCTAGTGTGATGGCACAACCCTTTCAATTTATGAGCAACATCATTTTCATTCTTCTAGTACACTTTCAATTGTATGAATTTTTTCGTCTCAAACACACTTAGGTAAAATATTTTGTTTTTTTTTTGTCCAACCAGTCTGTCACATCAGTCTTTGTTATTTTTCAAAGGATAAAAAGCATACATGGTACTATGGCAGTCTCGATTGTCATCATTCCCTTGTAGAAGATGAATGTCCGAGCTCACAAGAAAAGGTAATCGATCACTGTGGGACTTTACAAACAATTGATTGTTCCCACAGTAAACCAAGCACAAACAAAATTTTTGGTGGGTCGAATTTAGAATGTCACAAATCAATAATTTGTGAATTTGCCCACAGAAAAAAAAAAAAAAGAACAGAGGAAAAAACCCATAATACTCTCTAGATTCTGGCAAAATAAAAAGAAAAAGAGAAAATCTTATTTTTCCTGAATATTATCTGCCAAATGTGTATTGATCCAGGAAGTGGTTCATCTTTGCACAGCTCTCTCTGGATCTTGTGGAGTCATGGCTTGAGCGCAACCCAGAAGCAACTGAATTCACCAATGGAGGATCCACTTTTAGAGATATTGCACTCTTCCAAGATTATCACGGCCTTCCCGCTTTCAAGAATGTAATGATCATTTTCGACTCTGTTGATAAAGGTTGTCGAAGAGAAAAACGGCCTTTTAAACTCCTGCGCGCGCACATTGTCGTGCATCTAGCACGAGAATAATTGGTTAAAATGAGAACACATCGTAATGTTGAGGAATGGTATTTGGCTCCTGTCTGGACGGAATTTAGGCAGCTTCTACCAATTATATTAATTGCAACTTTACCGATCAGCTTGGCCTTTTCCTTCTCTTTCTCGATCTGTATCTTGATCTCATCACAGCTAATCACAGGAGCGGGCTGACTTATAAAGGCTCATGTTTGGCTGTGCAGGCCCTGGCGGGTTTCATGGCGAGAATAAGAGAGAACAAGGTTTCATTCGATCCAGACAAGCTCGTTCTCACTGCGGGCACGACTTCGGCGAATGAGATTCTCATGTTTTGCCTTGCCGAACCTGGTGATGCTATTCTTGTTCCGACCCCGTATTATCCCGGGTAACCTTAAGCATCTCTAGCTTTCTCATCGTTCCATTTCAAGCACGTTATTACGTTCAGAGTTTTGTTCAGATATATTACAATCGTTTACTCTCATTTTACAGCTATAACAGAATGCTAGTCAAAGATTGTCTAAAAAATGAAGCAGATGTTGTTTGTGTAGATATTTAATCTAATAGGCCAAGTTATAAACTCACTTCAAGAAATTATGCAGAGACTGGGCTTGAATCTAGCTTATGATTTGTGCATTGCTGATGGGTTTGACTCAGATTCGAGTCTGCCATAATTTTCTACAAAATATTTGTAATTGCGTCATGCACTAAGGTCTTCTAATAGATCAACTTTATTTGACAAACAGCATTGCAAGAGTCATATCAACTAAAATTGGGAGTCCATCTGTTTCGTGGAAAATCAACAATTTAGAAAATATTTTCCTTTTTTTAATCATTTCTATCTCTTCGATAAATGAATCACTGGAAAAATGTTCTTGGTGATGAATAAAAATTTAAGCTAGAACTTTAAGTTGATATTAAAAACATTTGCTTTTAACTCATTTCTTTTAGTGACATAAACGATCAAAATTCAAACTTTATTTTTTTTGGCAAATTATGTATTTTTTTAAGCTGAAATGTTGGCACACTTTTGAGGAAGACAATCTTGTCTGGACACGACCTATACGGTGGATTGAGTGATCTCAGCTAATTCCATCGATGATTGACTGAGTCTGAACAAGATTTTCACATTTGAAAGCATGTTCGTCAATTTTTTTGTCAATATGGATAGTTGCTCCTTTTCTTGATATCTTGCCTTGACATTCTTGTTGTTGACAGATTCGACAGAGACCTCAAATGGCGAACCGGAGTTGAAATCATCCCCATACACCGCTCGAGCTCAAACGGCTTCAAGATCACCGAGTCCTCCATGGAAGAAGCTTTCGACCATGCCCAAAACCAGCTGAACCGAACGGTGAAAGGCCTCTTGATCACCAACCCTTCCAACCCGCTCGGCACCACGATGACCCGCCACGAACTCAGCCAAATCATACACTTCGCGAACGCCAAAAACATCCACGTCATTAGCGACGAGATCTACTCGGGAACCGTCTTCGACTCACCCAGCTTCGTCAGCATCGTCGAGCTCGCCTTGCAGCATGCGAGCTCGCACAACGGGGACGACCTGTCGAGCCGCATCCACATGGTTTACAGCCTCTCCAAGGATCTCGGCCTGCCCGGCTTCCGTGCTGGGGCGATCTACTCGAACAACGAGGCGGTCGTCTCGGCGGCAACCAAGATGTCAAGCTTCGGCCTCGTCTCATCGCAGACTCAACACCTTCTCTCAAGCATGCTTTCCGACGAGAAGTTCGTGCAGAAATATTTAAGCGAGAACAGGACGAGGATCAAGACCAGGAAGCAAATGCTCGTTTCCGGTTTGAAAGATTTAGGAATCGAGTGTCTGAATAGCAATGCCGGTTTATTTTGCTGGGTCAACATGAGGAAGTTTCTAAAGTCAAACACTTTCAAGGCCGAGATGGAGTTATGGAGGAGATTGATCTATGAGGTGGGGTGGAACGTCTCGCCCGGTTCGAGCTTTCACTGCGTTGAACCAGGTTGGTTCAGGATGTGCTTCGCCAACATGGACGAGAGGACACTGGCCGTAGCCATGCGACGTATTGGGGTCTTCGTTGACGCCATGCGCGCAGAGAGAATCAAGAGCACGAAACCTCAGTTTGGCCTGAGAGGGAGGAAAAAATCGGCCTTGCCCTTGCCCTGTTCTCTGAGTTTTGAAATGATCGAGCAGAAGGAGATTTGATCTCCATGGAGTGGTCGAGAAGAGATGATTTAAATGGATCGTTTGAATTAAATTGGAATTTCGCTAGATTGTCGACATAGATTGGATGTTGTGTATTTGGTAATTGGGAGTTATATTTTTAAGATGACAGCAAACGCCTCTGTTTTGCTGGTCTGTGCGACGTTTGAGTTGCTACATCCTATTCAATTATTGTGCTTTATTGGACTCTGTTAACCATAAAATGCAACCAATCCTTGAACCAACAGGTTTCTCACTAAATCCTACTCTCTCCCTGTCTTTCTTTTTTCTCCATCATCTTCTTCAACCTTCAGCCGTGGGGAAGATTTGAGCTAATCTCGCCTCCCTCCCATTTCTGCTTATTTGTTTGATTTAAATTTGAGAGGTTCTCTAGTTCTCTACAGCTTTTCCAAAATATGCTATCTTCTTTCAATCTAGATTTGGAAGTTTAATTGAATGCTGGCTATGTTTGTGTATAGGTTCTCTTGCTTTAAAATCTGGCGTTTCCTTGAATCATGAAAATTTGCTCCTGCACATGTTAGATCCATGTTTGTTCAATCTATTTTAATTTTCTTTGTATGGCAATAGTGTAAATGCAGTCGAATCTAAGCGCACATCGCCAACTCATTTTTCATCTCATAGATGCGAGGTCCATTACTTTGAACAAATGTCTCCTTCAACTCGTCCCACATTCCTTTGCTTCTTTTGCGTATGCCATGCTTCCTTTGTAGACTCTTGTTGAGAGAATTGAAAATCCATGAAACTATCATTGAATTACTAATGCCCTAGGCATTAAATTCGGGTATTGTTAGATTTGGCTTCTACACTAATCCATCCAAACCGAGCTTATGTTTTGCCTGCAATGCATGTCTCGTTGCCTTTGACCATGTTGCATAGTTATCCCGAGTCAACACACATAAAACCAGTACGTTTCCAAGATTGCCGAATGTGTTGAGACAACATGGTGAGGAAAGGTCAATCACCTTCTTTGCAAATGCTTCCATAGCCATATCTAAACAGTACGGGAATTGTCTAGTGTCTTTAAGCTCCATGGCTTTGATAACATGTGAGATTTTATTAGACCAATGTCAACTGTTCTAAAAAGATTAATTTGTTAAATGAATTTGTGTTTTATTTAAATATTCTAATAATGGGATATTTTATAAGACCGTTGTCAACTGTTTTAAAAGCTATAGTTGTTATATGAATGCGTAATTTATTATTTAAACATTCTAACAAAGTGAGATTTTGTGTAATCACTACCAATTGTTTTAAAAACTTTGGTATATAAATATGTTATATATTATTCAAATATTTTAGCACTCCTCCTTATGCTTAATATAATCTTTATGCTTAGTACTAAGTATAGAAATATTTAATTGAGGAGGCAAATGGAGTTCGAAAACATACGAACTCAAGACCTCTAGCTCTAATACCATATGAAAATGCGTAATTTTCTTTTATTGCTCAATATAATACAAATATTTATACAACATATTGCTCAACATAAAGGGAAAGGAAGAACTACCAAATATGTCTAACTAATTATAAAAGATAGGGTTAACATCAAGAAAAACCCCAAACTTTTACTTTTGCAAAAATTTACTATAAACTGATTATTTGACCACGAAAAACTAGTACACCTATAATAAAATTATCCAAAATTGATATTTTGACTACAAAAAAATCAAATTGGTACATTTGTAACAAATTTACCATCAATTAGTTTGCGTTCAAATAATATTATAAAAATTATAAAAAAATATAAATTAGTATACTGTGATAAATAAAAGTAAAATCGTAAATTGGTACCTCTATTAATTGTCACGTGTCATTTAATTCAGCAATTTGACGGTAAAATTTAACAAAAACTAACGGAGAGTAAATTTGTCATAAGTATACTAGTTTGGGGGGCTTTTGTAGTTAAAAATTTAATTTTTGTGGTAAGTTTTCATAGGTTTATTAGTTTGGGATTTTTTGTGATATTAACCCTAAAAAATATACTAAGTATTATGCTAACAAAAAAAAGTAAATCCTAACTAATAATACGAGATGCACTAAATATTAGAAAAAAAGAATATAAATCTTTAGCAAATTATCTGTGTTGGAAACAAAGTACTTTGATAATATTTAGACATGTCTCCCCCATACTCCAGAACCCAAAAAGCTAACAAAGCTTGACTTGAGAATGTGTTTTTGACCATTCAAGTTCCCGATTCCCCAAGAATGGGGAAGTGAACCGCAAAGTATGGATTCCTAAAAATATGAAACTGAAAATCGAATCCGGTATCACTACAACCTAAGACCTGAACCTCGAAATGATGCCCACCCATAATTTTGACATGATTCCAATTTTTAGTTTTTTCCTATTTCACATAACACACAAACACAAGTTGTTCATAGTGTCTCTAGGGTTTTCTGGCAAACCTTGGAGAAAAAAGCATGATTGCTTGCGAGGATTTGTGTCTTGTGGTTAGGGAAACACATAAGCAATTAATAACTTTGCAACTCTTCAGCTGGCTCTCCCCATTGGATAGTTCCAACATTCGAATCAAACCAGATAATATCTAATATTTTCTATCATTCATGTTGATTTCTTTCGTAATTTTTTTTTTACACTAAATTTGGAATGCAAAATCTTTTTAAGTTTTGTGTTAATTCATAATAATTGGTACTAGAGCTAGCTTCGGGTTATCTGGAGTTGATTTGAGGCTTTTGCTTGTTTGATCACTGTCTAGAAATCTTATTGTTGCAATAATGTCTAGAGCGAAGGTAAAAATTGAAAAGTGTAACTAGAGGGCCAATTGGTGAGTTGCTATGGATTTAACCATGGTTTTGGATTTTTCGCCTCCAACGAGTCGACTTTTTTTATTGTATGGTTCTTGCTTAGTAGTTTTATGGAAAGATGTCTCCAAAAGTAATCTTGATTGTCAAACTTTTTGTATACACAAATTCCATTAAAAAAATCATTCTTTCCGTAAATGACAAATAGCAGTATCTTATTGGATAATAGACATAATGGTATTTAAACTGTAGACAAAACTATCGCATCTTTGTGAATTCTAAATTTAAGTACCAAAAATTCACGCCGTGTGCCCGGGATGCAACTTGCAGGCTCTACTCGCTCTACCGTAAAATTATACTTCATAAAGATGAACTTCTAGTTAAATGCTTTAAGCTCAAACCATTATTTAATTTCTTTTAATAGCTCCATGTAGATTTAATTTGAACACATTTAAGATACATTTAAAGAATGCAAATCCTTGATTTGAGTCATGTCTTCACACAACAGCACTTCCTTTTATACGTAATCTATAATAAACTGTATATGGTATTAATTAATTTTAAACAGAGAAAAACGGGAAGAAGGTTGAAAGAAAAAGAGAGATCTATAATTGAAAAGCGCAGGAAATTATGAAAAAAAAAAAAGATCAAAGAGAAGGGTGGTGGTTGATTAATCCCCAATGATGTATTTATTAATTGATGGAAAGATGAAAAAGGGAAAATGGATGTAGGCAACTAAAACAATTAAATAAAACGAAAAATAAAAGAACATTCAAGAGTATTTAATTGAAAAAAAATATAAAAAATATTAAGATTTTGCATGGGATATTAGGTTTTTTTTTATATAAAAGCCAAAATGAAAAACCAAAGGCCAAACCAAAAACCTGATTATCTTTGATTAATTGCATGGGATTTGAATTGACAATTTGTTTTTTGGATATTAGGTCTGCATTATTTATTGAATAAAACAAAAAACCTTCATTTTTACTTACCAAAAAAAAAAAAACCTTCATTTCATCCTTTTAATGGATAGATGGATATACTCCTTCTAGCAGTAGATATCAATACAATCATCTTCCCAGCATAAATTGCACGCCGCATCAAAATCCACCGGTCGCGAAACTAGAGAGAAATCAAACTCTCTACACATGTGATCATTCTACTACTGTAGCAGCAGTCCACTTCAACTCCAAATTTTTCAAACTTCTTTTTACTTACATCATATAAAATCAAATATTTAGGTGATTTCAAACGTAAGCTCACATAATGACCCTTCACAAAGAAAATTTCTCCTGAAATTGCAAACCCAAGTGGCCAATACCGAAACTTCAACTGTGTACAACTTAAGCCAAGATTAAATGACCCCAAACTCTTTCTCGATCCAAACTTCAAAACATTTTAGATCGTGAGTTATGTGAGATCACAGACAGACATCTATCTATTAAAGTGATGTGCTTCTTTTCATATGGCATTGAATCCGGTAGTGCCATTTCTTGAAAAACCTCCTTAACAACATCAAAAACGACGAGCAGGTGATTCAAGCGTGAACAAGGGCACCAACAAATGAAATTGTCCAAGACCACTAGATCTCCCGAATAATTGGGAAGGCGTGGAGGGAAAACATCGCCAAGCTGTTTCCATCAATTTCTTCTAAAATTGTATGCCTCCACTTGAGAGGTATGGGCCCCCGTTTGGTTTAGCATTCCCAAAGGGCTTTGAGCCCCCAAAGCCCATTGGGAAAAATATTAAGCGTTTGGTTCAAATTTTTGAGGCTCCATTTGCCAAATGCTGGTATTTGGAATGCCGAATCTTTCCAATATTACCCTCACTGATAATCATGTTTTCCTATTTTGTGCTCAAAAAACACGGTTCATCGTCTTCTTCCTTGGACTTGGACTTGCTGCTCCACCGCGAAACTCAACCGGCGGGTGGCGCTCAGTTGCGAATGGCCAAATTTGGCTGCCGAGAAGCCTTACCTGAGGTCGGGCGACCTCAAGCGTACACTGGGTCGCGCGACCTAGGCGCCACTGCCTGAGGTCGAACAACCCAAGCGACGCCGCCCGAGGTCGCGCGGCCCGGGTCGCTCAACCTTAGGCGTCGCTTGGGTCACGCGACCTAGGGCGTCACCCGAGGTCACCGATCTTAGGCGAGACGCTGCCGCCCCTCCCCCGCCATCACCATTGCCATCGCCATCGCCACCAGCCGTCTCCCCACCACCTCCAGCACCACTGTCGAGCCGCCTCCCCCACAATTTTCTCCTCTCCTATTTTCATGTCATCCTAATGTTAATCATGAAAATGCTAAACCAAAATTTAAGTTTGATATAAAGGTATTCATTATGGCTAATGATTAGGGCACTATTTTTTGTTTTTTTTTTTTTTGAAAAAGAATATATATTTTTAGACAATAAGAGGAGATGAACTATAGAGAAGATGGATGTACTAAAAGGAACTGAATGAATGAGGCACGCTTAATTTCCTTGATACTTTGTACAATATATATTAGAGAGATATTATCATCTGTAATCATGGTGGGGTTAAACAAGATAACAAATTTATCCACATGGTAATTGAAGAAAAAACAAATTAGGAAAAAATCTCTAAATAATTAACTCATGAATGCTTTGCTTAATGTGCTATCGTCATGCTGATTTATAAAAGATTCCGCATTATGATTATGCTGATATTCTGCAATTTGATTTGTTACTTCCATATGTACTCCTTCCAGCAGCAGATGTCAATACAATCAACTTCTAAAATTCTTTACATGCAATTTCTAAATCCACTGTTCACCAACCTAGAAAGCAACCAAACTCTCCACACATGTAATCATTCTACTACTGTAATAGTAGTCAACTTCAACTCCCAATTCTTCAAACTTCTCTCTAGTTACATTATACAAAAGCAAATAACTACGTGAGTTCCAACTTGAATCCACATAATAAGTCTTGATGAAGAACATTACTCCTGAATTTGCTAATCCAAGTGGCTGATACTGAGAAATGCTTATTGTTCTCACTCCAATTGTCTACAACTTGATCCACAATTCGATGATGCCAAACTCTTTCTGGATCCACACTTCATAACACATGGACGGTATGTTATGTGCGATTGGGGATAGGCATCCATCTAACAAAGTGATGTATTTCTTTTGAGATGGCATTGAATCTGGTAGGACCATTACATGAAAAGCCTCGTTAACCACATCAAATACGATTAGCATCGCTATATAGTTTAGGTAATTCAAGTAGAACCAAAGGCACCACCAGATTAAGTTCTCCGATATAACTTGATCCCTAATGCTTGGTAAGCCATGGAGGGAAAGCATCACCAAGTTGTTTCCAACAATTTCCCCTAAAGTGGTAAACCTCCACTTTTTTTTTTTTTTTTTTTTTGGGTCTAAAACGATAGTAATATTTAAGAACGCAAAGAGCAACAACCGTTCGACGGTGCTTCGAGTAAATAAGATCAAGAAGGAGATGGGGAGGAGATACAGCCCAATTCGTTGGAAGAAAAGAGTGCCCATGGGCTTTGGCGGCCCAGTCGGCAACAAAATTAGCTTCTCTGCGACAGTGGCGAATCTGTAGATTAGGGAAACACGGCAAGAGTACCGTGCTTTCAGCGAACAGAGCTCTGTTCTCCCAAGGAGTCAAGGTAGGGTTTTGCACAGCTTCCACAAGAACCGAGCAGTCGGCTTCCAGCATGAGGTGATCTTTTGATTTCCCTTTCTATAGCATAAAGTTAAGTGTGAGATTGAGGGCCTGCACCTCTGCTTGCAAAGCAGAGAAGGCAGTGACAGTGCTGGCGAAGCCGTCAATCAGATGGCCTGAAGAGTCCCGACACACGCACGCCACTGAGCCTTCATTGTGGGCTAATGGGTAAGCACCATCTATGTTTATCTTTACCACTCTCGGCTCTGGTGGACACCACCTTTGCTCTGAATCTGATGGTTGCAACCCCTATTTCGGCTTCATCCTATTGCAACATCGAATGGATCAGGCGTTGGCAAGGGCCACCTGTACCACCTGCTCGGAGTTCGGCCTCTCTGGCGGAAGACATAGTGGTTGCGGGCCTTCCAGGTCTGCCACAAAATGGAAGCAACGGTTTCGAGATCGGGTGAGTCATCTTTGTTTTCGATTAGATCTATTAGCCGGGCTTCAATTCTATGCACTCCACGTAAATGGATCGAAATATGAACTTGTGCGTGGGGCCTAATAGCTTGTGTCCAAGGACATAATAGAAAGAGATGTTCGATAGATTCTGGAACCTGATCTTTACATAGACAGCATACCGGTTTTGGTAAGATGTGCCTTTTGTATAGATTCTCCTTAGTAAAAAAGCATTGTTGCATACCGACCACATGGAGGTGCGCAATTTGGGGGTAGTTTTCATAGTCCAAATTATGTTCCATAGCTTGCGGGGGGTTTGGAAAGATGAAGAAGCTTGGGTATGAGTGTCTCTATTGTGTTTTGATCTGATAGAATTATAGCAACTCTTTACCGTAAACATACTATTGAGCTTCCCCCTCCAAATTAGTCGGTCCACAGTGCAGTGTGGTCAAATTGGAATAGAGAGAATTTCTTCCACAGTTTGATCATCGAAACTCTGGCGAAGAAGGGACACGTTCCATATATTTTGGTTTGAGACAATAAAATTGACCACTTTCTCCGGTTCGCCTCTAGGTGCAAGCCCACCTATGATGCCTTTAGAAAGCCATCGATCCTCTCGGATTTTGATTTGTTTTCCGTCACCCACAGACCACTGGAGCTTATCTTCGATTGAGTCCCGGCCTAGCAGTAAACTTCGCCACCCCTAGGAGGGTCTAGTTCCTTTTGCAGCTAGCCAAAATTCTTGAGAAGGAAAGTACAGACCTTTAAATAGTCTGCTTCATGGAGATGAAGGATGTTGTATTAGACGCTGAGCTTGTTTATGCAGTAAAGCCTTATTAAACGCAATAAGATCGCGGAAACCCAAACCCCCATTGTCTTTCCGATTCTTGAGAGTGTCCCAATTCTTCCAATGTATGTCGGATTTGCTGCTGTTAGTTTGCCACGAGAATCTAACAATTCTCTCTTCTATTAACTTGCAAATAGACACAGGGATTTTAAACATAGACATAGCATACTGCGGGATTGCTTGTACTACTGTTTTAATTAGAGTTTCCTTACCCCCTTTGGAAATAAACTGTTCCTTCTACCCTTCCAGCTTGGAATTTACTCGACCCAGAACCCAAGCAAACATCTTCTTTTTTTATTTCCCCCAGTCTGAAGGTATACCAAGATACTTACCAGTCTTTCCTAGCACCGGGACTCTGAATTCTCTTGCCAAATTCACCTGAAGGCTATTAGGACAAGTCTTACTAAAGAAAATGCCAGATGTGTTTCGATTCACCTCTTGTCCTGTAGCTAGGTAATATTAGTTTAGTATATTGGCTAAGTTCTGGCATTCTAGTAGTTTTCCTTCTAAGAAAAATATGGCGTCATCTGTGAAAAAAAAAGATAAGACAGGGTAGGAAGATAGGGTAGGACACCACTTGTTTAATTTGATACCTCTAATGTTTTCCATGTCCACAGCTTGGCTAATAAGAGTAGATAGGACATTGGCCACCAAAATGAATAGTTACGGAGAAAGGGGGTCTCCCTACCTGAGACCCCTAGAAGGATGAAAGTAAGGTAGTGGTTCTCCATTAAACTTGACACTCAAGGAGACCGTAGTGGTACATTGCATCACCCATTGAACCCATTGTGCATGAAAGCCCAGCTGAAGGAGATAGTCTTTTAGGAAATCCCATTCCACCCGATCATAGGCCTTTTGCATGTCTAGCTTCAGCATTGGGTGAAGAGTCTTTTTCCTTTTCCTTATCCTGAGTTGATGTAGCACTTCTTGGACCACAAGAATATTATCTTGAATCTGACGGCCATTGATGAAAGCGCTTTGTTCCGTCGCTATTAACTTAGGTAACTGGGTCTTCAGTCTATTTGCTAGGACCTTTGATATTATTTTGTAGATAAAATTGCAAAGATTGATTGGTCGGTATTGATCAAGCCATTCTGGGTGAGATATTTTAGGGATTAGTGATATAAACGTCCTGTTGTACTCGGGTTGCATCACTCCGGAGGTAAAAAAATCTTGCACAGAAGAGAATATGTCGTCCTGTAAGATATCCCAATAAGATTGATAGAACTGACCATATAAGCAGTCAGGACCCGGAGCTTTTGTTTCCCCCAATTGGAATGTTGCTTTTTGAATTTCCTCTCTAGTGACCGTTGCTACTAGGTTAGAATTCATTTCCGTTGTCACCACAGGTCTGCATTGCGCTAGAACATGCCTGTAGTCATGACGTCCCGCTGAGGTGTACAGATTTTTAAAAAATCGCAAAGTCATCTCCTTCAAGTAGTTTGGTTCACATGCCCATTGTTGATGTCCATCCTGCAGCATGCTTATTCTATTGCATTGTCTCATTTGAATTGTAGTGGCATGGAAAAACTTTGTATTCTTGTCCCTCCATCTAAGCCAGTTAATTCTTGATCGCATAGCCCAATACTGTTCCTCCTGTTGCCATAAATTCTGAATCTTCTCTTTCAGACTAGTGACTGTGGCTTTGTCGTATTGACCATTGGGTTGATTTGTCAGATTTTGGAGCTGTTGCTTGCGACTGATGATTTGATGATGAGCATTGGCAAATTTTGATCGACTCCAACTTGCAAGGGCCTCAGATACAGCTTTTAACTTGTGAGGTAAAGTCAATGTTCTATTCTGGGAAGATTTCCATGAGTCTGCAATAATAGAACGACACTCTGGGTCCTGTAACCAATACGCTTCAAAAGAGAAAGCCTTTCGTCTGTTAGTTCGCATTGCTTCAGTTGTTAATAGGAGCGGGCTATGGTCAGAACCAATAGCAGGTAAGGCAAAAACTTCGGTGTTGGAGAAGGTTAGTCGCCAATCCATAATACAAAGCACTCTATCCAATCTTTCTTTCACTATGTCCTCTCTATCTCTATTGTTGACCCACGTGAATGCACAACCTTTGCTTACCACATCCATCAAAGAGCAATCATTTATATTGACTACTATGAAATCATCGAGATGGCCACCCTCCATACGCAACCTAATCTACCACTTGAAAGTTGGGCTCCGAAAAAACTACGTTTTGACCCGTTGATGGGTTCCATAGAAAAATCTTCGAGTGGTGAGGGTCATCTTTGACAAAAGTCGATAGACAGACAATTCCATTGTATGAATCAACCAAATAGGATTCACCACAATCTTGGACAAATGAAGAATCAAGATAAGATAGCTCGTGATTAGTAGGATGGCGCATCATTACTCTTGAGAGTTGGTCAACTTTATAGTTGATAAGCTCATATTTCCGCAACTCCGTTGATCTCTCAAGATATTCTTTGATTAAAAGAGGTGCTAGTAAGTAGAGATTTCCAAGATTTACATACACACCTGAGTCGGATCAAAGATTTTGTGGACAACCTCAATAAGATCTCCATTAAATCGTCCATCGGAAGGCTAATCATCATTCTTGCACAATTATTGAAGCAATTTGAAAACCACATTAAATTGAGGAATCGCGTCGCAATCTTATGTAAAGGGTGGTTATTGGGATGTAACGAAGCCTCCTCGACATTTACGGGAAGAATTTGTTTTGGTCTTCTTGTTTTTTTCTCTATCTTAATGAAAGGTCTTTGTCAGGTCATCATAATCTATGAAAAATAAAGAACAATATAATGAACTTGACCGGGTAAATTTATTTGAGAATACTTATAACATCGGATCTTGCACCAGCTCATCACATCTGTTGGAAATTTGTGATCCGTTTTCTAAGAAGTCTCTAGTCCAATCTAGAGAAGTCCCTCGCAGGAAGTAAATTTACTTGATTGGCAAGTTAAGAAGGACCAGCTGTGGAAGTTAATGGCAGTGGAAAGCAAGCAATGAGTTGACAAAGGTAAATATAGCTGGAGATGAGCTGCAAAGAGAAGTCCAGAATATCTAAGTCGGTGGAGTCCACAATTTTGCAGAACTATGGCGGCGGAATTCCTCTATAAAAGAGCTAGGAATCATTCTCGGAAGAGTGTGTGAGAAGCATGACGATAAACTCCGTCACCATGTAGCTCCTCCACCAACACCTCCTTCCATCACGATAAAACCATAAACTAAACTATCTTTCTTATTCATTGCCTATATCCATTGAATATTCATCTACATACCTTGCCCCTTATTTATTCCTACATCAATTAAATCGTGTACACATATGATAGAAAACTATCATTATATCAAAATCATATTTCCGAATAATCAAACATTCAAAAAAACTTGTCCAAGAAGATAAAGAAAATGATTAAACCTACAATATAATTGCCTTTGGTCCTGGAAAAGAAAAAGAAATTATCGAAGGCGACGAAACTGCTCGGTTAGAATGAAAGTAGGGCAGAATCAAGACCGTCATCTCTCTCTCTCTCTCTCTCTCCAGGTTTAAGCATGACCAATCTTATTTTTTTCTTTTGAAATGGCGTTATCGTACTTATTCGGTACGATTTTGACTTCTAAACATATGGCGTATGTTTTTAAATTATTGTGTTAGCAAAATTTTATTTCGATCAAATTTCAACACCAAAAGACAGTTATTTTAAGGTGACAAGCTAAAAAATTGTCAATGCAATATGTCCAAAAAATCATCCTAAAGCGTTGATGAATAAATCCAACGGATCCTCAACAAATCGGCCCATCCATATTTGGTACAGACGAAGTCTTCCAAAGGATTGCCAAGGTGTAACCACACGAGTTGGTAACCTTTCAGTAGTGGATCTTCCTTATAAGTAACTTTACAATATCTCACCCGCAAACTATGAAACTTAGAGTTTCACAAACTCTCACACTTAAAACATCAACTCCTAGTGAGCATAGGTTCACATCGCCCATTAATAGTTTCCCAATTCGATGCGTATTTAGTTTATTCATGCTCCCTCTATCTTAAAAGCTTGCGTCTTGTCCGAGCCTCTCGTGTCAACATTCACTCTAGCCATCGTCGGATTCAACATAGGAGTACTCTGTCTACAATTACACAACTATTGAAGGGGGTCCTAGTTACCGTGACTTGACTTGATTCAAGCAACCCGAGATTCCAAAATAAAGGTACTCAAATACGATCATACAAGATGATGGTTCTTCGAGGTGGATCTTACTAATGAATAGCATTAAAAACTCTCATCCATCCGATGGGAGATTTTAGATGTGATGGGGGCTTATTTGTGAGTCCATGTTGACTACGGATCCTTCATAAGTACTGGATCCAATCAATTAGGGGTGAGCATCGGTCTAGAATCAATCCTACACCGACCTTAGACTAGCCCAACTTTGTCAGTCCTGGTCTAGTTCTCAAGGGGATTGGACCAGTCCTTGATCTTGGGATCCCTAGATCAACATTGTGCAAATTGGTCTTCGGTCCTGGAAATTTAGGGTCAATCTAACCCGAACTAACCCTGACTGTATGTTATATATATAAATATTATTTATAATTTTTTATATGAAGAAAACCCTAAGTCAAACGGTTTCAACATTGTTAAATGGCTCATTAATAAGGAGTCTAAATAATTTTACATTGTCCTTTAATAGCTTAGACTTTTAATGCCTTTTATGGCATTAATAGCCATAATTTAAAATGAGGAAAATGTCTCGTGAGAAGTCCTCACGGCATCCAAAATGGCGTAAATAGCTCCTCACGACGTCTTCCTCCAATATTTGTTCTCTTTTGTTTTCTTTGTCCTCTTAGTATTCAATTTGTCAAAATCGAAAGAAACAACTTCCACATTAATCACTCGACACTCGCTTCGCTCGCCCTCGGTCGCTAATGCCGCTCGACACTTGACGCCGCCCGCTTGTTGCTTGCCGCTTGCCATTCGAGGGTCAATGCTCGTCACTTGTGCCGCTTGCCACTCGAGGTTGGATGCTCGTCGCTCGTGCTACTCGCCTCTCTTCGTTGACCTCGCTTGTTGCCGAACCTATTGAGTCAGTCTAATCCTTGGTCACCTTTTTAGAGAGTACAAAAAAAAAAAAAAAAAAAAAAAAAAAATATTGATTGGTCCTAGGTTGATCATGGAACCGAATCGAACCCCTTGGGTCGGTTCGGTCCTTGGTCCTAAACTCAATAGGGTCGGTTCTTGGTCCTAAAGATTGAGAATCAATACTATGTGGGTTGATCCTAAAGTTAGGGGGTGTGCCGATCCAACCAGACCATACTCACCCTTACAAACAATGAATACCCTTTTTAGGAGGTAGTATATATTGCTCAACTGAAAGTTTACCAAATGAATATGTCGCAAACGTCAATGCTCGCAAAGTGGGAGAACAAAAGTAAGAGAAGTATGCGTCTTATACACGACACTTTTTTTTTTTTTTTTTTTTGAGTTTTAAGTTGTACTATATTCATCCTCAAACCTGGTTTTATGTACGTTCTTATTAGTAGTGCGTAGGAAGAAAATGAAAACTTTCTTTATCACGATCACATGCGACTTCAATTAGATCCAAACGATCACCAATGGTCCTCATTATTACTAAGTTGCTATAAACAATCCACTGACTTTAAGTCCCTTATGATGATCTGTTTCTCCTCTCATGTGCTCTCTATTTCATAATGCTCACTAGGGTTGCTCGTGCCAATACTTTCGCTCTCTCGCTAAAGGAATCATGTGTGTACGCCGAGACAAAATCCTCCACACATGTTGAAAGCCCATGGAAAAGAAATAGAAAAAATTATAAATAAATAAAAAAAGTCATAACCATATTTCACTTGTGTCAATTTAATTATAAACCTTTTAATTTGATCAATTTAATCCTTAACATTTCGACAATTTATCAATTCAGTCTAGTAGGCCAATTTTGGTCAGAAATTGATGACGTGTATACTGGGTATCCTACGTGACATAACTGATATGAATTTTTTAAAATTTAAATTTTGATTTTTTTCTAAATTTTTATTAATTTTTTTTTTTTTTTTTTTTTTTTTATTGTTAAGGGTTGGCAGCCTCCTACCCACCCTTATCAATAGAAGAAAAGAAAAGTATTAATTTAAAATTCATAAATATTAAAAATTTTCTCTGTCAAGGTCGGCCGTGCCACGTGGAATGACCAATGTCCACATCGTCTTATCAAATTTAACCAAATGGACTGAATTGACAATTGTTGAGGTTTATGACTAAATTGGTCAAATTGAAAGTTTATGACTAAATTGGTACAAGTGCAATATGTTTATGACTTTTTTTGATAACTTTCCCTCAAATGACAAATAATAGTGCTCGACATATTAATTTCCAAAGTAAAGCATAAAAAATTTCCTAATGATTATCTATCATTAGTGTCGTACAAAAATAAGTATAACCAATATTATTTTTCGATTGTGCTTTTAATGTGACGGCACATGTTATGAGCAACATCATTTATATTCTTTCCTCTAAAAAATACCTAGTTAAACAGGTCATATTGTTTTTAAATCAACGTGTCTGTCGCATTAGTCTTTCATATTTATTAAATGACAACAAGCGTGCATGGTGCGACGGTGGTCTCAATCGTCATCATTCACTTGTAGAAGATGAATATCCAAACTCTATGAATTAAAGTTATCCTTAAAAATCTTTGATGACTGCAAGCGACATGACGAAAACTTCCTTGTTACCGCTTTAATTGCTGTCCCCCACATATGTCGGTGCCCTCTATCTGCACCTGTGACAAATTTACATCTAAACTAATTTTTTGACCACCAAAAACCCCGAACTGAGTACACCTTTGACAAATTTATCCCAAACTAGTAAATTTGTAACAAATTTACCATCCGTTAGTTTCCGTTAAATTTTACTGTCAAATGATTACATTAAATTACACGTAACAGTTGACTGGCATACCAATTTGGAATTTTACTCTCCGTTTATCACAGTTTACAATTTTTATGATTTTTTTGTGGTATTAATCCAATTAAACACGTGGTATATTTGTTACAAATATATCAGTTTGGGATTTTGCAGTCGAAAAAATTAATTTAGGGTAAATTTGTCATAAATATACTAGTTTAGGGTTTTTTATGATTAGTCGGGGTAAATTTGTCAAAGGTGTACCGGTTTGGGGTTTTTTATGATAAAAAAAATAGTTTTGGATAAATTTGTTACACATATACCAATATGAGATATTTCAGGGTATTAACCCATTTTATATTCGAAAGGGACAGATGATTATCTCTGCATCTGACTGTGGAGACTTTGTGGTTTTTCTCGGTTCTCCAGGCGAAGCATGGGAAACAAACCCCATGATGGCACCGAGCAAGGACGACACGCAAGACAATTTCGGTCCTGGACCTAAAGATAATGCGACCGCAATTGTTGGAAGTCAATTTTTGTGCTGGGGTTTGTGGCTGGAGCATCATGCACTAATCTTTGAGTCTACATTACCACTTCTGGCTGATTTCCAAACGGATAGGTATTCCACTTCCTCATCTCCAAATCATAATTCGAAGTGGGAGTTCACTAGGCAATTCCAGTGTGGCTGTGGAGGTATTAATTTTACTTCTCTTGCAGTTAGAGAGGCTCTTTTTAGCCTCTTATTGCGTGAATCGATTATGTGGTTCTAATTTTTCGTTCGGCCATTGCACATAACCTGAGATATCCTAGCCGAATTGCAGGGTGCAAAGGCTGCCAACCTGGATGCCGACGTATGATACATGGACAATATACCATTAGGGGAGTACATGCTTCGTATTTCATTCAATTGAGGGGCTCAGTTATTTCTTTTTACGACATGCCTTCGTGTGGTCGGCGACGCATTGACTTAGCCAAACTGCACCCTCGTCCCGCTGAGGAAAATTATTTAAAAAATTCTAAATTTATTGCACTTTCGTTAATTCAATCATCGACCATTTAATTATGTCAATTGAGTTTTAATCATTTTTCGTGTTTTTCTAATTGAGTCCATCTAGCTAATTTTGGTCAGAAATTGCTAACATGAATACCAACCATCTAACTTGACACGGCTAGTGCTAACATGAATAATTTTAATAATATTTTAATTTTTTGAATTTTTATTATTTTTTTTTTTTTTCTTTTTCTTTTTTCCTTCTTTACTTTTTTTTTTTTTTTTTCTATTGTTAAGGGCTAGTAGGGGGTCGCCAGCCATCTGTTGAGGCCTAGCAACCCCAACCGATTGTGGGTGAGAATCACAGTCCTTGTCGGCCATTAGGTGAGAGCTTATAGCCCTCGCTGATAGTAGGCTACAGCAATTGGCCGGCCCTTAATAGTAAAAAATAAAAATAAAAAAATTAGGAAGGAAAAATAAAAAGAAAGAAAATTTAGTAAAATATTAAATTATATTTAAAAATATTTATATCAACAACAACAATGCCAACCATACTCAAATGGCAAAAAGTGAAGATATTTAGAACTCAACTGGCTAACTAAATTATTTAAAACTGAATTGACAAAAATACAATAAATTTATGACTTTCTGGATGATTATTTCCCTTCCTGTTTCATAGATCCTTGTTCGTGTCCTTTGACATCTTTATCTTGGGAGAAAACAGAACCAGCAACGTACTTGCATGTTGATATTTTCTTGATTGATCATACTCTTTCTTAGCTAAGCAGTGGCCCGTGAATTAACTGCTATCATTCCCGATAAATGAGTCTAAAATGGAACAACCCTAAATCTACGTTGGATATCTTAGTTTCTAAAGTCAACAAACATTCTTCGAGTTAATGGAATTTTCGGTATTTTCGACAAAAAAAAAAAAAAAGAAAAGGGAACGGTGTTTTTCTTTTGGACTTCAAATCCACTTTTAGTCGTAGAAAGTAGGAACTTCTCTCAAATGATGAAATTTGGGTCAGCATTGTCATGCGGTGCTTATTTGTACATTGCGACTATCAATTTAGTCAATGGAGTATTTGAGACCACATTTGTCATGTGGTGCCCATGTGGGTGGGGACGAGCATTTGGCCAGAAACTGGAATTCCTTCTTGGTGAAGCAAGCACCTAACCGCATAATATTTTTCTTTTATAATTTTTGTGTATTATAGGCAACTATATGATTTGTTGATTTTCTATTAATTTTGATCATTTTATAATTTGTAGAATATTTTCTAACTGAAGTATACTTTACTTTAAAGATTTCTTCAAGCTCTGTCGAAGTCCGCCGGATACAAACATTTCCTTAAAAGCTCATTCAAAAACTCATTATATTCCTCGGTTTAAACTTTTTGCTTACCAATTATAAAATGATAGGAATAAATATAACAATAAACACATCTGAATAAATTAAGTTCTTAATGTAACATGCCCACAAATGGAGAAATCTCCAAGAAAGTCTCAAACATACTGTACTTGTGCCATGCAGTCATAAAGTTTTCAATGTGGCCAATTTAGTCTTAAAATTTTCAATATCAATTTAATTCTAAACAATTTATAGTTCACCAATTTAATCATTTTGATTAATTCTTATTGGAAATCACTGATATCCTACATGGCATGAGTGCTGATGTGGACAGTTTTTTGAATTTTTTAACTTTTTTTTTTCCAACCTTGGGACATCAAGGTTGCCAAAGAAAAAATTAAAATTAAAATTAAAAAAATTGATTTTTTTTTTAAATTATCAATATCAGTACTAGTCACGTCACATAAAACGGTCATTGCTGATTAGACTATCACGTTAGTGATTTTTCGGCCAAAATTGATCGAATGACTAAATTGGCAAATCGTCAAAATGTTTATGATTAAATTGGACAAATTGAAAAAATTATGACTAAATTTGTACATATATAATAAGTTTATGATTTTTTTTATTTTTTTAATAATGAAGTGTTTCTTAGTAGATTATCTGAGAAGATCTGGGATGACATGGAATGCCAAGAGAAATGAAACCCACCAACAAAACAGCGGGAGGCAGGCTTCTGAAATAATTTCCCCCTTCTAACTTAAGGGATCATCTTCCCTTCATTAGACCAAGCAAAGAAATTTCCACAAGTGAGGATAATCAAAATTGATCAAATTCCTCAGGGAAGGAATTCAGATCCTTTGTCTCTGGAATCAAGTAAGTTTCCCCAAGATTTACTAGCTTTGACAAGATCGCCCTGATTGGTCCTTCTAGGATGACCAAAGATCAAACAACTTTCTCCGACAAGAACTCTGTTTGAAGCATAAATCCACGCAGAAAGGTCCGATGGCAGTTGAAGCTATCATTGGCCACTAACCACTCCGCAATATTTTAAGCGCGAGCATCAAAATCAATCGATTCAACTTTACTTATGCTCTCAAGTAAATCCAAATCCTTCCCAATGATGATTTTTCCTTTTTGGGGCACAGGACCGATTAGGAAGAAAGTTGCCGAGCAAATCAGCAGAGGAACAAAACATTAACTTTGTTCTATTGACAAAAAACAATAATAATTAATGTCATGAAAAATCATAAATGACAAATTTACCACAAATTAATTTTTCGAACATTAAAAATAAAAAAATAACACACCTATGACAAATTTACTGTAAACTAATATGGATTTCTATGTGAACTTACCACATCCAACTCAATAATTTCACAATAAAATTTGACAGAAGTTAATGGAGGGTAAATGGGGTTTTTAATTATCGAAAAATTAATTTAGAATAAATTTATCACGGATTTATCAATTTGAAGTTTTTCGTCATATTAACCCAAAAAATAAATGTGATTTATCACTATTGGGCTTACTTTCTATTGTTATTTGGGTAATTATAAGGATTTCGTTAACTATTGGGCTGAATTTTTTTACACTCGTTCTCATGGGCATCCGATATTCTATCTGTATCATATTTTGGCATTGTCGGACATCTACGTCAACTGAATTTGGTTAGAGTTGATATTAAAGAAACTTGATTTGAAATTTTGTTGAAGTAGAATTACTTGGTTAGATAGATTAAAAGTGCTAAGACTTGATAAGAAAAATGCATATAAGTATGGGGACGAAAAATATTACTTTTCCTTTACATGGCAAGTAATCTCATAAATATATTTCTATATAATCAAACTCTTGTTTTCTAACAATTATTTAATAAATTGGAAGAAAGGTCACAAGGGCGTTTTAGAAATTGCTATTACGACTTTGACTGTAGTAACCATTACGTACAATCTGTCCGTAGTAATCATCTTACCAATACTCCCCCCACGCCCAACCGCATCTGTCTCTCTCCCTCTAGTGTTTCAACCTTTCTTCACTTCTCCAACTTCCGAAGTCCCTCTTTGGTTACTTTTCCTTCTATTTCCTCGTCCCTTACTGATCTAATTCTAGATTTGAGAGTTTTAATGAATAAATACTTCGCATCTAGTTTTGATAGTATTCACAACAACTCTAGCATCTCACACTTGCTAAAGGGCTTGCTCTTACATATGTTAGATCTGAGCTTGGTTAATATATTTTTGTTATCTCGATATAGTGATAGTGTTAGAGATGCCTAATTTAAGCCCACACCGCCGAATGGCAAAGCCGTTGGCATGTGCTCATCATTAATAATAATGTATGGTTTGATGATCGGTTGCCGATCTTTTTATTTGAATGCAGTCACAAATTTGTTTTTGAAGGACGTGCGTTTGCTTACCTATGCCAACTATGCGTTGATGATATACCTTGATTTGTGGATTTTAATTTGTTTTGTAGTCCTCCAGGCTTGTTTTCTTCTGGTGATGTCTAGATTTCCTAGGAATCTTTTTATGTATCATTTGATAATGAACAAAAACTTCCTTTGACCAGAAAAAAAAAAAAAGGGACAATACTAGACAATACCAAGTAGCAACCTTGTAATATAAAAAATCTCCGCTACAATTATGTTAGTGAGTCGAATCCCCTATAAACAAATAATGGTGCCCTTATCATTCTCTCTTCTTTATTACATGCATGTGCATGATTTGTATGCATGTAACCTATGACTCGTCAATTTCAATGGGTCAAACTCCTCACCCCCTAAAAGTAACATGCAGCTCCCGTGAAATGCTCCTCCCTAAAATCTGATTTTCATTCAACTTGCTTATCGCAATATTCTTGATCAGAAATGTCCGAATTTCCCTCGCCACATCAACTCATCTGTGTCGGCGGCATCGCGTCTCAGTAACGCCGACTAGATGACGAGATTACAAAGGCGACAAACTTCCACGTTTCATGTATGTAAACAGCAGATCGAACCACCTCTCGACGCGTGCGAAGCGAGTGAACGGATCGTGGGGCGGTTCGATTCGGTTCATGGACCCCAACCCGATGGCGATCGGAACCTGCCCGTCCCGTCCGGTCTATTCCCTGTCCTCCACGTGGCGCCACCGTCGCTTTCCTCACTGATTCGCCCCCGACTCCCGACCTTATATTTTTGAAATTCAATTCCTTTTCTTATTTTTAAACTAATTCCGAACCAGGAAGAAACTCGACGTGGCGTTTCTTCTCCACCCTTCTTCTGACCGAAACTGCTCCTTCGCCTCTTGGCCGCATTCGACGTTCGCGCCTTCGCTCGATCCGTCCCTCCCGAATCGCGTCCTCGAATTCCGATCGATTCGTGCTCCGAGCGTCGTCGCTCCCGGATCGATCGCGTGTCCTCCCGCCTCCGCGCGTGCGGTGGAGTCGAAGCGAAGAGAAGGAGAAGGTGGCGGTGGGGGTGGTGGTGGTGGTGGGGTCGGCGGTGGTGGCAATGGCGTGCGGGAGTTCATTGGCGGGGATTGGAAGCGCCTTCGCGTACACGCCGACGGGGCTGGAGTAGCTTCCTCGCACTTCCTCGTGCTCCGGATTCGAGTTCCCGCCGCACCGCGCCCCGGGTAACTCTTCCTTTCTTCAGGTCGATCGATGTCGTGGTCGGTTTGGTGCTTCCGCTATTGATTCCCACGCGGTGGCGTTGTGCTCTTCCTTGTGAAGTTGTGTGCTGTTGCTTTTTGGAGGATTACTGATGAAGTTCGGCCTTTTGAGCTGATGGAGGGAAGGAGCGCGGGATGTTGCTTGACTGGGAATGATGTGCGGATGAAAAGTGATGCGCTTTTAGTCCCTTGCTTTACTTTCTTATCGAGAAAAAGTGTCTTGAATCGATTGATCAGGGTTGCGATGAAGTGTGTTGCGCCTGCGTAATTTGTTTTGAAACTTCGCGTCACTGGCTTTTCATCGAGAGGGCGAGAGGGCGAGCACGCGTGGGAAAATGGGGGAGTGATTTTTGTGTTTGGTTTTTCACTTTAGTTTCCAGCTTTACTATTTAAATTGAATGTTTGAAGCCTGAGTTATGCATTAGGAGTTCCAGAAAGAAACAGACTTGTGAAGTGGTTCTTTGGAGGACTTGATGAATATAAATTCTTCTGCTCAACATATATTGAAGGGTTATTGGTGGCTGAAGTTTCCTAGACAATTTGGTTTCCGTTATCTATAGCTTAGAGGAGAATTTCCTGCTATGTTTATGTACTGAGATGTGATTGGTGATGTGTATTCTTGCCTCATTCTTTCAGGTAGAAATATCAAGTGGAATCCACTCTCCCTGGAATCTTGATTAGAATGATGCGATTATAAGTGAGGCGTCTATGTGCATTGACAAGAGTTGCTCCACAGTGTCCTGAAGGCTTTCTAGGAATGCCCCTGGAGCTTTTTACACTAAACTAACTCAGTTTTCCTGCATATTGTTTCTGGTCTTAGTGGGTAGAGATGAATATTTCTGCTCTTCTAACATCAGCTGGAATAAATATCGGCTTGTGTGTGGTGCTTTTGTTGCTTTACTCCTTGTTAAGGAAACAACCTAGCAACTTTGGTGTATATTTTGTACGGAGGTTTGCTCAAGCACGCCCAAAACGCGTCGATTCTCTCTGGTTCGATAGATTTGTTCCATCCCCGAGCTGGATATTGAAGGCTTGGGAAACTCCTGAAGACGAAATATTATCTACTGCTGGCCTCGATGCTGTGGTATTCATCAGGATACTTGTTTTCAGGTTATTAAACTTTGTCCAGCAAATATAGGTTTTGAAGGCTATTTATTTGTGTGTTAATTGATGTATGAAATGCCTGATTAGGGTTAACTTAGTTGTGACTATTTAGCAGAAGGATAGAGTTCCATTCATGCTTTTCTATTTTATTATTCACTTTAGTTTTTATCAATTACAAGGTTTTGAGTCACTCTTTGTTGGGATGAGCCATTCTTTTTGCTACTGATGACAACATCTGTCATCACCAGTTACCATTTTTTATTACTGATAACTTCATTTCGTCACCGCTGTAAGATAAGAAACCGCATGTAAAGCTCCCACTGATTGATGTACTTCCAGGAGGTCCCAAGTATCAGGACAGAGGAGAATATAGCTAGTGCTTAAGCTTTCTCTCTTAATATTAGTCTCTTCATAGAAGATGCACATAACCTCTCCTCTACCCACCTGTCTATTCTAGTTGAGTGGTCTAGGTGATTTAACTTGGGCACCTGCATAGGTCATGTCCAGCAGATAGTACGCTTTGAGGGGATATAAACAAACTTTTTTTAGTGAAAAAGAAAACTTTGTGTTACTATGCACACAGTAATGCTTAAATTCTTAGACATAATGCTGCATCCTAGCCTAAATGGCCGATAAAATGTTGAATTCTGGAACCATAGATGGAAATGGATGACAATGTTTTTGAATGTCTGTTACGTATCTGGTTCAGTTAACATCTTGTGGACTTTCCATCCTTGTACTAATATAATTTAATTTCTTTATGCAGTCTTCGAGTATTCTCCATTGCAGCTTTTGTTTGCATGTTTCTTGTACTTCCATTGAATTACCATGGGCAGCAGATGCATCACAAGGAGATTGCATTTGAGTCATTGGAAGTTTTTACCATTGGAAATGTCAAAGAAGGATCTAAGTGGTATGATAGAAAGCATTCTTTTGTCTAATGTTTTGGCAGTTTTCCCTTGGGGGATGAATTGAGATGATTGTGAGTCATAGCTCTAGATTTTTTTATTATTCTCTCGGCATATTAATATCTCGTGGGTTGCAGCAATGACTCGGTATATTCACTCTAGAAGCATTATCTAAAATATGTTTATGGTTAGTTGGTTGGCAGGCTTGAGGAATAGCCAAGCCATACTAAATTGGAAAGGATGTTATTCTGACTCATATTCAAGTAATTGTTTTTCAAAATTTTTGGTATTTTGGACAAACATTTAACAGTCCTTATTTAAATACATGTCAGGCTCTGGGCACACTGCCTTGCACTGTACATAATATCTTGCTCTGCTTGGCTTCTCCTTTACTTTGTAAGTAATCTACAAGGTTGGGAGGGTGTTTTACTTAGCATCGTTTTTTTAAATTACTGATGAGTAAGAATGATATCTTATAGGAGTACAGAAGCATAGCTAATATGAGGTTAGCACATATCAAGGCTTCTGCAATGAACCCGAGTCACTTCACTGTGCTTGTGCGATCCATCCCCTGGTCTCCAGAAGATTCCTACAGTGATTCAGTTGAGAAGTTCTTCTCAAACTATCATTTGTTGACGTATTTGGGGCATCAAATGGTCTACCGGTGTGGTACAGTTCAAAAACTTATGGTATGAAATATTGTTTAAATGTTACAATGGTGTGGCTAGACAGATCAACTATTATTATTTATTATATGTTATGTAAATTGGGTTGCCGAGTTAATTTTTTTATGTGCAAAAAAGGTGCTAACAATATTTAGCACAATTCTTTAAGCACTTGCTGCAGCTAGTTAGTGACTCCAATTAATGATAATTTATTCCTTTCTATAGCAAGAAAGTTGATAACATAGCAATAGTGGTAAATATGGCACTATTTAATTTAGCAGCTAAAGCTCAGTCCGGTTTGTTTGTATGGTTTATATATTAGTATTCTGTTGAATTTGGTTATGATATTGTTTTCATTAATATTATCTGGTCTTTCTGATTGCCGTGCTAAGGAAATAATTTTAATTAATATCAGAGTCAAGTTATCCAGCCTGCAAATCTTTTAAGGCCACTGATTTGCCTCCTGGTGTGATGAATTCCAAAGTTGTCTTATGTCAAATCTCAGCCTTGTGTCATTTATATTAAATGATAGTCTGTTCATATGAGACTTGACATTTTGGATGCATAAAGTCTTCTTCTGTTATGGAAAATAAGCAGTCAATGCTCTATTTCTTATAAGTGGGTTTTGATTAATGGTTTTCACTAGACTTCATGGAGCAATTATGATCTGGAAATGCCTATTTGTTCTATAGAACTTTAGTTTCTTCTACTTGGCTTTAGTTAATTTGTTTTATCTGGTATATTTAGTGTTGACCATTTTTTTTTTATGGTCAATCCTTACTATCTGCCATTGGATTTATTTTTATTACTAAAAATTTTAAAGAAGCAACTCTATCTCAAGTGGCAACTTCGAGCCAATTAGATCACTAATTAATCTGACTTTAGACTTCGTTAGTAGATTTCACGACTTGCAAGTGGTGTTATTCTTAGTATAAGTTGACTATTTACATCACACCCATTAAGATTGGGAATATAGCATTCTATCTTGCTATAAAGTTTTGCTTGTCTACATTCAACAATGAGTATGCTAGATTTTAAATAATGTCTTGGTCTATGAATTGGATAAACAATATCTTATATATTCTCGGCAACCTTATGCTTTTTGTGGGATCCTATGCGGTTACTGTGCTTCTTCCTTGACAGCATCTCATGGTTTTATATATGCAGGGTGATGCAGAGATGATGTGTAGAATGATGAGATCTGAGAATTGTGCGGTTGAGTGCAAGAAAAATCTATTCAACTGTGGTCCATGTGGTGGACCATCTCAAGCTTTTCGTATGCTTTCTACAGGACCTGAAAGTGTTCAAGGGAAATCTGTTTGCAGGGATCTTGACACTTCTACAAGAGAGGTAGTGATGCTTGGTTTAAGAAAGAGAAATAAAATTTTCTTAAACAATGATTTTGTGACATCTACATTGTACTGATGCCTAGTGACTTTTGAATCTTCTTCAATTCCCCATCGACTTTGTAATCAGTTGATATCGCCTAGATAAATTGACTTTAAATGACAAATCGATATTCTATTCTGGGTTGAATGATCTCCATAAGTCTTAGGAATGTGAGGATTTGTTACTGTTGGAAACTCGTTCATAGTACAATTAATTTTGGGCAACTTCGTAATATCTTTTAATGTTTTGATCTTTTCTGAACTTATTAAAGTTCCATTAAATTACTTTCCAATGTATAAGTTGATTTTCCTGTATGAATATGTTATGGTGTCCCCAGAGTGTGTGATACAAAGGTTATTAAGCGATAGCTGATGAACTTGTAGTTGCACGATCTGGAAAAGGTGACATTGATTTTTTTTTTTCAGTTGATCTGGAGTTTCTTTGCTGGCTCCCACAAAAAAAGGGCCAAATCCAAAGAAAAAGGCTATACCTTTTTTCTCCTAGGAGAAAAATGACACCTATTACATATATAGTCCATTCTCATTATTAAATCAGCACGCATCATCCCATGTGGCTTTCCGTGAGAGCCATGTCGACCAACATAAAACATGTCATTTTTTATTCATAATCATTGTTGCCAAATTTATTTAATAATCTATTTTATCAATTATCTTTCATTTTGTACCAAAAAACAACATTGTATTTGGTCATGATTAGTGCTGCTTACTGTGCTATGGGCAATTTTATGGTGAAATTGATTGCATTTTTGACGGGATTCGTTTTTGTTCCAAGGGTGAAAGTGTGGTTTTTTTATTTATTTATTTTCCTTTTAGGGACATTTACAAGGTTTTTGTTCCAGGGGCAAAAGGTTGGGCTTTTTCCTGGGGAAACTTGAAGATTGTTTTTTTTTTTTTTTTTTTTGTCTTGGGATTATAATTTTGAAATTTTATCCAGAAAAAAGCAACTTACAGTTCTATCTTTAGTTTAATACGTTGGAGGGCAAATGAGGCAGGAACTTGTCATATAATGAAAAAAAAACACTGCATTCATTGTTATAATCTGAAATAATTTGGCTATTTCACTATACTGCTTATGGGACTTTTCTAGATGCAAGATGATTCAACCCCTTACTCCTTGGAAGACATTTGACTATATTACTGATGAACTGAGTATGTGGGTTCCCTCTTTGTTTTAGCTTGTGGATTAACAATATATCTAGTGTCATAGTACTGTTGTGCATAGTACTGTTAGATTTTTCCATAAATGTTGATTGTGTCTCTTAGTTGGTCTTACTTGTTTTATCACATTTCTTGTTCCCTTCTCATTGTGATTGATGTTGGTTAGATCAAGGAGAAACCATGCCTGAAGGTTAGATCGGTCAATCATGAACATTTTTTTTTTTTTTCATACAGGAAGTTGCAGCTGCTTTTGTCTTTTTCAAGACTCGCTATGCTGCTGTTGTTGCCTCTCAGGTCCTTCAATCATCAAATCCCATGTTATGGGTGACTGACTTGGCTCCAGAACCACATGATGTCTATTGGTCCAACCTCTGTATACCATTCAAACAACTTTGGATCCGCAGGATAGCTACAATTCTAGCTGCTATTGTCTTCATGTTCTTGTTTCTTATACCCGTGACTTTTGTTCAAGGTCTTACTCAACTAGACCAGTTGCATCACACATTTCCCTTTCTCAGAGGATTACTGAAGAAGTAAGCATCTTACTTTTGAACGATCTTACAAGTTGCTGTCATTTTTTACAAGCTTATTACCCCTTTTTTTTTTTTTTAAATGACTATTTTGTACTAGGATGGCTTAGAGTGTTGAAAGACAGACTATTCTCCAGGTCAGTTGTAAAGATAACACCCCAGTCATAGTTGAATATCTAGAGTGTCCATACATATTGTAATGTCATTACCTTATACCTAGATTGCGTGACATGATATGCATTAAAAGGTATTACACTGCCATTTAGCTTTTTGAAAATGGAGAAAGATGTGGTGAGTGGCTTTAGAGATTTGGTTCAGGGGCCTAGAGGTTAAAAAACTTAAGGGAGAGACAGTTCTTTATTTTATTTTTAATAAAAAGGAGACAGTTCATTTGATGAATAATGATCCCATTTTCAGTAGTAAGTACTCTGTGATGATGCATTCATCTTAGAAACAATTTTAGAGCTATTTTTCATGTTGAACGGATAGGAGAAGGTCTAGTAAGTGTTTTGTCTTTTCCAACTTCTAGTCAGGCTCATAATTTGGCCACCTTTTCCTACAAGGAAAAATGTAAAGAAATATGGAAAGCTATGTTATTTGAAAGGAGATGGTTTTGACATATCCTTCCTTTTTGCGTTGCAGGAAATTCATGAGTCAGCTGGTCACAGGTTATCTGCCAAGTGTTGTTCTGATGTTATTTTTGTACACTGTTCCTCCCACAATGATGCTATTTTCGACAGTGGAGGGATGTATCTCTCGTAGCAGAAGGAAAAAGAGTGCATGTCACAAAGTACTTTGTTTCACGATCTGGAATGTCTTCTTTGTTAATGTTCTCTCGGGATCTGTCATTAGCCAATTAAATGTTTTTACTAGCCCAAAGGACATACCTGCTCAATTGGCACGAGCTGTGCCAGCGCAGGTGATTTTCTAACATATTTTACTTACCATTTCACGGTACACTATTGCATTTGTTGGATAACATGCTTCTGTGTTTCTGCATTGAATCTTCAGCATCATATGCCTTGTGGATCTGACAAAGAGTGTTGTTTTGGCTATTCGCTATTTGTAATTGGGGATCGCTTCAGATAGCAGGGATATTTGTTTGGTAATAGATGTATTGTGGCAACATTTGTTTGGTAATAGATGTATTGTGGCAACATTTGTTTGGTAATAGATGTATTGTGGCAACATGACATATCGGTATATGGTTTCAATTTCTATCTCTTGCTCTGATAAACATCTTTATATGATTGCAGGCTAGCTTTTTCATGACTTATATCTTTACTTCGGGTTTGGCAAGTTTGTCGTCAGAAGTAATGCAACCTTTGGCTCTTCTCTGGAACCTAATTAGGCGATTTATTTTAAGAAAGAAAGATGATTTGTATGACAAGCCTTTATCTTTCCCATACCATATCGAAGTTCCAAGAGTGCTACTGTTTGGACTCCTTGGCTTCACTTTTTCCATCCTGGCACCTTTGATGCTGCCTTTCTTGCTGGCTTACTTCTTACTTGCTTACCTTGTGTACCGAAACCAGGTTAGAGAACTAAATGTCATTTGTTTACGGTATGCTGTATTGCTAGTCTATATGTTATTTATTTCTGGAACTCGTTGAACTCTGATGTTCGTACGTCTGGGATCGTCCCATCAGTCATCAGTACCTAAGCTGAAAGAAGGATATCATCAAATGATAACTTGTGATCCGTTTTTTTATTTTTTACCATGTAAGTTTTACCTGTTGCCGGTAGCCTGGGATATCATCCTTTTGAGTTAGAAAGGTTTCTTTTAGCCAGTTATTTTTTATTTTTTATTTGGAGTTGTTTTTGGTCGATTATTGTACCAATTTAGCCTTTTCTATTGCCATGATGTCTTCTGTATTGTCACTTAGCCGTAACATGTTTCTGACTGTGTTAACTTGTTTTCAGATTCTTAACGTATACTCACCTAAGTATGAAACTGGAGGGCAGCTGTGGCCTACCGTCCACAACACGACTATCTTCTCTTTAGTTTTGATGCAAATAATAGCCCTGGGGTTTTCGGACTAAAACGATCTCCTGTCGCCTCCGGTTTTACTATACCACTTATAATCTGCAGTCTGTTATTTAATGAGTACTGCAGGCAGAGATTTCACCCAATATTTAAGAACAGTGCTGCCCAGGTAATGTTTTGCTGTTGAGATCTCTCTCTCTCTCTCTCTCTCTCTCTCTCTCTCTCTCTCTCTCTCTCTCTCTCTAAATCAATTGACGTATTGTTTTTAGATGCTCATCGACATGGATCGGCAAGATGAACAGAGTGGGAGAACGGAAGAGATTCATAGACAGTTGCGTTCAGCATATTCCCAGTTTAAATCTGGGCACTCTGATCAATCTGATAATGGGAAAAGCATTCGAGATTCTGAAGACGAGAAGCCAGGTTTGATTCACCCAATGCTCGGAAGACTTCCACTTCCTGGAATTAATGATTTGATCGCTTGGCTCTCTGTGCTTTTCAGGAGAGGACTCCAACAAAGTGAATGAACCATTGGCTCTTCATCGCCATATGGAAAGCAAAGAGCCTAATGAAAAGTGAACTCCTAGATTACGATCTTGTTCGTGGTTCATGGGCTGATGAGCGGATTTGATCTTATTAAGTGTTATATATTCCTCTGTTCTGCCTTCTGAAATAGAGATGCTCATAGGAAAAGTTTTGTCGATACATATTGAAATTAGAAGATTCATTAGAAAGAAAAGGTTTGCAAATATACCATGTCACCAGTGTCGAAACTGGAAAGAAGAGTGGGGCTGCTGGGGTGCGGGGGTCTGATTCTTTCATTGTCCACTCTGTTTTCTCCCAAATATATACAGGAAAGGCTTTTGGTGCTCCTCAATGTATGATGATGGAAAGTCTCTTCCTGGCAATGCAAGCAGTTCTTACTTTTGTTTCATTTGCTTTCAAGATTCTGAGCTGGTCTTTACTGTGTCATGAGAGGATTAGCGACATAACATGTCTAAAGACTTTTTGGACAGTTCATCTTATTTGTGGGAAATGATACTTCGTCAGGAATGCTTCATCAGAGTGGCTATCTGACTCGAAGGATAACTTGGCTTAGATGAATCTCTTGCCCACTTTTTGCCGTCTCCTGTACTGGAGACAGCATATAAATTTGACAAAAAAAGCGAAAAAGAAAAAAACAGTAGAAATGCATATCTTCTCTGGTATTTTTAATCTAGTGAAGGAAAGACCCAAGTAAATAAGTTATATTAATGCATCACGCTCCATTTTATTTGCAAACTGGTGAAGCAGGACAGACAATTCTGCAAAGTGTTTGGTTAACGAGGCAATCGCAATACCAAGATCTTAGAAACGAGGCAGGATGCAGAAGGATTGCCATTTGAACGGTTCCGTCGACAAAAGTCCCGTCTGCCTACTTCAAAGGCATCAGGGCTTGCGCGGCTAAAGGACATTTCACAAGAAAATGCTTCTTCGAAATAGAACTTTAAGAGGTGGCCACTTCTTTAAGAGGACCAAACGATGCAACCAGCCTTATTTTGCAAAAATAAGTCATTCCGCCTGAGTAATACCTGGAATTCTGGTGTCTCTCCAACTTGAAATGTTCCAAAATAATGTAAACAACATGACTGAGCATGTATCATTCTACACTTTCAATATGATAATAACAGTCAGAGAACGAGTTCGTGCTCCATCCATGTGCATTGGTCATGCTTTACAACTCTCTCTCTCTCTCTCTCTCTCTGTCTCTCTCTGTCTCTCTCTCTCTCTCTCGAACAAATTGTCCAAAAAAAACATTTTCTATATAATGATGAAATGACGGTCGGCATTAATCCACCTGACGGATTGTGCAAGCGCACAAAGCCTCAAGAACTTGAACAATTCATGGAATGGCCCCCTCCTCGTGGTGTTTTTTCTCTTCGTTACTTGATCCATGCAACAGATTTCTCCACAGCCATAAAGCTTGCATCAGGCCGCCATTTGCAACATGCAAGAGGAAGACCCGCACTCCAAGCCCACAAAATGCAGCAGTGAACTTGAGAAGAACAAAGAAGCAGCCTATTGCCGTCAGGTGCTGGGTGAATCCTTTATCCAGCTGAAGTATTCACATAGGAACAAAGGTTAAATACAAAGTAGGAATTCCCTGAAGAAAAATGACAGGTGTGCAGTTAAATAAGGTCGAAAGCTGAACATACCTGAGAATCGTCTGAGAGTTCCACTGTCACCTCCTTTAGAAAGTCAGTCAGCAAACAACCGACAAAAAGGCCAATTGGAATTATCAATTCTCTATTTCTCGAAATGGCAAATAAAACATCTGATAAGGAGCTAGCTACGAATAGGGTAATCAGCGACCACTTCAATGCCTTCTGTCCCAAAAGGACCACTCTATCAAGAAGCACAGTCTCTGCTTCCTTCCAAGGAAAATGTTTCACCGAGGCCGGAATAGCCTCCTGTAACCTTTCCGTCACAGCATTAAGTTGCGCATTCAGCCTCTCCGATTCGCCAAACTGTGCCATCATCACTTGCATAGAGTGCTTTGGAAAGGTCCGTTGATGCGGAAGTAGAGTTATGCCATTGCTTGGCCGACACATTCTATTATTCAACAACTTCATCTAGAATCAGAAAAATGAACACTATGTTAGGTTGTCGAAAGCATAAATCAACTCATCCATCTAACCCGCATAAAAATTTCCACAAAACATACTCAACAAAGCCGCTTCGACGATTCGCAAAGCGCACCACCTAGTGCATCTGAATACAACTTTGCAAGACATTTCAGAAAACCATTTCCTATTCAAGAGATTAACAAAGTAAACACCAACCATCCTTATATCGTCAACCAGAACTCCTTTCCTTCAAGCTTTTTCTCTTCAGGGTTTAGCAACCTTGCATTTTTCATTTCCTTGAAATTCCATAAACTTCTAACCCCCGAAGTCAGAAGAGCGTCGGCAAAATTAGCTTGGACAAGAACAGCTGAATCAAAATGAAAAATAAGTACCGACCCCTCAGAACTCAACAAGCGCGATTCAAAGTTCAGTCCGTGCCTGCTCCCAGTACTTCACTCGGAAGACATCGCCACCCAATTGTTTGAGCAAAACACGAGTACCACGGAATCTTATCATCCCCGACCCACATACAAAATCCAATCCAATCATTAATTCTCACATCGCACGTTAAAGAGACAATTCTTGCATCGCAATTTCCGCGAGTGAAGACCCAAATTCCAAATATCAAAAAGAAACAAACAAACAAAGAAAGCTCGAGCCTCGAGTGTGAACCGTTCAACAAGTGATCATTCAGCAACATAAGTCAGCCGGCGGTCGACATTCCCCAACATCTTCATCTTCACCGCTCTAAAAATCCCACAAACTCGCGAACTCTACATACCCATTACAGAAAGAAAGGAAAAAGCTTGCAAATTGCAGAGGCAACGCGGATTGCTCACCCGAAATGGCGAAATCGAAGGCAACGCAACGAACGCCCGCGACGCCATTGGGAAAGGGTAACGAAACGAGCTTCTCCCAGACCTCTTCACCGCTCTCGCCGGCGCTTCACCGGCCTCCGCTTCGAAAGTTCAACTGAACATGATGCGGAGTCGGTGGTTTCCTTCGCCCTCCGCCATCTCTCTCTGTCCGCCCGCTCCAGGGTTCTAGCGGATGGATGGATGGATGACAAGGGCGCAACGGTAAATTCAGGGCCGAGCGGAGCGGGGAAAGGTTCTTATATTTACGATTTTGCCCTCGATGGGCCACACATTGGGCTTGGGCTTCTTGGGGTTTTTTCCTGTAACTGTCGCGATGGGCCTTGAGTTGCTCTGCGGGCTTTTGTTTCAATTTTTGTTTCCATTGCATGACCAAAGAGAATTTCTCTTTCTACGTTTTTGTTTTGAAAATTACACGAAACTCCCTCAAACTTTGTGGCGGCGCACATTTGCGCCCCTAAACATTCAAATTTTGCACATTACCCTTTGATGAATGTATTAATAGTTTTAAGAAGGTATTTTATGGAAAAACCACGATTAATGGAAAGAAAGAAGGCCTTGGGCTCAGTTTATTTTACGAAAAATGGATGATTTGGAAAAAATTTTTTCTAAAAATGATCGTTTGATCGCTACACAAAAGTAATTATACAAGAAAATTTCGTCATCCGCAAAAAGTTCAAACATAAATTGTTATTGATAATGAAAACATATTCATTGACTAATTATTTCAAATGACATAAGTGGTAAATTTTAGAAAAACATTTTCTGAATCATTCATTTTTTGCGAAATAAATGGAGCTTTAATAACAAAAGGTTCTAATTGGAAAATTTGGATTCTAAGTATGTATTTTTAAGTAGTTAATCAATGAAGAAAATGATTGATCAATAGAAAATATTTAAAAATCATAATAGATTTTAGTCAATCAATTCCTTTTATACTTCAACAACATCATTCTCTTTCAATATTTTTTATATGCTTTTGTTGAGGAATCATTTTTTACATTAAGAGACCCATAAAAAATACATAATGAGCAACTAGGCATTTTCCCTTTTGTGTTTATTCTTTTCCACAATTGCATATAGTGTACATTTTTGTCAATTTTTACAAATTTTTATTGTTTGGAATGATTATTGATATTTATATATATCCATTATTAGTATCTTAGTTGATTTATTTTTCTCTCATTTTCTATAATTTATAATTTCTTTTTGTAGCAAGTATGGGTAGGAGAGCTTTTCTTAAAAAAGTAACGCGTACATATATGCTTATACTCTTTGAAAAGAATGTACATTATACATACTGTACCAACGTGAAAGTTCTGGGATATTGTGTAATAGTTGAAAGTTCGGGAGTAAACATGTGCTATAGCCCAAGTTCAAAGGGGTTTTGTATAATTCTTCCTTTTTTTTTTATCACTTTTTTTCATTCAAGAACTGATCTATGTGATCTTTAGCTCTAGAGTATAAAACGAGATCTTGTCATCATATTATTCATGTTAGTTCACATCCTCCAGTGTTGTTGCTTAATTAGTTCAACATGATGATAATGTTACATAAAGTAGAATTGAGTTAACACGTGTAAAGTTGTGTCCGTTTTGAGTTATTCATACTTCTGTCATATCAAAATAGAGTTTCTCTAAGCAAATTTCACATTGGATTAGAAACATTTTCTCGTCTTATATCATAAAATGAAACGCTAGAATTCTCATCGTGAGAATTTCCTTCTTTTTTCATTTAATTTTCCTACAATTGACAAAAGACAAGGAAAAATAAACAATTGCCGGCGCCATCAGTTGGATGAATCATAGAATTTCTCCAGAACAAAGTATTAATTGCCAAATAATAGAGAAGAAAGAAAAGGACCTCAGGCACGTTCGGCCTCTATACATATACACTTAGCTTCTTTTGTGTTATGAACACTAGCAAAAACTGCACATGTTTTGCTTGTATGCAAAGATTAACATTTAAAATAATTTAAAATAATTTAGGATATTGCCTTAATTGCAAATTATATCAAAAGAATTATTAGCACAATACGAAGAAATTGTATCTATAAATGTCGAAAGGGAAAAATATTTGAAGATAGATAATATTTGAGTTTTAATATCGCAAAATGTGAGAGATTATAGATTTATTGATGTACACATTCACCCATTGATGGAATATTCGTACAATAACTAATTGAGCTATTTTGAGAAAGAGAAAAGGATCGTGATCCCATAAAAGTAGGTCAATTTTGCTAGATATAATATTATAGATAACAGGCTAGTTAGCTCAATCAAAAGTAGGTGCAATAATGGGAGCTAGTAATTGTCGATATACTCATATAGAAAATAACGCGAATAATCATCAATGAACAACTTTGAGTTTTGGACGTCAACACCCTCCTACTCTAGTTTAAAACAAAGACAATAATAAATATTTCTCAAAAAATTTAACAAAAAAAAATATTTCTTGGAAATTCATTGTGACAAATAGAGGTGACAATTGGGCCGATTTGGGCTGGTGCGGTGTCAGAAGGTTGAGCTCAATATGTTGCCCAAGACAAATTTCGGGGCCAGGCCACAGATGGGTGGGTCTGGCTTTTTATGTAAAACATTTGCCTAAACCAACCTATTTGTCTCTCAAGTTTGGCTCAGCCCACTCACCCATTGATTACCTCGATAGCCAAAATATCAAATTTTAGTGTTAACATCGATAACGAGAGAATATGTATTTATTACTTAACTCTGTATTGTGTTACATAAATCGATGGGTAATTATATTCGTGCGCTATATATAACAAAAGGAAGTAACTAAAGGAACGTTTGGTAATACTCCGGGGAACAAGTATGTCTATTCTTTTTTGTTCCTTGAAACATAAATGGAATAAAAACGCGTTTGGTAATTTTTGTTCTCGAAACAAATTGTTTTTGGGAATAGATTTGGAACAACTCAAGAAACAGTTTTTTTCTTTCTCTTCTTTTTTCCCTTTCTTTTCTTTCTTTTTCTCTTCCTTTCTTCTCTCTCCGGACGATGGCCAGCCTTGATGATGGCGGCGATCGGCCGATGAGGCTTGACAATCTCGACAGAGCCTCATTAGCCACCGGTGACGCCCTTGATCCTTGCCATGGCTGGACGAGGCCCCCGGCACCTTGTTGTGGCTAGGCGAGGCTCAACCTTGCTCGGGCCGAGGCACGGGCAACGGCCCGACCTAGTGGTGGCGGGGCCTAGCCGACCTTGATGAGGCTCGAGGGGACCTTGCCGGTGGCCGGCAAGGCTCCTCGAGGCTGGCGACCTTGCCGACCCTCATCTAGCCGATAGCCGACGACCATGGCCAAGGTCACCAACCGGCTAGAGAAAGAAGATGAAATTATTGAACTTGTAATCGCCATTTCTCAGCTTGATGGCTTGCTTTCTTTTTTTAGAAGTTCGAAGGGGAGACTAGTCTCTTCGAAGGAGACTAATAGATTGTCAACTTTCCTATTGACGTCAATCTTTAGATGTAGTTCTTGTTTTCCTTTTCAAAACTGTATGTTAATCTAATTTTCTATTTTCGAAGTCTTGCCTTTCGCCAAACATGTTGAGATTTCTTATTGGTGAAATGCAGCACTTTGTTCATAATGAGACTATTGGTAAGTCGCAATGATCTCGGACGATAATGCTCAATGGCGTACCCGAGTTCCCGAGGCAGACATTTTTAAGATGAGAATATGTCTCAAATTACTCAAGTATATAATCAATATGAATCCTACACTAGCCAATCTCATAGCCTTTTGGGAGATAATAATTCTTAATTATTCGAATACATAATCAACATAAAGCCTATACTAGCCAATCTCATAGCCTTTTGAGAAATAATAATTGTTAATTAGAAGTTATTATAAGAATCCGGTTCAAACTACAGTTGTCAATTATCATCGTGGATGTTCATATCACCTAACACCACACTCAATTATAACAGGATTATTCCCCCATCACCTTTTAGACTTTCTAGCAATCTATCATGATAGAATAAAGATACTCAAATGGATCTAGTCTAGAGCGCGAAACCCTTTGAATGACTACATTTTGATCTCAATTCTCTAGATATTGACACACACACTTATGTTTATATCTTATATATGGTTATATACATGTATATTTTATATGTACATATAATATGTAATATGTATGTGTGTGTATATATTCCATACATGACAATTCACATTTCACGGGCCGACGACCAACAGATTATCTTGTTATTAATAACCTAGTATGCTCCAAGAAGAAGCATCCACACATGACAATTCACATTCACGAGATCATGCACTCCGGAATCTCACTCTTTCAAATTTCAAGATTTCTTTATACATGTGCATCAGAGAATGTCCTTGAATTATTTCTTTGTGTGGGGTATTATTGTCGGGATTCTACATTTGTGGGCGCTCCTTTAGAACAAATCATAAAGTAGGCAAACAAAATATTCTGGAAAAAAAGAAAAAATAACTCGAGATAGCAAAATCCATCGCAAGAACTCCAATCATTCTCTTATTTTTATCCATTTTTCTGACAAGAGAACGAGAGGCCACCGACTGCTATATTCTTTTACATTCTCCTCGTAATAGTAATGATAAATAATTCCACTGAATTATACTAATCTGGGTTTATATTGATTTAAAAAAAAAAACCAATTTCATAATGAGAACAAGCCTTTTCATGTCTATTTTTCGCTGGTGAGTGTCGTTGTCACCGCATTAAAAAAAAACGGTCTTATTCGGATTATTGATTCAAGTGCTCGATTTTATAATCGAGGGCGTTAAGACATTAATTTTATCATATCATAAAATATTGGCAAAGCAGTGACAGAAGTCGTCGTTTGGCGGTTGTCACCCCTAGGGCTTTATTCCTCCCAATAGGCCTAAATTTCCGATGCTTTTGGTGCTTATTATCGTCACTAAGTTGACGGAACGTGCCTGAAGCAAGGTCAGTTCTGTATAAAGTTTTGGTCTTTTGCCTTGAGCCCCATCTGCTCTGCTTCTTCCTCGAGAGGATATTCCCTCACTTTACAGGTGAGAACTTGATTTAACTACGTTTTAAGCTTGTCTTGATTTCACTGACTGTCAGAGTCTCCTTTTCGTCCATGCAAGAGCCAAGTTGTTGTTAGGCGCATGTCGATTAAACATCTTGCGCTTTACAGAGTTGTCCGTGACTTGACAACCGCAAACACCACAGGCATGATGATATTATACCGTTGGATGAACTCAAAGCCTTATCTTGAAGTTATAGTAAATGATTTCAATTGCAATCGGCCGGTTTGATCAGTAACAGTTTAGTGTTGGCTAGAGAAGTAATGCTTGGTTTCCTACACGCGTCCCATTTCAATAGGTAGGTGAGCTCAAGTTGTTAACAAAGATGAACTATTAATTTGGTCTTGCTTTCTAAACCAATTGCTCGAATTCCACAATTGATGTAGGCTTTGTGACTGTTGTGTTAATTGACGTTGCGATATGTATTTAACATCGATCTCTTCCCTCTTTATAAACCGAAAACATTTCTTGAGCGCTACACCCTAATCAGCCGTAATATGACTATACATATATGGGTAGAATATATGTACCAATAAGGGTTTTTCGTCAATTTTAATATCTCTCCTAAGTTCAATTAAAGAGGTATTATATGGACCAATTTTATCAGTAATGTGATTATGGTAGAAAATACCGCTATTCCCTTTTGTATATATGATTGCCTAAATCAGGGTATATATCATCATCTTTAGAATATTGTGGCAAGAATCAGAACAAGAATGTAGCTGGGGATAAGTGTGCTTGACAGACATGTTCTGGGATACCGAGGATTCCAAGCAGCAAAACTCACGCACAGACATGCTGGCGGGTGAACACTGAACACGCAATAACGAATCTGGCCCTAAAATGGGCATCCAATAAAAAAAGTAATATGTCTGTCAATTATGAATGTACTGCATGTCTCTGCTCTCTCCTTGTGGATCACGCCACGCCGCTAAACTAACTTGTTAGTTTAGCCTTAGGCACACCGAAAGAAACAGCTCCATTTGTTCGTTTCCTGGAGGATCACTAATCATCGCTATCAATGAGATTAGGGCCACTACTTAATTACTTTTTTTAACTAGTAGTTTGATAGTCTAGTCTGTATAATCCATGTTCGATTAGTGACAGAGATTCCTTCACTCTAGTTATTATTTCCCTTGATTCAATTTCTTTCTGATTAGCTAAACCAACTCAGTTCCTGCGTTCATATGCTTTAAACTAGCTAAAACGATGGCTGAAAAATTGCTCTAATCAAGGAAATTTAATGCATGTAGGTTATGAAGGAAAGAAAATATTTGACAGATAGAAGCAATGATGGTTCAATAGTGAAATAGTGTGAGTTCACGCCTTATTCTTCGGAGCTCAACATGAGGCTCGCCATATTTCAAAATTTGATTATTTTTTATTGTATAGAATGAATCTGCAACACTTATTTTATTAACATTTTCCATTTCTGAGCGATTTCATCACACCTTCAGGAATCTGAAATGAAGTTGTGAGAAGTTTACTCCTTGTTATACAGGTCAATAAGCAATTTATTATTTGGATGGAATGAATTTAATAAGTGATGGATTATTTCCCTATCTTCTTTTGAGGCTTACGTTAGGAGGCTAAGTGATGGAGTACTTTATTTATAAGAATAAACCTTATTTTAATTATTTATTTATTTATAGTTACTTTCATTCTGGGGAAAAGGTTATGTCTTTTCAAATCATGCCTCTTGACCTTTTATTTGTATTTTGAGTCTCGAATAGATTTTATTGATTGTTCCTTCTCAGTGGCTATCAAACAAGTTCCAATTGGTTCGTTTTCTCTTACTATGTAGACTAAGACAAGAACATTTCGGTATGGGCATTGCATCATAGGAAAAAGATTGTCATGGTAGCCGATGGCATTGGATAAAGTATCCATTCGAGAAAATCACTATCTTTAAGTCAAAATCATTAACATGTATTGCTCGATTTTCCTTTCTTTACTCGACATGATTTTCACCACTTCTATTCTAATTCTCCCAACTCTAATCACTCTCTTGGGTGATTAATTTCATCTCAACTTCGTCAGGAGCAAAAAAAAAAAAATGAAGCTCAAGAGACAGAGGTTTATTCCTTGTTATACAGTTAGTTAATCATTTTACTTTGCCGATAGGGATTCTTTCTAGTTAGGGGAAACGTACACTGGTCAAGTAAATCCAAAATGAGCAAATTTAAGTAAATTCGACAGAAGTAAATTCGCCTAAAACGCTCAAGTCTCTCTTTCCTTCTCCCTCGAATGAAGTAGATCTTGTGTGTGAAGTTCGCAACCACAAAGATCGCAATCTTAGATCCAACCATTGAAAAAACGCATGCAAGCCAACACACGCACTTGCCTACGTACGTAGCACAGAGATGTGGGCACGCCGGCGACGTGGGTGGTGGTTTCACGCGGCCTAGAGGGAGATTGATAGGTGATGGCGGGCGGCAAATGCGATGGAGTCTATGCAGGGGTGTCGCTGTCGGGGAAGAGAAGGGGAAAGTGGGAAGAAGACAGACATAAGAAAAAAGGAAAGGAGATAATATACCATCCAAAATCTTTGTTCATGTGTCAACCTCTCACGTTAAATTGAAGACGCAAGTTTCTCCTAACTTGAGAGGATCCTAATCTTTAGTTTTGTCATATAAAAGTCCTA